>CM074864.1:94920000-95397500 GCA_037501455.1 Lantana camara
TATTTATGTTTATTGAAACATTTTTTCTAGAACTTTTAGATTTTGAAAAAATAAAACCCTAGTTTCACAGCTTTAGCTTTTTTTTCCAGTACTTTCTGTGTTAAAACCCTTGTAATGGGTTTCCAAAGTGATTTCTAAAAGTCTCGTTGTGGCATGGCTTGTTAGTACAAGAAATCTTAAAATTTCAGCTTAGGTATACATTACTTCCCACAGATTCAAGATTTTTTTTTTGGGTGAATATAGTTTTAAAGTGGTTTTGATAAATAGCTAACTGATTTGATCTTTATTGTCCTGTGCAGTATCAATGGGTGATAAAACATACATGTTGGTTGTCCATTTTGATGATCGGATTGCAAGTTTGTACAATATAGACCCAGATAAGTACAGTTTTTTTGACTTCCATGATGATATCAAGGGTTTATTTGAATTAAGTGATGGTTCTTTTAGGATTCATGCAAATACATTACGTGGTAGAAGTAAAATGTCCGTTGAGACTGACTTGGATGTCATTAGAATGTTTGAAGTGAATTCTAATGAACTTGTAATTGATATTGTAGTTGTGTTGACAAGGAGCTGTGCTAATGTGACTATAAACAATATTGATGCATCTATGAACATAGAAAATGTGGATAGTAGAATTCAAATAGGTGGTACTTGTGGAAATATTAATGTGAACAATGTAGTTGGTGCTTCCAGTGGTGTAAATATTAACAAGGATAAAAGGAAAAAGGTTCATGAAGAAAAAGGTGTGAATATGGGCAGTGGTGATATGGGTAATGTGGGTAGTAGTAGTAACAGGAGAATTGTGTCTGATATGTCTGATAATGTTGATGATGATGATTATAACTCGGATGATAGTCTCTTTGTTCCTGAAATAGATGTTGAGGATATTGATAATACTAATGTTGATGGGAATGATGCTTCTGATGTAATGTCAAATTATAGCTCTGATGATCATTGTGAAGTTGAGCACATATCTGATGTTGAGTTTGATGATGGTCCACTAAAGGGTAGTTTTGATTATCCTTCTACTGATTTTGATCCTGGGCATGAGAAGGTTGAACTGAAAGTGGGTAGATATTATGTAGATGTGAATCATTTAAGAAGAAGGTTGAAAGATTATGTTATTCAGGAGGGGTTTAGCATGATTAGGAAAAAAATTGACTCCAGGAGGGTGACTGTTGAGTCTGAGAGTATAGGCTGTCCATGTAGATTCCATGCATCTGTTGTATTGGATGGGGTTACTTTTCAAACTAAAACATACAATGGAGTTTATACTCAGACAATTAATGTAGGGACCGAATGAGACAATTAATGAGGTGGTACCATATGCAAGAAACAGGAGATGTGCCAGGCATATTTTTGCCAACTTTAGACTCAACTTCCTGAGGTGATGCATAGTACTATAAATATTGTGTTTGTTATTATTATTTTTTGGGTGTCAAATTGGAAACTGTCTTAGTAATATTTTTATTTTCACATGGTTGTAGGTGAATGTGAATAAATGTGAAAATTCAGAAGTTCCTACTCAGCAGGGAAATGTGATTCAAGGTGAAGCCTCAGATGTACCTACGCAACAACAAAGCAATGATGCATAGATGGATAACTAGAATGCACCTGAGTCAGATGAATTTTATGCAAGTTTGGACCAGATTGAAGCTTCCATGGATGATGAAGTTAACACTAAAGGTGGAATCAATATTGATAATGTGATTCCTGGAATGTCAATAAATAAGAAAAGGCAGTTTCTGACTTGGTTAGTGATGTCTCGGGTTATGTACTTTTCATTTTGTAGAATAGCTACAATATGTATTATTGTAGTGCATAAAAAAAGTGAACTGTTTTGTCTTTTTATTTCAAGAACCCTCTTTGAAAAAAAGGAAGAAGACTTTGCAGAAGACATATACGAAGAAGGCTGCTGCTGCAAAGGGAATTCGCATCAGTGAGCCAAGTTTCACAAGAGCAAAGGCATCAGATGCAACAAAAGTAGTGGCTCAACCTGTTCCCAAGTTGATACAACCTTCAAAAATGAATGACAAAGGTAAAAAAGTAATGTCTCAACTTGATCGCAGATTGAAGGCTACAGAAATCTTGTCCAAGTTTACCAAGGAAACTTGGGTAAAGTTCTATAACCAACCAACAGAGAGTTCAATTCAAAGATCTTCACAAAGTCCAAGTTTAAGGAGTATGGGGTTGGAATTGCCCCCAATCCTAGGAAGCAAGAAAAAGTTGGAGTTTAGCCATGAACAACTGAAGTGTCTATGGAAACTTTAGACTGTTGAAAAAATATTTTTGTCTGTTAATATGTTGGCAAACTGATAAGCCTATGTTGATGTGTGTTTTGATTTTTGGGCTTGAAAGCCATTTAACTTAGCACTTGGCCATGGTGGCAAACAATCTTGTGTTGGTCTGTATTTCTACTAGGTATGTGTTTGGTATCATTTGCCCTCAATCTGTATGATAGCTTGCACATTCTATTTATCTATTGAAGTTGCTGGAACTTTATTGAACAATTTTCATTTCAGTTACATAATAGTTCTGAGTGATCACAAAGACAATAAGAGAATTGCAAGTAAACACATGTTGCATACTAAAAGCTTATACAAAAGTTTTGAATTTGTTTGATCTTGTACAACTTGAACATCTCCAACATTTGAGCTACTTCCTTCATCTTCCTTTCTGAACTCCAACTTGCTTTCCATGTCTTCTAACGGTGTGCACCAGTGTGAAAAGCTATGATCATCATAGCAACAAAATAATTTACTACGGTTGCGATTGTCCTTCTCAACGACCTTAATCCTAGTCCATAGTCTACAATTTCTTTGTCGGCACCTCTCTTTTTGATATTTCAATGAAGTACTACGAGAATAGGAAATTATAGGAAGTGACCATGTTATTTATGTGTAAAATGCATGAAAAGGGCAACAAATGTATATATAGAAACTGACCCAACGGTTATAAACGACTATATTTGAAAGTATGGCAACATATTACTAAAACATCCTTCTATGTTCATACAGATAACAAAATGATCCTTTACTTTTTAATTTATTACAAAACAGTCCCTAGGGCTATTTTGATAATTTCATAAATAATAAAATAATACAAAAGGGTATTTTTGGAATTACATGGGTCAGACCTAACGGAACCCTAACGGAATGGAGGGACCTCAAACGGAATGTAACGGACAGGGATTAATATGTAATTTCCTGATTTATAATTTCGTCCATCGTCAGGGTAGTGAGATGTAATTTACCCTAATTTTAATTGATGTGTAATGGACATGGACCAGACCATTTGACTAATTTTAGTATGGACTATGGATAATAGTTTATTTTGATATTGGTATTATTTTAATGTGTGATGGACCATATATTTTAATGTGGGGGTGGAGATGCTTTTATTTCACGTGCTTTTAATGTGTGGTTGAGATGTTTTTATTTAATGTGATAGTGTTCTGGAGATGGAGGGATGATTTTCATGACATTAGGTGCCACAGTCACCAGAACTCCTTCGTGTAAAGTTTCATCGTCCTATGGTTTACATTCAGCTTGGGATAATTAGATTGTTTGGTTTACATTCAGCTTGGGATCATTAGATCTATTTTGTATTACCAAGAATTTTTTGTCTTTAGCTTAAATATGACATTTTATATGCATGTATGCATCTACAGATATGTTGTTTGTGTTGGTGCGGTTTGATGGTTGGTTGTTCATTTCTGTAAGCTGGCTTTGAAGTTTAAGGAACCAGAGAACACCACATTGTTCATATTGGACAAGTAAGAAATTCCTGAATTTTTCACTTGTGATTTGATGTTGTTAAGGTTGTCTTTGTTGGCTTATTACGTTCGATTTTAGATCGTTTAAGTGTTTCCGGTGCTGCATTGAGTAAAAAACCTGTAAATGCCGTGGATTAGTAGTTTGACATTATGTTAATTTAATCAGAACTCTCTTATATGAATATTTGGAAATACGGCTCTCACTTGATCAAGACGTTTATACATTAATGGTCTGATTTGGTTCGAATGCAGAGTAAGAGCAATTTAATACAAAAGAGAAAACAATCTCCTTAGACTTAACAACTTAATTTAAAGTTTGATGTTCTTAATGTTGTTTACTTATGTTTCCAAGAGCATCAAAACCTTACGTTGTTCTGAATTGTTATGAAGCCAGATCTGATGGAAACTCGGAACTTGTAGCCGAGCTGGTAACATCAAACGGCTTCAAAGCTGCTTATGCTATCAAAGATGGTGCAGAGGGACCGCGGGGATGGAACGTTGAATGCTAACTCTTTTTTCTTTTACTTTATTTGAAATAACAAATCCATAGTTCGAGTTCGTTGGATCCTGGTTTGAAACTTACGGACCGGTTGATAACTTATGCAGAACAGTGGCCTTCCATGGATACTTCCAAGCAAGGGCCTCGACTTAAGTAACTTGACAGATGCTTTAGGGGTAATCGTCTTTCTTGCTTCCACAAACTACAGAATAATAACAAATTACCCCTTGTTTTGAAAATTTCAAAACCTCACCTCTAAATATGAATGTTTACATGTGTAATATTTCAAACTTGGAGGGGTGCTTTTTGTAATGGCTATAATTTGTAAAAGGGGTTATTTGTAAGTTAAAAGAATTGGCAGGAACGTAATTGCGTGGTCATCGAGTTCGGATATGCAGGATTCTTCTGAAGCTGTGCCTTTTGCTCTTGGTATTGCTGCTGCTGCTGGTGGTCTTGGACTATTGACTTTCAGAGAGAGGTGCATTTCAGATATATTTGGAGAATTAAAGGATTATGGATTATTAACTAATCCATTTTTCGATTATATTTCTCAGGCAGAGACATTTCTTCAAGTTTTAGGTAATGCTGCCATTATTCAGTTTGTTAGGAAGAAACTCCTGTTTGCAGAGGTTTGTTATACTTTTGCCAGATGAAGTTAAACAATTGAACATTTCTTGTTTCTAAAAGCTTAAACTTATAGATGATGATGCAGTCATTTAGTAATACAATTATTTTGGTAATTGTCGTTGTGATCCTAAAACGGGATTCCATCATTTCCCGTTGCAGGATAGAAAGCAAACTCTTCCACAAATTGATGATATCTTGACCACAAAAGTTGCTCCAAAAGAGATTGTGGGTGATATACAGGTAATTATAAGTTGCATATCTCATTTTAGCTCCTTTTTTTCACGCTTCCCTATTTTTTGCCCGGTTTTTGATATGAGAAAGCTGATTAATTGCTTTTGTTTCTTGTTTCTTGATCACTTTATGCTAATGTGAAAGTTCTTTCCATCAGAGCATCACCGCCGATTATGGTGTACGTGTAAGTCATATTTTGAGCATCAATCACGTCAATGCGATGCTTTATGCTCTTAATTAAACTGGTTTCCTTTCACCTAGATGAGTGACTTTAACGGTGCCCACACCGCCATCGTCCTCTCTCCAAGAAAAACAAAACTCATACCCCATTCTACCAAATTAACTGCCGAAAATTGGCGGAATTCAACTCTAAAGTTCCGTCTGTCGTTTGCCATCTTTGACAGGTGATTCCATATCCCCCTTCGTCGATTGTCGGATCTTTATTTCGAAACCACTATTGTACTTCTTACGTCGAGAACTTCAATTTGATATATAATATTAACACATTTGATATCTGACCTGTATAGATTTGTTCTTAGAAATCACGCAAAAATTTTACTATAAAAGTCCGGCAAAATATTCTCCAAAATTCCAATGAAAATGAATTAAATGTAATATGTTTAAAAAATTAGGGAGAAAATCATAACGAGTCAAAAGATAAGATAAAAGTAAACTAAATTTCGGAAGAGGTTGTCTAGAATTAACTTCCGTAGAATAAAATACACTAATTACAAATATTTTGCAAGTGAAAACATTTGCTTCCATCCCACTTATTTCACTAAAATTATGAATATTTTCCTTCCCACTTAATTTCTATAATATAATATAAAAATATAAATGTTTTTCGATACTCAAATTCCAGGCTTCCAGCCACCGTAACAAAACTAGAACCCAAATACTTATTGGTGCAGATAGTTTAACATAAAACTATATTTTAGTTAGATGGTCAAATCAATCTTATATTATGTAGTTGCTGAAGTTGAAAAGAGTTCAAAATACAATATTTCTCAAAATATAAAATAATTCGCCTAATTGTCAATATCTGATCCATGATTTTGACTTATTGGAAATATAGCTTTTGTTTTGTGGTCATCTTTATAATTTAATATTTATTTATTTATATCACGAGTATGGAATATTCATGATGTCAACGTATGCAATCAAGGGAATCATATGGTGTAAGAATACTTTTAAAAATACTACTTTATTATAACATGTTTTATCAATTCTCATGTAGAATTTTTTTTAAATGACAATTAAAAAAGAATATGTCAATACATCTCTATATCCGTACCATGTCTTATCGCGCGTCCGTATATCCATATCATATTTTATCATACCCATGTCAGTTATTTGCATCGCATGTTATGCCTCGTTACCTTCTAACCAATTGGAAAATGCATGCGAATATATTAGAGCGCTATCTACTCCACGGGAAATTCTTGGCTGAGCCGGGTGTGGGCCCCGATCCCTACACCCCGCTCTAATAGGTGAATAAAAAAAAAATTTATATTTTTTTATTCACTTGTGAGAACCGGGTGTAGGGATCGGGACCCACACCCGACTCAACCAAGAATTTCCCTCTACTCCACCACCAAATAAAGGTTCTTTTTGTAGTTAGAGGTGCACGAACCCTAGAAATTCGAGTAAAATAAGGATATAAACTGAATGTATTGACTCCAAGAGTATCAATGATGCTCAACAATGGCATGCATGACACTTGTCACATCCCAAGAATCTGATTTTGTCAACATATATACCTCCCCTTTTCAATCTATAATTAATAATTTATATCTTGCACTTCTCTACTTGACAAAACAATTTGAGATATTAATTGCGAAATCATATTCTGAGAATATATCACGACCAGGTAATACAAACACGACACTTGTGCAATACAAATTATCTTAAAATTTTTAAATAAAATATAAAAAATATTCAATTTTGTCACGATAAAATAATATTTTTTAAAAACATACAACTTATGCCAAATTCTTGCATCGATTCTATTTCTACCCCTTCCCCAAATTAAGGTAACCGTTTTGTCAGTTTCGAGGTACATGAACCCTAGAAATGATTGGAGAAGAAGATAACCAACCACATAGATAACTATAACAGTAGCATATACAGGTGTTGACTAGGAACAATGGCACTTGGCACATGCCAATCAAAGCCTCCCTCAAATGATTGCATCTCTCTTCCATTTATAAACCCTTGAAAACCCTTCTTCCTCTCAATCAAGAACTCAACCAGAATGGCTTCGTGGTCTGCAGAAAACGCCACAAAAGCCTATCTCCAAGCCCTGAAAATGGTAACAAGATTTCAAGTATGTGCATTATAACCATCACATAATTCTAGTGTTCCTTATCTTTGTCATGAAAGATGATGTTTGGTTCTTGAAACAGGGGAAGAAGTGGAAGGAGCCAAGTTCGGTAGAGTTCTTAGCAGCACTTGCAGCAGGGAACAATTCCCAGCTCATGGTCATGGCCTGGGGATGTGGCGGCTCGGCCACGGCTGCCGCCCTCGTTTGTGCCTCTGGCCAGACGGGCGGCCATGTGGTGTGCATATGCAGCCACCTGAACGAGGTGGCTGCTGCAAGAGAATCCGTCGGCCAGAAGGGTGATTCGATCAAGTTTGTTGTAGGGAATGTTTGGGAATTGTTGTGTGGTGACTATTTGAATGCAGATTTTGTTCTGGTTGATTGCAGACTCGGTGGTGGTAGAGAGAGGGCAGTTTTTCCGGTGGGGCGGGGTCGTGGAGGTGGAGGTGGAGGAGGCGATGTGGTGGTGGTGGGGTACAATGCGAGCTGTGGTGGGCTGCGGTGGTGGTGGAGTGGTAGTTTGGGTGTAAGATTTTTACCGATCGGAGGAGGATTGGCGGTAGGCGGGGTACGGGGGAATGATTATGCAGAGGAGGAGGAGGAGAAGAAGAAAAGAGGATGGGTATTTGAAGTTGATGAGGTTACAGGGGAAGAACATTTTTACAAGATTACTTCCCCTAGAATAAGGTAGACAAGAATTATTGTGTACTAAGGCAACAGAGAATGGTCGTCTATCCTAGGTTTTAAACAGGTTAGATGCAAGTGTTGTACATTTTTATACAAATGTTAGTTTGTAAGCTTGATTTATTTGGTTAGTGTTACATAACAATCCTACGTGCATCGAATACTAAACCACTTACTCTAACGCAATTCTAATTTCATAAGCTGTCGAGCGCATGTAACTTAACATGGTATTAGATCAAGTTGTATTACGCTACGTTGACCAAATCAACCCCCAATTTTTAGAGCCTGTGCGTGCAGGAGTGAATATATCATCACCCCCAATTTCTAACGTCACCAACTAGCTTTTGGAGGTGAGTAAGGCGAAACACATATTACTTAGCGAATATGTAAGCATATGCACGAATGCTATTGGTTCAGCAATATAATATGGTGTTACTCGAGTTGATTAAATGAAACATGCTTAAACAGGAGATCCAAATTGCTAAAAGCCTAAAACCTCCTACATGGGATTACAAACCAACCAGAAACAACACGGAGATGACAAAGACATTCGATCCCAAACAATTTCAGTTTTCATTAATGTAAAGACATCAACCATATACACATACATATAGAAATGCATAACGTTATAGTTGTTCAAGATTGCCTGACACTGAAGAACATACGGAATGATAAAAACAGATAAAGAACTCAAGATAGCGCGTAATAACCAAGAAGAAGGCATAATCTTTAACCTTCTACTCGATGGGGACAACTTTTCTGGAGGTTCCACCAGAAGGTGTGCCTTCTTGTGCTTCACCATTTCCATAATATTCGAGAGATGGAAAAGGCCATCCACCCCAGCCACCCCAGTTCGCAAAATCATTCCATGCTTTATCGTTAGAACCTGAAAATAATCACAATGACGATTAGGAATGGATAAATTACAAGAAGATCCCCTAGGTTTGCCAACTTCTACGAAAAAAGAAGGGTGTTCTTGTATAGGAAGTATCTCAGAGGTCTATTTGGAAATCTTGAAAGAACCTATGAGTGAGTGCACGAGTATTAGGACTAGAAATAGGGTAAATTACAGATAGACCCAGATTCTCTAAGGTTTGGCCCTTTTTCCCAAAGCGAGGGGGTCTCATTGTAATTACCAAAACATCATAGGTTTACTTGAAGATTTTGAGAGAACCATGAATGAACTGTAATTTCAATGAATATACCTGCATTTTCGAGCAAATTGAAGCCATTGCTCCATTCAGGCAAAACTTTGTCAGCATTAGTTTTCCAATTTTCTTCAAAGCCAGCAAGCTCATCTAAGAAGATAGCAATTGAACCAAAAAAATGTGAGGTTCATATAGTTAATAGATATTTAATTGCTTCTTACATCGTGGGAAGGAAACAAACCTTCATTTAAATTGTGTAAAGTCTGCAAAGAATCAACTCTGCCATCCGAAGACTTCTTGGTGCTAACAGAATGTCCCTTAACAATGAGAAGTAAAAATTACTGAAACGGCACAGTTGTAATACACCTAATTCCGAGGGGAGGTAAATGTAATTAATCCATTACCTTATCGTGTATCCCTTTTGAAATAGTATGCAGTGATTCACCAACCATCCGGTCATCTTCATTGATCTCCATCAAGAACACCTTCTCCACCAGACATAACAAAAGAACAAAAATAATAATAGAACAAAAAATAAAGATTATAAATGTAACATGAATATTATTCCATGCTTCATCCCATGAAACTACTCACCCCATCACCACCAGTTCTTCTGCCGACAGACGAGGTGTAGTACACCCCTTCAGGCCCACCATAGGCCACTCTCTGGAAACTGAAACTCTGAATCCCTGGCATCAAATACAACAAATTTTCCTTCCTTTTTTCACTTCTAAGTTCTAATTATGAATAAATTCTTCTGATAAAAACCAAATCTCAACTTGATAAAAGCATCAAAACACAGTAAAATGCAACACAGAAAAGATTAAAGAACAAAACATCACCAAAATGATTCCTAAGATATCACATTATGGAGAGGCAGGGCTTCATACATACCAGTGGTATAATCATTTGAATTCTTAACAGAAAGCTCTTTGCTTGGCATATCATTCTTCCAAGCATCATTGCCACCATCATCGTCAGCAGGGTTCAGCTCTTCAATTGTAATTTGATTGCGAGAATTCGAAGGATTATCAAAAGGGGTGGTGAAAAAGGGATCATCAAAAGGGCTCTTTCCACCAAACAAGCCACCAAATGGCTGGGTGAAGAAGGGGTGATCAAATGGATCCTTCCCTCCAAAGAACTTTGCCATTCTGTGCAATTATTACAGAAAAACCCCGTCACTTGCACTGGAAAAAACAGAACTTGAACAAGGGAACTAAAATAAACCACAAAATTGAGAGCCCATATCATATTAAATTCTGGAAAAGACTGACACACATACATATTATATGACAATAATATCTTAGAAGACATACGAGACAAAAGAGCAGAACATATAAACATGTGAAGAAAGATCATACATTTATAAACGTAAAAGCCCAGAAATTTTTGTAAAACAAACTTACTATACTTATCTAAAATTGTTCAAGAAAAGTGAGAATCAGCTCCGAAAAGTACAAATTTTTGGGAGATGGGGTCAGAAAGAAGAAAACTTGAAACAAAAACACAATCATGAAAAGAAGAGAGGGTTAATTACCTCGACTCCTTGAGTGAATGAGTGAGTGTGAGATTTTGTTGAGGCAGATTAGTGAAAGAGGAATTTAAGAGTGGCAGTGTAGCTCTACCAAGAACAAGCTAGAAGGAGAAGAAACTTCTGGAAAATGGTGAATAAAATAAAGCTAAATGATATTATTGTAAAGTAAATGCTTTCCCCTGACCAAAAAAAAAAAAAAAAAAAAAGATACTTTCCTAATCAATTTCAATATTATTATAATTTAGAAAGTAATTTCCTACAATGTCTATAAACAATGAACAAGGTAACTTCTCATCCAGAAAATTATAAGTGCAATACAGTTATTTAGTCATTTTCTTTTAACAATAAATGATATGATTTATATTCAAGGTAATTATAGAAATTATTTATATAAAATATCAAATCCCCTATGTTAATTAATTATAGAAATTATATATATAAAATATTAGTAATATAATGAATTAAAAATTCTGCATACATACATAGGCCCCATATATATCGTAAATTAAAATATTATACAAGTAATGAGCGTATCATTAGGAACATTGATACGTGAATACAGATAGAACAAAATACAAAAATAATAATATAAATTTATTCTATTAAATTTGTTACGTGAGAAGTGTTTGACGTAATAATTCAAAAGTGTTAAGTCTTTTTATCGCCGAGGGCAAAACAGCAAAATAAAGAAAATAAAATACAAAGGGGGATAGAAATAGAATGACTATAATACACTACTATGAATGGTTTTTAGATTCTTTTCTTTTTCCAAGTATTGGTGTGACTAATCTACATTTCTGAAGAACATACAAGGCTGGTAATGGCACCATAAGACAGTTGCAAATATAATCATGAAAATGTTCAATAACCAGCTGCAATCTTGGTGAAAACTTTCTGCATAAGTTGCTTCATCTCCAGGTTCTAGTTCTGATTGCAGCTGTCTCATGTAAAATCTGTAAAAATTTCATCTTTGGAGCTCCAGCATTTTAATCATGTAGAACTGTATATTATAATTTGTGTTCATAATTCATCCTCTTAGCTCTTGCGCCTCTGGGTCGGGCCTTGAGGGATAATCGAGACCATTAAAACCAGGGATTCGCCGTATATCTTCTTCAGAGAAAGCAGGGATAAGCCAGTATTTCTTGTCTGTACCAAACACCTGATAACATACCAAGACAGTTAGGGATGAGTGGCGGGGGCGAAAGGGTGGGTAATCCCTCTCAAGTCTATATATCTCTAGCGTAAGTTGTAGGTACCTTTCTAAAAGTTCAAAACTTTTACTCCCAAAATTATAAATATGGAATACAATAAGTATTTGCTCATATTGAAATTGAACCCCTTACAGTGTATTTGCAAGACAATGATATCACGATACGAAGGTGTTTAGTCAACCAAAACAAATGATGCTTGAAAGTTGGGAGAACCAAACCTGTTCAAAGTTTCTTTTTCGTCCAAGGTCGAAACGCGATTTGGGAGAAGTTTTCTTCTCGAATGCCTGGATACAAGCCGGCAACATTATCAGCTCCAATTTACTACAATGAATAATGGAAGAATAGGAAAAGGGAAAAGGGAAAGGGCATAGCTTCCATCATGAAAATCAAATAATGAAACACAGAACAGGTATTTGTACCTCAATGGTTGTGGTATTCGCAGCCACTAATGATATGTGCATAATAAGAATTCCCAAAACGCTCAAGGCGAATGCCAAATTCAATACTGTAAAATGTGGAGAAATAACCATCAGAAAAGACAAAGGTCCTAGAAAGGGGATGGAATTGGATATGTGACCTCACCGAAGGCAAGAAAAGAGACTGCAAGAGTTGTTAAATCCCAAGAGATATCTCCATCTTCATCATTAAAGAATGCTATGAAATCTGGCAGCAATGATACAGTAACTAGACTAGTTTCGAGAAACGTATACAACTGCAAAACAGAAGGAATGATAGCTTACATCAACATTCAACATGTTTCAGATATATCAACATGCATAGGAAAATTACACCATCCAAAAGATAAAACATCCGATGATAGCCAAAACACATGAAATCATTGAGCCAACAGAAACCAATCAACAGGGTTCTTACTAAGTTATGGTATCATACCAGGAAGAGTATGAAATACTTGTAGTTCAATGCTCCAACACAATTAACAACCCATACACAGTGATGATCCATTTTCAATATGCATCTTCCGCCTAAACAGATCGTCCATTAACCCATCAATCTCGAGAAAACAATAACAAGTTGCAACAATATCCAGTGATCTGTGTATGAAGCGACTTACAAATGGAGCAGTGGTGGGACCTAGGTGGTTTCAATTGGTTGCACTTCCTACAAAAACGGATTCTACTGTTATCAGAGTCGGAAGGAAACTCGGTTGCATTCAATGGGATAGTATCTCCTCCTTCTTCATCTACGTCTGGCCTCCAACCTGGAGGTACATGGCCTGGGTTGGTAAAAACAACTGAAAAATAACTCCACAATAGCATTCCTAACTGCATGAGCATTAATTCATAAGCCATTTAGTTTCTTCACATGTAATATATTGATTGGGATATATAATATTGATAAATTTGTCCATAACTTTTAAAAGAAAAACTTTAGGGGGAATCAGGCTCAACCAACCAGGTTGTCGAACTCACAATTATCCAGCTAAAAGCCATAGCAGTAGCAATTCTGTTTGTCAAAGTTCTATCAAGGTAACATTTTCACTGTTAAACCAATCTACAAGAAAACCTTACCTCAGTAAAACTGATGAACAATGAGAACGATCGCATTACAAATCAGAACTCATTAACCGTGGCAATGAATTTCTTTGCTATGTTTATCGCCCATCAAGAAGAAAGAAAAACTAGTTTACTATAGACAACGTAATTCTCAAAAACTCTCAAAGTTCAGCAAACTCAGAAGAAACACTAGCATCAAATTGAAACCACCAAGCAATGAAAACAACAAGGAAATGGCCCTTAAAATTAATAAGCAGAAAAACCGAGCTGAAGGCCAACACGAGAAACAGCTGAAACTCGAAAATTTGCACAAGAAACAAGCAGAAATTACCAGAAAATGAAACGAGATCAAAACGCCGAACGCGATCAACGAATCAACGCCGCCGGCGACGAGGCCAGGTCCGTAATGCGTAATCACCACCGCGTAATAGCTAACGCCCACCACGGCGAGAACAAACAATATCATGATCGACCCAAGCCCCCTCAGCAATGTGCAAAACCTAAAAACGTCCCACGCCATTATTGCACCAGATCTATACATGATGGGATCGATTCACCAGTCACGATTAGATAACAACGACGAATTCCTCGCACGAAAGCTCTTCTCTTCGGAATCGATATCGTTTGGTATACTTTATTTGTGTTACGAATCCCGGGTGGAGATTTCAGCTATGGCGGGATCCATGAACGAGCTAGAGAGAGAAATCAGGAGAGGGAGAAGGGCGCAATTGTAATATTTGATATTTACAGGGGTAGGCCTTCAATTTGTCTGTAAATATTTTCCTTCTTTGTCATTTTGGAATGTTTAGTTTCAATGTTCGTATCTTTTTCACTTGGTCAATGTTTCATATAAGTCCCATACTTTCTTTTTCTTTTTTTAAAATCAAAGTTCAATTATTATTTCTTTTTATTTTTCAGAATATTTTTAAAGTAATTACGTTAATTAAAATGAGCAAATAATTTTTCTTGTAAAAACTAAACTTTTGAATATTATTAAACATCTAATTTAAAATATTTTTTTGTAAATGTCAAGGTTAAATAAGAAATTTTGTGTTCGAGATATTGACAACACAACTGCCGGTGACCAAAATTCTATATAATTTTCTATACTTTTTATTTAAATTAATTTACATGTTTAGAAATATATGAAATTAAGGTACGATTCTGTGCCAATTACTAATTGTATCAAATTACTTAGGGGGACAATGCGCACTAATAACCAATAATATTATAAAATCATTCTTGATTATTTTTAATATTTTTACTCTTTTCTTATTAAAATTCTGGTTCCGTTCCTATTTTACGAATGTCTTAGAATCATATAAACCAATTGATTAGCAATAATGTTTGTATGATTAAGGGGACTCAATTAGTCTTGAAATGAAACTAGAAAGATATGACCATGTTGAATTAGTCTTTTGCCTTAGTGGAAAAGCATGACCATTAAACAAAGAGATAATGGTAGGAACTAGGAACAATGTCAATAAATAAATAAATAATTGATGTAGATTTCAAAGAGGAAACCATGTCTTGATTCAAATAACTTTATTTGTGGGTTGTTTCCACCTTTTGGTTTACAATGTTAGATGGATTTATTTCCACATCTTAGCAACAATTTATTTTTTAATTATATATTTGTTTAAATTGAATCCAACTACATCTATTTAAAATTTTTCACTATAATAGTAGTTGTTTGAAAATTCAAATACAATATATCTTTTGCTCTTCGAATGTAAGATTTTTAATTAAAAATTAATAAAACTATATCACTTGATGGTGCGAAAAACTTTAATCTGATTAACAACACTATCTTTCTATTTAGCAACTAAATTGGATATATTTTCTTTGATAGTTTAGATGGTCAACCTTATTATATCTATAATCTCAATGTTATCCAATATTCTTTATTTGACTCGATAAAACTTATAATATTACCTCAAAAGAAACTTATAATTTTTGGCAAAAGAAATATTTTGTGGCAATAGCCTTTAATTACCAAAAAGAAAAAACTAAAAAGACTAACCTTACTCATTTATCATAATATTGAAAACAATAATTGGAGAGGAAATTTAGGGGAGAAATAGATGAATAGGAGAAATACAAGGGGTCTACAGGCAAATAGTGCAAGAATAGGGGAGAAAACTGTAATATTTCGAAATTTACATCGTTGCTTGCAGCAAGTTATGCGCCCCCACAAACATAACGACCTTTTCTTCCCTTCAAAACGCCCGCCACACTCTCCGAAATTGAATCGATTGTTGAAAATCGAACGTTGATTTAGTCATCTCCGGCGCCGGAGAACGGTACAACGATGTCGTTTTCGGATTCCGACACCTCGCAGTACGGCAACAAAACTTTCCGGCAAGTCGGCCGCGATCGTAAGAGTCTCCGGCCTCCCAATATCTCGGTGGCGTATATATGTTTTTTCCTGCTTTATTTCTTTTCTGAAGAGATGCTGTGGAAATAGGAGTTATGGTTGAACTGTTAAATTTCTTCGATCATTAATAGGCGATTATATCTATGATGCTTAGAATGTTATTTGGATTTGAGTTAAACTTGTTTTGGCTACTACTTTCCTTAGTATGGGGTAGCGGATAACAGGCTTTGTTCTGCAATTGTATCGATATAACTGTTCTTTTAAGTGCGGGCTTTAGCTTTAGAAGTTCACATTGGATTGATTATTTTGGTGAAATCATTTAGGATTGTTATACGAAATGCTCCAAACGACCAAATCAGGAGATTCAAGATCATCATGGAAGGTACAGATTATAGCTCACTTCAATGTATAACGAGCAATGTCGAAGCTTTATTATGCTCAAAGTCGAATATTATTTTTCTCTTTTGGCACTAGACTGGTTATTTTCCTTTTTCTGTCCCTTCAGTTCACTTGTTTTATTGAACTGGCTTTTTTTTCAGGTACTTCTCATGGATAAAGTTACTGTAAGAGTAATGTCACAATCCTGCAAAATGTCGGATATCACGGACCAGGGAGTTTCATGTAAGCATCACTAAAATTATATTTACTTTTCAGCAATTGTAATCATCATTCACATTGATACTTATATATCTTTGTTTATTCTGTCAGTGGTGGAAGACCTATTTAAAAGAAGACAACCTTTACCTTCAATGGATGCCATATATTTCATTCAACCTACTAAGGAAAAGTATGAAATTCTTCAATCTCTTCTGTTGATTTTTTGTCATAACTGTTTTCCGGAAGAAAGAGCAGGTCATGTGTTCCATGTATCAGATAATTTAGCTTAATTCAAAACTCATTTCTCAAAAATTTCTAGGTTCATATCTGATACTAGGTTAGGGCCAATTTGGTGTTTATGTCCTTAATAATGGATAATTACCAAAAGCTCCCTGAGTTTTGCTCCAGTTACATCCCAATCTATTGAAGCTACAATTATCACCCTCAAGGGTTTTTCTCGTCTTACAAATAGACCCAGCCGTTAGTTACTCCATTAACAAAAAAAGAAAAAACTCTCTTCATTAGTGTCAGGGGGATATTTGTAATTCAATAGCAAGGTTCTTTTTTTGCTAATTACCCTTGATATTATTACTCAAGAGTGATTTTGACAAGTTAAGATAGCAACATCACTGACTTTTGCCTTTTATTTCTTTCCAGCATCATCATGTTCTTGTCTGACATGTCAGGAAGAGAACCTTTGTACAGGAAGTAAGTTAAGGAAATTGTTAATCCCTAAAAGTTAATATTCACCCTTATCTATCTGCTGCTTGAAGTCTGAATTCAGGATGTTTTCTGTTGGTTTTTCTCTTACTACAGAGCATATGTATACTTCAGTTCAACTGTATCTAAAGACCTTGTTGCTCGCATCAAGAGAGATACTAGTGTTTTACCACGTATTGGTGCATTACGAGAGGTTAGCACATCTCATTTTTAAGCTGTAGTCTTAACACAAGTTCTTTCTTCTTTTGTGGGTATTTAACGAAAAGTATTTATGAAATCGCTGGCAAATTGCAGATGAATTTGGAGTACTTTTCTATAGACAACCAGGTAATGCTAATTTTGAATCTTCATTTCGGTCATTCTTAAGTACCTTTTCTGCTGAAAATATGATTGTTTGTCCCATTTTCAAACAAAACCACAACTCATTCTACCCCACAATAAATTAAATAATAACATTTCAGGGATTCATCACTGATCATGAAAGAGCACTTGAGGATCTCTTTGGTGATGATGCCGAAAATTCTCGCAGATTTGATGCATGCTTGAATGTGATGGCAACAAGAATTGCTACTGTTTTCGCTTCACTAAAGGTACCACAGTTTTAAGTCTTAAAGCTAAGGGAGGGTCATTTTTAACTTTTTCTTTTTTCATTTTGTGAGGCTCTTTTACCAATTACCTGTTTCCCAAGGGGTATTTAACCACATTTATTATTACCACAGGAATTTCCTTTTGTGTGGTATAAAGCAGCCACAATAGATGATGGTGCAACAATGACTACATTCCGTGACTTAGTCCCCACGAAGCTTGCTGCAGCAATTTGGAACAACATTACAACATATAAATCTTCCATTTCTAATTTCCCTCAGACAGAATCATGTGAACTACTTATAGTGGACAGAACAGTTGATCAGGTTTCATAAACCAATCAGGCTGATTCCATTTTCCTTTCTTTTTTGTGCCTGTTTTCTAATCTGTGTAAATCTTATGCTGAATATGTTGTTTTAGATTGCTCCCATCATTCATGAATGGACATATGATGCTATGTCCCATGATCTGCTAAATCTGGAGGGAAATAAATATGTGCATGAGGTAAATGTTTGTGTCCGAACGCTCGTTTTCAAACTTGGAGACTCTTCTGATGACAAAACTGGATTTTAGGTTCCAAGCAAATCAGGAGGTCAGCCAGAAAAAAAGGAAGTTCTTTTGGAAGATCACGATCCTATCTGGCTTGAACTCCGTCACACTCACATAGCAGAGGTGTTGATCAAGTACTTAACATACAATATGTTTTATTTCCACCCCATGAAATGTCACCCACCAAAAGTTAAACCATTGCAAACGGTCTCATCACCTCAATATTTTCAGGCTAGTGAACGGTTGCACAACAAGATGACAAATTTTGTTTCGAAAAACAAAGCAGCACAATTGCATCAGAGGTTTGTTCTGATTTGGCTTGATATATAATAAAATTTGTCTTGTTGAAGGCTTTCACTACTTTCTAGAGGATAAAAGAGTTTTTTCTTTTTTTGGTTTTATAAATTTATTCTGTTTCCTTGTTTATCTCTGACTTTGAAATCTTCTTCTACGTAGAGATGGTGGTGAGCTTTCAACAAGAGACCTTCAGAAAATGGTTCAAGCTTTGCCACAATATAATGAACAGATGGAGAAACTCTCTCTGCATGTTGAGGTTGACTCTTCTCCCACAATATGAATATATGTATGCATGTCAGATACTTGCAAAGCTCATGTTTTGTCCCTCTTTTCGATCAGATTGCGGGGAAACTTAACAGAATTATCAGAGATATGGGTCTTCGAGACCTTGGACAACTTGAACAGGACCTTGTATTTGGTGATGCAGGAGCAAAGGAAGTTATCAATTTTCTGAGATCGAAGCAGGTATTATTCTAATGACTTACATAATTGGCTTAACTACTTTGTGGTAATTATTTATGTATCCTAAAGGAAGGAATGGCTGAGCATACACTGCGGCTTATGATGATTTATGCGGCTGTATATCCAGAAAAGTTTGAGGGCGACAAAGCATCAAAACTCATGCAGGTTGATCTCTTCTTCTCTCTCTCTCTCTCTCTCTATATATATATATATATACATCTTTTCATTTATCCGTCTATCTATCTATCTCATTGTTGTATGAGGTCTGTGAAAACCGTGTTGATTTCTGTAATTATGAAAACCTAAGGGGGGATTTAATAGTATTTAGACCAGACCTGAAGGGATCTATATGTAATTATCCCTTGTTCTTATGCTTCTTCAGCTAGCAAAATTATCGGAGGAGGATGTGAAAGCTGTGAAAAATATGAAATTTCTCGCGGGAACCGATGCAAAAAAGGCGTCCTCAAAGGGGACTTTTTCTCTGAAGTTTGATGCGGCAAAGGTAAAAATATGTTCAATATCCCTAAAATTATATTTAGGCCAAATTACATTTACTACTACTAATTCGAGAAATTACGGTATACTCCTGGCATTTGCAATAAATGTGTCAAACTGCCAAAAATAATCTAGTTGAAACTGTAAGTGGGGCTATGGTTTTAGAAATTTTACTTATTTATTGCAAATGTCTAGGGACAGCACTGTAAGTTTCAAACCGGAGCGATTAATATATAATTTCACCAAACCTCAGGGGTAGTAAATGTAATTCGCCATTTTATCCATGCAAAAAACCAAGGTATTGTCCTGAAACCGAGCCCTGACAGTGACGGTCACTATATATATATATATATATATATATTATTTTCTTATTAGAGGAACCGTGGAGCAAGAAAGGATCGAACAGAAGAGGGAGAAACATGGGCGCTGTTTCGGTTTTATCCCATGATAGAGGTCTGATTTAAGATCATCTGCATATCTTTCTTGAATTTGAACTGCAAAATCTTTGTCTTGTAATAAGTAGTAATTTGGACTCTGTCTCAGGAGCTAATTGAAAATTTGAGCAAAGGACAATTGCCAAAAGACCAGTACCAGTGTATCAACGAGCCTAGTCCTTCCAGTAGTGGAGCCTCAACAGCATCATCTGTAAGAGGAGGTCAAACTACTGCACATTCTATGAGATCAAGAAGAACAGCAACGTGGGCCAAAACTCGTACCTCCGATGATGGATATTCAAGGTAGGGACACCTGACACCCCTTTACTGGATTAAAGCATGTTTGGTTTTCACATGAAGGTATTAAATTGCCAGTCATAATTAGCGTTTTTGCTGAAAAATCTTCCTATGCAGTAAATTTATGTGCTAAAATGTACCACATAGCCCCAAAATGCCACTACTCTGACATTTTTCTTCAGCATAATGATCTAACAAACCATGATATATGGTTCATTTCTTTTAGGGATAACCTCAGTTTTGGTTCCATAGCCTAAACATCTGTCAAGTTTGGTACATACTTCCCTGAGATTTGATATCCTTCCAATTTGTAACAATGTGGATACATTTGCAATTCAAGAGATCTTTAAACAGTTGAGATTGCATCATTATCATTTTAAAATCTTAGCCCTTAAATATTCCGAATGCTGCAACATTGCTACAAGTTGAAATGTATGGTATACAATCTGAGAAACGTGAAATTAATTATACCAAACAAGGGTTATGTTATCGTACCAAACGTGTAATTATCCTTTTTTTATTATCCTCTTCCAGTGATTCAGTCTTGAGAAGTTCATCCTCTGGTGATTTCAAGAAAATGGGACAGCGCATTTTTGTTTTTATAATTGGCGGGGCAACTAGATCAGAGGTAATAAAAAACCACACGCAAATTCTTTTTAGCACTTCATTTTTAGTTTCATAGTGTTGTGTGTTTTTCTGAAAATCAAGTTATTGGTGTTCCATCCTCAGCTTAGAATTTGCCATAAACTCACAGCAAAACTGCAGAGGGAAGTAGTCCTTGGGACAACTAGTATAGACGATCCTGCCCAATACATTAAGGTAAAACATTGCATTATCTGCATTTCCTCTTAGTTTCCTCGACTTTCCTAGAACTTCCACGCATTTCCTGCGATATTCTAAACAATCGGTATATATAACACTCTAGTTGGCTTTGATTCATCTCTCACAGAAAATTAAGCGCTTATCACAACCGGAGCTTTCAATTGACGACATTCAGATTTGAAGGTTCTTCGTGACATTTGTACAACATATTTTCGCCAATCACCCCTCAGGCTCGTCCTATTTCGCAAATTCCCTCTTAACTGTATTTTGATCTTCATCATTTCGCTTCCAGTTTTTATGTTTCGCCAATCTGCTAAACGTAGAAACAATGTCCAGGCTTCGACCGGTATGTGATGCAGCAATCATGAGCAGAGGTAATTTGTGTTATTGTGTCAAAACATCAAGACATAATTGATATCAACATCATGTTATAAGCTCTGGTTTCTATTTGAAGAAGTGTGAATAGTCCGTGTTCAGGGGAATTTTGTAATTTATTCTGAGTTATTGAAGAAAATGCAAGTTTTTACATTGATTTTTAATTAATATATATGAATTGGAAGAAAATTTTTAATTAATTCTGAGTATTGGATAATGTCAAATGGATATATGAGTTTGTTGGGATGCATGTCTGACAAATAAGACAAAAAAATTTAAACGCCCACCGTGGGGCTCGAACCCACGACCACAAGGTTAAGAGCCTTGCGCTCTACCAACTGAGCTAGACGCGCTTTATGTCATATCCTTATTTTCATCTCTATATCATGCACGACGAATTTTTTTCGAATATTTTGTACATAAGAAGTAACCAACAAGACACGACATTACACGATAAAATGATATTTTTAGAAAACTCCGTGCGTTAGAGCTCTCAATCTAAACTTAAACGATTAAATAAGCCAAAAATAGAAAAGGAGGAAATATATATTATTGTATCATGCTCGTATATTTCTCACACATATGACCTGATAAAATATAAAACGGAAAGAAATTAATATCACTTATTCATAAGCATGCCTTCCTTGTAACAAAACGCAATCTTGTATAAAGTGAATTAACCACCCTAATCCACATTTCCATATGGTAACAATCTATATATCTCAAATCTTGTGGGAACAGGGGACATAACCTAATATTCTACTCAAATTTGTTGGACCTTATTGTGTAGTGTTGTTAATCACATCTCCTTCAACATTTTCTCCATCTTCTGAGGAAATTTAAAAACAAAAGAAGATAAATTAGGTATAACGACAACCTAAATTTACTGCCTCCAAGGTTAGGTGAAAGTTGAAACTACATATATTAAGAACTATGCTTCCTGTATTTTGAAAATTTTACACATTATTGCAAATGTGAGGACTATAATGTAATTAGTCTCCCAAATGAGAGAGATGGATTCGTAATTTCACCCAACCTCAGAAAACAACAACATAATTTTACCGACTTAAAAGCGAAATATGTCATGAGTTTGTGATTTCTGTTACCTTTCCCAAAACTTCCTTCTTATAACGGTATCCCTAAACAACAAACAATGTAACAATTCATTAATAGAGGGATTAGTTCAAGAATTATAACAAGAAATTTAATTTGTACTAAGGAAAAATTAAATGTTAATTAACCTTGTCAGTTCCATAGATGTAATCACAGTAAGTGAACACTGATGCAAAGTTGCTTTGACATTTTTCTCCAACAAAGTGATGGTAATCATGGAAGATAGCTCCCCCATAAAATGGGATGTACTTCAAAGGACTCCAAGGGAAATCATACCTAAACTACAACATAACATAACATTTTATGAAAACCCTTTTAATTAAATTAAAATACTCTTCAAGTTATAGTGTAAATTTGTGGACAGGGGAACTTTTTGTAATATTCTAAATTTCAGAGGAAGTACAAAGTGAGCCCACGCCACCCACTAAAGAAACGTCCCCTTCTGATCAACAACAACCAATTGTGAATTTCGATACACACGTAAATCCTTCTCTGAGGCGTTCTGAACGCACTCCTAGACAGCCGGAGAGATGGTATGGATTCTTCCATGAAATCTCTCAAAAGGATAATGATCCTTTAACATATGAGGAGACACTTTCGGATTCTGACTCTGAACAGCAGATAGAAGCCATGAAATCCGAAATGGACTCCATGAACTGCAACCAAGTTTGGACCTTGGTAGGTTTGCCTGATGGAGTCAAACCCATAGGTTGCAAATGGATCTTTAAGAGAAAGCTTGGAGTTGATGGAAGTATTGCAGCTTACAAAGCAAGATTGGTTGCGAAAGGATTCACTCAAAGACCCGGCGTGGACTTTGATGAAACCTTTTCGCCAGTTGCAATGCAAAAGTCTATTCGGATCATGCTGGCCATTGCTGCGTATTATGACTACGAGATATGGCAAATGGATGTGAAAACTGCTTTTCTCAATGGTGACATTGATAAAGACATTTATATGGAGCAACCCATAGGTTTCACATTCAGTGGGAGTGAGCAAAAGGTTTGCAAACTCCCAAGATCAATCTATGGATTGAAACAGACTTCTAGGAATTGGAACATTCAATTTGATGAATCAGTCAAAGCGTTTGGCTTCATTCAAATTTCGAATGAATCATGTGTGTATAGAAAGGAATTGGAGACCTCAGTGCAATTCTTAGTGCTTTATGTTGATGACATCCTTCTTATTGGGAATTCGAAGGATGACATGAAAGTGACTAAGTTATGGTTATCGAACCAATTCGAGATGAAAGATCTTGGTGATGCGTCCTATATCCTTGGAATTAAAATCTATCGAGATAGATCTAGAAGGTTAATAGGACTATCACAGTCGATGTACATTGACAAAGTATTGAAGAGATTCAATATGGAGTCAACAAAGGCTAAGAACCTTCCTATGAGTGTAGGAACATGTCTTTCAAAGAAGATGTGTCCTAAGACTAACCTTGAGAATGAGAGAATGACTCATACACCTTATGCATAAGCAATAGGTAGCATAATATATGCAATGTTATGTACTCGACCGGATGTGGCTTATGCACTTAGTGTAACAAGTCGTTTCCAATCTGACCCTAGAGATGGTCACTGGGCTGCTGTGAAGAATATTCTTAAGTATTTGAAAAGTACTAGGGATTTATTCTTAGTTTACGGAGGTCAGAAAGATCTTACTATCGAAGGATACTGCGATGCAAGCTTTGCATCTGACTTAGATGATTTTAAGTCAATGTCAGGATACATTTTCTGCCTAAACGGTGGAGCAGTGAGTTGGAAAAGTTCTAACCAAACTACCACTGCAGATTCGACCACTGAGGCCGAATACTTAGCTGCAAATGATGCAGCTAAGGAAGGTGTTTGGATTAGAAACTTCATTCAAGAGTTGAATGTTGTTCCTAGCATGAAAGACCCCATTTCTGTGTTTTGTGACAACACTGGGGCGGTTGCTCAAGCAAGAGAACCAAGATCTCACCAACGGACCAAGCACATTATGAGGAAGTATCACCTAATCCGTGATATTATCAAAAGAGGAGATGTTCAAATTGAGAGGGTCACATCAGCAGAGAACATAGCAGATCCACTTACTAAACCCCTTAGTCGAGAAGCTTTCCAAGGTCATCTTCAGAAGATGGGACTTAGAATAGCTTTAGAATGGCTTTGACGGGCAAGTGGGAGATTGTTAGGAATAGTGCCCTAGAAAGCCGATTGTATATCCGCTTTGTACTTTTCCTTATTGTAATCACAGACAATCTTTGAATAAATAGTGAATTAAGGCAACACTTCTTTATATGCTCTTGTTTGGTATGCGTCTACTTTAGCTGTGCATGTATGAGAATTCCCCTAATCCTGATGACTTTATGACTCTACCATTTAGGTGAAATGGTTCATGAAACGAGTCCTATATCACATAAGTCATGATTAGTAAAATACTCCAAGCCGATGAGTCCTACAGATAGTGAGAGTGTCAACCTGACTCCTCTAAGGCTTGCTTGTGGGATCACGCCCTTAAGAAGGACCACCTTGTTTCATGGAGGTGCAAAGTATATAGTTGATACGTGCGTGATACATGAGGGTGCTTACTTCAATAAGTAAGTTCACTGAGGTGCCCCGTGTGAGAACATTTCTAAATGGGAAAGGAAGTTTCTATTTCAGGAAATGGAAACTTCCAGATTAGGAAATATCTCACGAGTCATTGATGTGATTAATTGATCCTTAGACTTGAGGTTCCTTGTCACTTTATAAGTTAACTCTGTAGTCTTAGGTATAAGCTTTAAAGGGTGTCGCCTTAGACAACTGATTTAAGGCTTATGCTGGGGCTGCACAAGTGATTCATGAAAGTGAATGAGAATCAAGAAATGACCTACACTTGCATTTGCAAGGTGATCTCTTATTGTGTGAGTCATTCATATGCCATATGGAGTCTTTGGCCAATGCAGTAGATCAAGACATCAAGAAATGGGTTTCTTGGATTGAGATCAAATGGATATGAAATGCACTTAGCTCTAAGACCGGATTATTAGGGTTCTGATTATTCCCTTACACTAGATCTTGGTTGAGAGATAGTAAGTAGGAGGATTGTATCTCACATGAATGAATGACTTAAAGGTTCTGTCGAATCCGAACATTCCAATTCAGCTAGGGGTTAAACACCTGTTGCTAGACTATGGTTGTTTAATCTGTGGACTGATTAATTAATTAGGGTCACTGCTAATTGAATTGAGAACCTAGAGGGTCACACACAACAACTTGGTTACATGAGTTGAGGCTTTAAAATGCTTAAACGAGTTAATCGGGCCAAGAGGGTTCCATACGTGTGAACCATATGTATGGCTCACGTGAGTGACACGTGTCCTTGTGACACGTGTGTAAATATATGTGTATATTTATTTATGTGTTAAATAATTAATGTGATTAATTATTTAATAGACTTTGGTTTAATTTTGAATTAAAAAGAAAGTCTTATTTTGGAGAAAAATAATCTAGTTAATTAATTATGAATTAATTAATTAGATAAAATAAGTTATTTATTTTAAATAAATAAAGTATAAAATTATCCAAAATTAGTTTGGATATTTTTAGCTCTCTTGAAAGTTGATTTGAATTTGAATTCAAAGTCAAAGTCAAAGTTACTTGATGATCAAGTTATAGGAGAGAGGGACCAAAAACCCTAGCCCATAAGGACTAGGATTTTCGGTCCTCCCCTTCTTATAAATAGGGGAGCTCAAGCTCCCCTTAGAGAGTAATTGACATTCTTTTGGTTCATGTGTTGAACATCATCCCTTCTCCAAGATAAACGAAACCCTAGGTTAAGCCTAAACACTAACTAGAGAACTAGCATCCTTACTAGTTAGATTGTGATCAAGTTGGTGGACTATCTCTAGAGAGCTTCAAGTTAGAAGTTTGAAGATTCGAGCTTTATCAAGGAGAGGGGATCAAGCCGCGAGAAGAGCGTTCTTGGGTGGCTTGAAACGCTTCAAGAAAGACAATTAAGAAAGTAAGTTTCTTATCCCTACGAATTTGGTCACACGATTACGAGTCCAAGATCCTTTTGTTGGGAAAATTTTTAAATTTCCGCTACTTTCTGATTCGTGTTTCCCAACAATACTCATAAATTGCAATAATTTCAGTTTTATTAATCCAACAAAATACGAAGTATTTATAAAGAAATTGGATTTTCAGGACACTAATCCCAACAAAAAGAAACACAGAAGAAAGGAAAGATTATAAGAAAAAAGAAAAAGAAAACGAAAAGACAAAGGCACAGAAAGGGAGACACATTTTTTTTAAAAATAAAATTAGAGACGAAGTCTTCTCCCATTTTTTTCTTCTTCCTTTTCTTTTTTTTTTTTTTTAATTATAATTTTTATATAAAATATAATAATTATTACTATTATATTATTATTATTTTTTATCTTAAACTAAAATATTAATTAATTAATTATATATATATATACATATATATATATAGTACATGGGTAAAACAGTCATTTTAGGCGAAATAGTGAAAAAAATAAATTAATCCTACTTACAGTCAACGCATGTGAAACAGGGTTTTCTATACATATTTTTGAAAAAGATAAGGTTTTTTATAGTATTTTTTTTAATAGGATTTTTGATGATAAATTCGAATAACACAGGATACCTGCGTGCAAATTTCCCTTTTGTAATTACTGAAAGTTTTTGTTCAGATCCACTACCACCTCCGATGAACACCAGCACCTAGCCAGCATCCACTACTAGCCAGCGCACAATCGTCACCGTGTTCCACCACTGGCCGACCCTATTAACAGGCACCCAGGGGCTGGGGGTAGGGGCTATATAAAATAACAATATTTTAAATTTTTGTGTATAAAAATATATGTATTTTATATATATCTATCTATACTATATAAAAAAGGAAGCGTCTTTTCTCTCACAAAAGGCAGGTTTTTCAGGGTGACAGACCAATTTTTTGAACTATGCCCTCAATAATATTACTAAGCATGTGTAAGATTAATGATTTTTTTTTGAAATTTGGGTACCCACGTAATTTATGAATCCACGTTCAACTATTATCAAAACTCCATTTAAAAATCTCACAATTTAAAGTTCTTTTTATCATTATCCATATATCAGAACGATAAAGTATCAGTTTTTCTCCGACGTTCAAGCATTATCAAAACTCCCCTCTAAAAATTTCACGATCTAAAATTCTTTTGTCATTATCCATATTTCAGAACGATAAAGTATCAGTTTTTCTCCGATTAATAACTCCCATTTTGTTTTTCTATTCTTCAAATTTTTTTCCTCCGTTTAACAATTTTTTTTCTATTTTTCAATTTTTAGGGTTGCGATCTTCATATAACAAAAATGCTTGAGATCTTCACATGACAAAGAGGAGCAATTGCGTGAGATTCAACTCTGGTTGGACTTTAATGAAAACTAAGAAGGGACTTTCAGTACGTATTTATAGAATTGAGTTGCTTTCTTCTTCCTCTTTCTTTCTTTATTAATTTGATTTGTATTTTGCGGTTAGTAAAAAATAGTCAAGTTTTGGTGAATTTTACTATCAAATTCACCATATACATAAAGATTAAAATATATTTATTTTATTTTTTAAGTGAAATACAAATTGCATCAAGTTTTTTATGCACGCAGGGACGACGTGCGACGGTGACTAGTCTTTAAATATGTGTGAAAAGAATAAATTTCTTTTTTCTTTTTAAAAATTTTAATTAGTACACTGTGACAAAAAATCCTATGTGTAATCCTAGTTGGGGGGAAAAAATCCACATGGTTGCCAACGTGTCACTTCGTCGTCCACGTGGAAAAATCTGACAAAGAAATAGAATTTTCGATGGGGCTTTGTCCTATAATTTCATGATTTAGAAAATTAAAGTCCTATATTTGCTAATTTCCAAAACTATGTCCGAAGATTTCAATTGAGATATTTGGGGCGGATGAAATGAACAATTTTCCCTAAGTGTGATCAGATGGATTCAAATTCATATTATTATTTTGGAGAAAGAATATTTTAACCACTTAAATTGACGATACTATATATATACACACATACATATGGGTGTGCGTATATAGCATGTATTTTTTTAAAAATTTTGAACACACACCTTAAGTGGTCAGAGAATTCGAACCTAAATCATTGCGTTCAAGAAAGAACCCTCAATTCATTTGATCAACCCCTATTGAGTGCGTATATAGCACGTTTATATAGTACCCACAATATACATTACATAAATATTACACATTATGTACGCAATCTTATATAGCTAACATTCCATTCATTAACATTTTTCTTCAAAAGCGAAAACAAGACCACCAAAACAATATTCAACAAATCAAACCCACTCATCTAAGAAAACCATACAAATGGGATGTTTCAACGAATCAAACCCACTCATCTAAGAAAACCAACCAAATGGGATGTTTTATTAGTTATGGGAAAAAAAAAAAATCATATTCATCTCTATATTTTTAATAAAAATTTAAAATAATCCTCATTTTTTTAATTTGTTTTAGATTCATCCTTTAAATTATTTCTTTCACCATAATTTTAGGCCAAAAATTATAAATAGATTAAACTATCCTTAAATTATAATTTATTTATTTAATTATAAAATCAAATAATCTTGCATTTTTATCAAACAATAAAAGTGATGATGCCGAAAATTGTTTGTCTGAGTTTGAACGGAATCGGCTCTAAACTTCCAATAAATCTGTCAAAAGATGGGTTCTTCGACCTACTAAAATAAAAAAAGAACGTAAGAATACTAGGCGGGAGGTGTTTCTCGCGCGTGTAGGCACTCCGACGTTCAAGACAGTGAGATTGGCTTAGGTGGAAAGATGACCGAAAATTTGGGCAGTGTTTTGGTATCTAAAAGTGTGTGTATCTGATTTTGATGAGAAGAAGACTATTTATACCATCCGAATGATGCTAAGGCGCGAGCATCGCAGGTCGTGCGTTGAGCGGTTGAGGGACGTGCGAACATGGGTCACCGGGGTCGTGCGTTGGGCGGTCGAGGGACGTGTGAACGTGGGTAACCGTTGTGCACGAGATGCCAAACGCGCTCTCACTAGACCTCGCACAGTGCGGACCTCGCAAGATAGAGACCTCGCATAGTGCGGACCTCGCAAGGTGTGGACCTCAACATTTAGAAACATTTTGGCACTGTCAAAAAGAAGTAAAAACTATAAATTATTTAGTTTAATTATTATTAACTCCATCAAATTCCAAAATTATAAAATTACTAATATATAAATTAAATTTATCCACAATTATCAAAACATATATTCACTAAATTAATATAAATAGTTAAAATTTGACATATTCAATTCATGCATGTATATATATTATTAATGGAGATATTTAATATTAATAGAAAAAATAATTTACTGTATTTATAAATAGGGCGAATTACATCCAGGTTCCCCCACAATAGGCGAAATTACAATTCAGGAACCCTTGTTTGAAAAATTACATATTAGTCCCTGTAGGACGTGTTTGGCTTGAAGTCCCTGACATTTGAAGGGGCAATTTGGAGGTGTATCATTGTTTTTCGTGTTATTTGATGGGAACAATTACCTTTACCTACTAGCTTATACAGTAATTGAAACTGAGAGCAAGGAAAAATGGCCTTTTTCGTCAGGGACTTCAAGCCAAACACGTCCTACAGGGACTAATATGTAATTTTTCAAACAAGGGTTCCTGAAATGTAATTTCGCCTATTGTGAGGATACGTAATTCGCCCTTATAAATAATTACTATTTAAAGAATGAATTTCTAGGAGTATTTACACAATTCCCCTATCTTTAATGAATATTGCAAAATTCCTCAAGAATGTTGTGTCCCACAAAATTGGAACTGCTGTTTCCTGGTGTAGATTTATTAAGTCTATAAAATTCGAAAAATTCTGTGGAAAAAAATGGTAAGAGTCCAATTGGACCAAATTGGTCTAATAATGAAATGAGTGTTTTACGATGGTTGGTGGTTAAAATACACTTGTTGGTTGGATTTTGGCGAATGGATTTGGATTAGAAATTTTCAAAACTAAATATATGAAGAAACCATGTATGGGAAGCGCCTCTAACCATAATTTCTTCACATACGTCTTTCTCATAATTCAAACACTAATCCAGAAACATTTGGTTTTCTCGATTGTTAGCAAGAAGAGGAAAGAGGGTTCTAATTGTCAATGAAAATGGCTCAAGTGGGAGACACATTGGAGAGCAAACTTGAGAAGAAGAAGAAAGACGAGAACAAAAAAGTCCCGTTTTATAAGCTGTTTTCCTTTGCAGATAGGCGTGATTCAACTCTGATGATCGTCGGCACGATTGCAGCTATAGGGAATGGGCTCTCGCAGCCGATCATGACCCTTATTTTCGGGGAGCTGATAAATTCCTTCGGCGGGACGGAGAAATCACATGTTGTGCATGAAATCTCAAAGGTGTTGATTAATTCATGTTTATTGTTTATTTCATTCGCGCATTATCTTGTTGTTTGTTTTTTATTTCTGCATTTCTCGATTTTGGGGTTTCTGGTGATGGGGATTTTGGAGAAGTTTAATTCATGATTATAAGTTTGAATTTATAGTTGATATATATATATACCTCTGTTCATGTTTTCCATGCAATCTGCAGACATGCCTCAAGCTTGTGTACTTGGCTATTGGTGCTGGTTCTGCTTCACTCCTTCGTAAGTAATCTTGATTTTCTACTGCACATTGCTGTAATTTTGGTAATTTTTCTTCTGATGAGAAGAAGATTAGAGTTCTTCACTAAGATTATGGAATTAATTACTGTAATTTTTCTTCTGATGGGAAGAAGATTAGAGTTCTTGACTAAGTTTATGGAATTAATGAATGATGTTGTGAAACAGAGATGGTTTGTTGGATGGTGACCGGAGAACGGCAGGCGGCTCGTATAAGAGGGTTGTACTTAAAAACCATATTAAGGCAAGATATAGAGTTCTTCGACACTCAAACCACAACGGGAGAGGTGATTGGGAGAATGTCCGGTGACACTGACGTGGCCCCATCCAGATACAACCACGCTGGCGACACGTGGGCCACTCTCCGCGAGACACGTCGGGTGGTAGACCGGTCAAAGACGCTACATAAGCCCCCCAATCAGCCACGTCAAACGGCCAAGCCCTTCGCATAGACAAAAGCTGACCACTCAACCGTGTCGACTCGACTGGCCTCAAGAATAGTCGAAACGCCATCGACTATGACCAAGGCAAGTCGGAGAGTTTTCGACCGCGTGTTTTCTAGGTCGAATTAGGGTCGACCATCCCGGGGCCCACTCCGCCGTTTCCAGCATTTAATGAGGCCTGACAGGCCGTACGAAGTAGTTGGCGCATTAAATGTGCCTGCAAGTCGCACTGTTCAGGTAATCATTACCTTAATAGGTATAAATACCCCCCCCCCATAAATGCCATTTAACACACAACTACCACATTAAAAGCGCACAAGTCACTCGATAAGCTCCCAGCTACTCGACACTAACTTGAGCGTCGGAGTGCCGACAAAGGGAATCACCCCTCCCGTCCCTTGTCGGTCCGAAGTTTACGTTTGTCTTTTCTCCCCAGGTCAATTCCATTTCGAGCTCTTCCACAATAACAAATCTCAAATAATCGAGTCGATCTAGCCAGGTCATCTCCACGTCATCAACCCGGATTCGACACGATCATTTTGGCGCCGTCTGTGGGAACTCGAACGAGAAGTCGAAAGCAAATGGAATTACGCAGTCATCGTACTTTGGGGGGTGACATCCCCAATACGGAAGCCCAGCACAGAGTGGACGGGCCAAGTCATACCTCGAGGCGACCTGGGGCCGAGATGATGATCGCCCCTGCCCCCATGGTCTACACAACTTCCGATCTGGACACCTACCTAGAGAAGTGTCAAGCCGAAGCGATAGCGGCGGCGGCCGAGGGTAGAGCCCCAGTCTTCCCAGAGAGGCCCCAAGCAACGCCGGCAGTCCCGCCGACAGGCCAGTATCCATACTATTACGGCCCGCCCGCTCATTATGGATATCCACCCCCCCTCCCTGGGGGTATCAGCCCGGCCCTGTGATCTACCCTCAAGATCCTTATGGCATGCCCCCACCGCCTGGTCAAAACCAGCGGCAAGGGGCAGGTCACGAACCCCAACCGACCGAGGTGTTACCTCCCGACCAAGAGGCCCAATCGACTCGACGCCCAGGGAAGCGCCCAGCCGACCAAACACATCAAGGTGCTAAGTCAAAAACCAAGGGAAGGGGAGAAGAACAGAGGACCGCCCGAGGGTCAAAGGATGCGAGGGAATCAAGGAGCCCCCCTCGTCGAGACAAAGAGCAGCAACCGAAAAACTCCAGGGTATTCGATCGACTGGGGGCTAGGGCTTCTCCCGAAGCCCCCAGATTGTCGAACCGAGGACTCCCAGTGGGACGGAAGGATTTAAGGCATCGCTTACCTCGGAGGGGAGATTCCCCCCAGCGGTCCAGACATGGTAAAGCTCCCTCTCGAGTCGAGGATGACGAGGAAATATCCTACAGCAATCGGTCACCATCACCCAAAAGGAGGTCGACCCATCAGTATCGTAGCTCTCGCGAAGTGCGATCCCCCTTTTGTGAAAGGATCTTGGCGGCCATGGCCGCAGATAAAATGCCCACCAACCTCCCAACGTATAATGGCGTGTCCGATCCCGAGCGGCACGTAGACCGTTTTGAAATTGAGATAAGTATGTTCGGCCATTCGCCCGACGTGAGAGCCAAGATTTTTGCCACCACTCTCGTCGAGTCAGCCCAGGACTGGTTCTCAAGGCTGACTCCGAGAAGTATCCAATCATACGATGAGCTAATAGAGCGCTTTGTGGCTCATTTCTCCTCGGTAAAAGGCGACAAGTTGCCGGCCACTTACCTCTACAACATAGTGCAAAGAGAGGATGAGACATTGAGGGACTTTTTCACTCGGTTCTCTCGAGCGGCGGTACAGGTTCAATCCCCAAGTATGGACATGGTTATACCTACCATCCATGCAGCATTAAGAGACCGGGAGTGTGCTCGACACATTGTCCGGAAAAACCCCGCCTCGATATCTAAATTACTGGATATTGCCTCCTCCTGGATGAGGGTGGAAGAGGTCGAGCTGGCACAGAGAGGGGCCGCATGCCGTAAATCTGAAGCCGTCCGGCCCATGAAGGTTGAGCTCAAGAAGGATCAAAAGAATCGAGTCGACCACACCTCTGGAAGCAGCTCTAAAAAGCACTATACGCCGTTAAATCGGTCAATTGAGGAGATTTATAACATAGCCAACAAAAAACTGTTCAAGAATCCCAAAGCCATTAAGGAAACTCAGAAGAACAGGGATTCAGGGAAGTTCTGTCATTTTCATCGACAGTCCGGACACAACACCTCGGAGTGTTTCGCCCTGCGGGATGAAATCGAGAGATTGATCAAAGGTGGAGAGCTTCAAGAGTTTGTCAAGAGGCTAGATGAGTTAGCCGTTCGAGCCGATGATCGCAGTCCGGCCCGACGAAGGGAGGCTAAACCCCCGACCGAAAGGGATGATCATAACCTCCCTTGCCTTGGTCGCATCGATATGATCGCCGGCGGGCCAGCTGGGGGCGACACGAAGACTTCCCGAAAGAGGACCCGCAGAGAAGCCCAGAGAAACTACTACGGCCCCCACGAGGTGATGGAGATCGAGTCAGGTAGGGAGTGGGCAGATCAGGATATTAGTTTTAGCAACAAGGACCTAGTCGGCATGCCACCACGGGAAGGCGATACGCCTAGTTGTCCGATGGTGGTTACGCTCGACGTGGCCAATTATGCTGTATCAAAAACCCTCGTTGATAATGGAAGCTCTGTAAATATTGTTTATCTCTCGACTCTAAATCGCATGAATCTTGCCAAAAGTTTGAGTCTGGAGCCTCTCAAAACTCCTTTAACAGGGTTCGGAGGGTCCGAGGTATACCCTAAAGGTCGAGTCCGCCTGATCACCTCCATGGGAACCCTCCCTAAGAGGATGACTCTCGAATTGGAATATCTTGTAGTCGACCAGCCTTCAGCGTATAATCTCATTTTAGGGAGGCCTGGATTAATCGACTTCAGGGCAGTCATTTCCACTTACCACCAGTTAATTAAGCTCCCTACCCCCGCCGGGATAGGTGAATTGAGGTGCGATGTGCCAGTGTCCTGGGCTTGCTATTCGATTTCCATGGAAAAGGTGAAGCTGCCTGATCGCCGGATCGTCCCCATTTTGGGCCTACCTGATGGAGAAGAGGATCAGATCGAGGATATGGAAGCTCTTGGCGACGAGCCCATCCGCAAGTCAAAGAAAGCTAAGAAGCAAAAAGTCTCTGATATTCGACTCGAGGCATCTACTCAAACAATGGAAGTCGAGCTCCTTCCGGGTCAAAGAGAGAAGATCACTCATGTGGGGCTCCCCGAGCCGGGGAAGGAAAACGAGCAGATACTCCTAATTCAATTTCTTCAAGAGAATGCCGATGTCTTCGCATGGAGTGCCAATGATTTGGTAGGGGTCGATCCCTCCGTGATTATGCATCACCTCAATGTCGATCCATCTTTCAAGCCAGTCAAGCAGCGGTTGCGAACCCAAAGCGCCAGAAGGAATGAAATAATTGAGGAAGAGGTAAACAAGCTATTGGATGCTGGATACATCACGCCTGCCACGTATGTCGACTGGCTTTGCAATGTTGTTCTGGTGGCTAAGTCAGGAGGGAAGTGGCGTATGTGCAACGATTTTACAGATCTAAATAAAGCATGCCCAAAGGACCCTTATCCCCTCCCCAATATCGACCAGCTAGTCGACTCGACTGCGGGATGCGAACTAATGAGTATGATGGACGCCTTCCAGGGTTACTATCAAATCTTCATGGCACCCGAGGACGAAGATAAGACCGCTTTCATAGTGGTGAAGGGTGTTTACTGCTTCCGAGTGATGCCCTTCGGACTCAAAAACGCGGGGGCTACATACCAGAGGCTGGTCAACCGAATCTTCGAGGAAGAGATTGGTAAAACCATGGAAGTTTATGTTGACGACATGATTGTAAGGTCGACACTGTCGAGCAACCACCTCACCGACCTAGCGAGATCGTTCGGGTTGCTCAAGCAGTACAACTTGAAGCTCAACCCGAATAAATGCACATTCGGGGTATCAGGAGGAAAGTTCCTTGGTTACATGGTCAGCCAAAGAGGGATCGAGGCAAACCCCGAGAAGAGCGAGGCAATCTGCAACCTGTCCAGCCCGAAAACAATTCGAGAGGTACAATGTTTAATTGGGCGAATTATTTCTCTTAACAGGTTTATTTCCAGGTCAGCCGAAAAGAACCTTCCTTTCTTCAAAATCTTGAGGAATGTTAAGGAATTCAAGTGGACCGAGGAATGCGACCAGGCTTTCGAAGCACTGAAAAAATACCTCGAGTCGCCCCCACTCCTAGCTAAGCCCAGACACGGAGAAGTCTTGTACCTCTATATGGCCGTATCGAACGAAGTGATCAGCTCGGTCTTGGTCGCTGTAAGAGAGAGGAAACATCTGCCGATCTACTATGTTAGCAAAATTTTGCATGGGGCCGAGATACGATATTCGGAGATCGAAAAGTTTGCCCTTGCACTTGTGCACACAGCCAGAAGATTGAAGCCGTATTTTCAGGCCCATGAGATCACCGTGCTCACCGATCAACCCCTCAAACAGGTGTTGTCTAAACCAGACAGCTCGGGTCGACTTGTGAAATGGTCTGTCGAACTGGGCCAGTATGACTTGTCCTACAAACCGAGGATAGCATACCAAGCCCAAGTCTTGGCGGACTTTCTGGTTGAAAAGCAACCTTTGGCCCCGCTCAAAGAAAATGCGTGTCAATGGACTTTATCACTCGATGGTTCATCGACCTCATCCGGGGGGGGTGCGGGTGTGTCATTGAGGAGTACTGACGGTGATGAGCTCGATTTCGCCATCTGCCTAGATTTCCCCGCCACAAACAACGAGGCCGAGTACGAGGCGCTCTTAGCGGGCATGAGAATCGCCAGAGAACAAGGCATAGAGAACCTGGCGGCTTTAACCGACTCACAGTTGGTCGCCAGCCAATTTGCTGGCTCTTATGAGGCAAGAGAGGAATCGATGGCCAAATATTTGAAGAAGGTCAAGGAATGGGCCGCGAGATTCAAAAACTTTAGACTCGAGCAGATACCAAGAGAAGAGAATGAGAGAGCCGATGTCCTTTCCAAAGTGGCCAATGGCCTCAGGGGAACAAGGGATAGGTCGATCACCTTCCTCACAGTCACAGCTAGATCAATCGAGGAAGAGGGAGTGCCGGTACACAGCATCGACCCTGTCGAGCCGTGTTGGCTAGACGATTTGGTCTTACATCTGAGGGACCGCTTCTTGCCCGAAAACAGAACAGAAAGGCGTCGATTAATAGCCCGGGCAGCAAGCTACTCACTCGACACGGAAGGCGTGTTATACAAGAGATCTGTCAAGGAACCGGCCAAGAGGTGTCTAAGACCCTCCCAAGCCAAGGAAGTCCTCGAAGAAGTACACGCCGGATCCTGCGGAAACCACTCAGGAGGCCGAATACTCGCTAAGAAAGTCACTCGGGCCGGCTATTACTGGCCGACTATCCTGCGAGATTCGATCAATCTGGTAAAGAGATGCCCCAGTTGCCAAAAACATTCGAACCTCACCCATCAACACCCAAGGGAAATGACCCCGGTCGACATTTCGTGGCCCTTTGATCAATGGGGAATCGACATTGTCGGGCCTTTTCCCCTCGCCCCAAGACAACACCAATTCGTCATTGTCTGTGTGGAGTATTTCTCTAAATGGGTCGAAGCAGCCTCTGTCCCCAAAATCACCCATACCGTAATGACACGATTTTTGTGGAAAAACATCATATGCCGATTCGGGGTGCCAAAAACTTTGATATGCGACAATGGCCCTCAATTCAGGAGCAAGATGTTCAAGAATTACTGTTCCAAGTATGGCATCAGCTTGCGTTTCACCTCGGTCGGCCATCCTCAAGCCAATGGCCAAACTGAAGTCACCAACCGGATAATCGTGCAGAATCTGAAGACCCGACTCGACCGGAGCAAAGGTGCCTGGGCCGAGGAACTTGATGGCGTCCTTTGGGCCTATCGAACCACCCCTCGAACCGCAACCGGGGAGACACCCTTTTCGATGGTCTACGGTTCCGAGGCGGTGGTCCCCGCCGAGTTGGTACACCAAACTGATAGGGTGTCCCATTATCAACTCGATCACAACCAAGAGAATCGACAGTTCGATCTAGACATGATTGAAGAAGCAAGGGATCGGGCTTTCCGTCGGATGCAGCAGTATCGAGCCGCGGTGGCCAGAAGCTACAACAAAAAGGTCCGTCATCGAGGATTCCGAGTCAGTGATCTTGTCCTGAAACGGGTCGACGTGACGAAACATGTCGGAAAGCTTGACGCCAACTGGGATGGTCCTTTCCGAGTCTCCAAGGTCGGGAAAAACCATGCCTATCACCTCGAAGAAATGAATGGCAATCCTGTACCTCGATCATGGAACGCCCACAACCTTAGGGCTTTTTATGTGTAAGAAGATGTAATTTCCGATTTGAAAGTCAATAAAATTCGAGTAGTTTTTTCGACCTAAAAGGTTATCATATCCTTTATGGGTTAAATAGCCTAATCGATATCATCGACTAGATTCATCTCTTGAAATCAGCCTAACTGCTGGACGTCCTTCTCGCAAGGGGGCTAAAGCAATTTATGTTGTCGACTTAAGAGTATTGTTTGATTTGAACATGCATACCCGAAAATGCTAATTCGAATTGAATCTTGAAAGGAAAATTCATTGATAAATGTGGAACAATTACATTTGGATTTTTCAACGGGAACGTTGTTCGACCGCTATGGGTCGACCTAATACATGTAAAAATTCAAAGTCTGAAATAAGGGAAAAATTACATCAACAAGAAACGGTGCAGAAAATCAGGAGGCCTAATCTACTTCTTCGTCGGAGGGAGCGTTCGCGGGTTTCTCGAAGAAAAGCTCTGGGAATATCTTAGCGTGGTTCAGAACCATAGGATCGACCCCTTGGGGCATCCGACTGACTTCTTCCTCGATTCCCCCAACTATCGACTGTGCCAAGGGAATGGCGAACCCGAATTCGTGCTTCGACCAGTCCTCCTCGGGATCTTCCGCAGTTTGCTCAGTCTGCGGACGCGGATCTGGGCAGAGGAGGCCAATCTTGGTCGTATCATACCCGACCGGCAGATATCCTTCTGCGCGACATTGGGCCAAGCATAGCTCGAACCCTTCCTTCATGTCAGAAATCCCGAAGGTGGCGGTCGATCTCTTGAAGGCTGCCGACTTCATGAACCGGTAGGCCCCGAATCGCTCCGAGTCGGCGACGATTTGATCATAGACTCGTTGGCATCGTTCGATAGCTTCCCTGGCCCCTTTCACCTCCCCGGCCGATTCCCCTTCTCTGAAAGCATTGAGGGTCTTCTCGGCCTCCTTGTCAAGTTTCTGAAGAGCCTCGAGTAATTCCTGCTTCTTGGCCTCCAGCAACTTCTTAGTTTCTTCAAGGGCCCTCTCTGCCTTCTCCTTCCCCAGGGTCGCCGCCTTTACACTCGAGCCGAGCCCCGCCTTGTCAGTTTCCAGCTCCTGCACCCTCCTCCTCAGACTTTCGACCTCAGAGTCGATTCCTGCCTTGGCCTCCAGCCGTGACCTCCCCTCCTTATATATTTGAGCCCTCCGACTCATATGATAGACATCCTGAGCAAGCTGCAACACGAAAAGAAGAAGGGATTAATAGTCGAACTTAAAACGAGTCGATAAACGGGGAAGTGCTCGGATTCTTACCCCGATAATCTTCACCGCGGCCGACATCTCCAGCTCCACCTCGGACATCTTCCATCTCGACTCATGGTCGACGGGGAGCTGGCAACAGTGGTACACTGCCCCGGCAGCACGGTTGTCCCTTGGGACCGACCCAATCCTTCTAGGCTTTCCGTCGCTCCCGACCATCTTGTAGCCTCCTGGGAGGTGCGGCTCGGAGATCTTGAGCATCTTGAAGAAATCGGCCAGGTCCTCTGCCGGGGGATGGAATGGAAGGTGGGCCACTCTAATAGCCTCTGAAGAGAAGGGGGCCGGCGCCTTTTCGGTCCCTGATGGAGTCGACGGGAGCGAGCCGGTTGAATTCGTGCCTTTCGACTGGCTCCCCCCAGCACTTGTGTCGATGTTTATGGCCGACTTGGGGTCCCTGTCCTTTTTCGACCTCTTCCTGTCAGGCTCGGGAAGGGGGGCTTTGTCTTTCCTTTTCTGGGTCTGCGGAGTTTGGCTCGGCTCTGCCCCAGTCTTATCTGCTCCCCTTGGGAGAACGGCATCTATAGTCTTGTGGGGCTGGGCCACCTCGGCCGCTTTAGCCATAGCATGCTTGACCGCTAGCTCTTCCATGTCGGCCCTCATCTTTGCCAAGCGACTCATGATGACTTTATCTGAAAAGAAGAAAGACGAATGTTAGAAATCGACTAAAGAGATGGAAATACAGTTCTGATATTAAAATGATCAGACTGACTCGACTCGACCACATGATTTACCAGGGTCGAACGTCCGACTCATACGCCCGGGGGCTAAGCCAAAATCAACTAGCACTTTATTCTCGATCAGTTTCTTGCAGTCGAACTGACCGAGGGCTAACATGTCCCTAATGAAGGTGTTGGACCACCGTGTAGCTGCAACCGGCAATGTCGAACTCGGCTTCCAACACCACATCCTGTTCCATAGGTTCGGCCAGCCCGACTCGCTCTCGACATACACAAACTGGTGTTTCCAAGATTGTCCATTTGAAGAGGTCGGCGACGTGGTGAGCTTGCGCTTCTGTTTGAACGAGAGTTGCACGAACCCATAGCCCGATCCGGACCCTTCCTTGGTCACACTCACATTAAAAAGATCCTTGGCTACCCCAAGCATGGGAATCCCGAAATACTTCATTAGGACTCGGACACCGTTAAGCATCGCATAACCATTCGGCATAAGCTGGACCGGGCTGATGTTCAGATGGTTCAAGATGTCGAGTACGTCATCGTCGATAGGGATTCGAAACCCTGCTTGGATCATCTTCCAAGTCACGGTAATGCAGTTTCTCGGGGGGTCGGTCATGGATTCCCCACTTCGAGGTCGAACTAAACTGTATCCCCCCAGCTCGACATCTCCCCCGAATAAAATCACTCTCATTTCCTCGAACATCTTGGCCGACACTTTGCTTTCGACTACCCTAGGGTCCTTATTCAGAGTCCGGCTGGGGGATTTCCTACCGTAAGGGATATGTATGCCGCCCTCTCCTTGACTATCCGAAGTCGACGGCCCCGCATCCCCAGATCGACTCGCAAATCCCGGTCCGAGTCGCATTCCAATTGGTGGGATTGCCGTTATAGGTTCCGCAGAGGCTACGGGACCCGAGGGAGAAGCTGACTCTCTGTCCTCCGAGTCCCCTGACGCTTCTGATACCTCTATCCTACCGGAGTCCTGCGATCTAACCGACTCCTCCTCACTCGACGTCGAGGAGATCGAGTGTACATCATCCCCGGGGCCCGGGATCTTATCTGACAGATCTGAACTAGTCGAAGTAGAAGAAGAAGTCATCCCACCGCTTAACAGTTTTTCGACTGGATTCCCTTGAAGTTCGCCTTCTCCTTGAAATAAGGGTTAAGGTTTTTCGTGTCAGGGACCGAGTCGAAGGCGATTCGAGATGGGGTTCTTCTCACTCGACTCCAGACTCTCCAACAAACAAAAATAAAGAAACTAAAGCAATAAGAGAGAAAGAAGTTGAGTCGAAGAAGGCTTACCGGAAAATTTCGTGGATGGTTTGGTCGACTCGAAGTATCCGGAAGCTGTTCTCGAAAAGCTCTAAAGGACTCGAACTGCTCTGAAATTTCTAAAGATGTGAAGGGTGCAAATGAAGGCCGTAAGGGGCTATTTATAAGGGTTAAATTGGGCGGGAAAATCGAAGGCGAACCGTCGCCATCATTGCGCATGGGACCCACTTCTCGAAAACTGGAAGGACGCTGCCACGTCATCGTGGCACCGCCTTCCCGGGGGCTAATGACGTGGCCCCATCCAGATACAACCACGCTGGCGACACGTGGGCCACTCTCCGCGAGACACGTCGGGTGGTAGACCGGTCAAAGACGCTACATAAGCCCCCCAATCAGCCACGTCAAACGGCCAAGCCCTTCGCATAGACAAAAGCTGACCACTCAACCGTGTCGACTCGACTGGCCTCAAGAATAGTCGAAACGCCATCGACTATGACCAAGGCAAGTCGGAGAGTTTTCGACCGCGTGTTTTCTAGGTCGAATTAGGGTCGACCATCCCGGGGCCCACTCCGCCGTTTCCAGCATTTAATGAGGCCTGACAGGCCGTACGAAGTAGTTGGCGCATTAAATGTGCCTGCAAGTCGCACTGTTCAGGTAATCATTACCTTAATAGGTATAAATACCCCCCCCCCATAAATGCCATTTAACACACAACTACCACATTAAAAGCGCACAAGTCACTCGATAAGCTCCCAGCTACTCGACACTAACTTGAGCGTCGGAGTGCCGACAAAGGGAATCACCCCTCCCGTCCCTTGTCGGTCCGAAGTTTACGTTTGTCTTTTCTCCCCAGGTCAATTCCATTTCGAGCTCTTCCACAATAACAAATCTCAAATAATCGAGTCGATCCAGCCAGGTCATCTCCACGTCATCAACCCGGATTCGACACGATCAGACACAATACTCATACAAGAGGCCATGGGTGAAAAAGTAATATGATCGTGCAATTAGATTTATCCTTCTGAAAAAGAAGATATGTATATATTTATGAAATTTCTTTGCCTTTCCTGTAATCATCTCAGGTTGGAAAATTCATGCAATTTATGTCTACATTTTTTGGAGGCTTTGCTATTGCTTTTTTCAAAGGATGGAGACTAGCTTTAGTGTTATCTGCTAGTCTTCCCGCTCTTGTTCTTGCTGGAGGAGTCGTGGCAATGGTTATGTCGAAGATGTCGAGCCTAGGGCAAGTTGCTTATGCAGAAGCTGGAAATGTAGTGGAACAGACAGTCGGATCTATTAGGACGGTACACAAATATATATATATAAATATAGGTCACAAATCATTTTCTTGATAGATAATTTAATTTCTCACTCATAAAACCATTTTGTAGGTTGCTTCCTACACCGGTGAGAAACAAGCAATGGAGAAGTATGATAGTAAACTGAAAATAGCTTATGCAGCTACTGTGAAACAAGGGCTGGCTTCAGGGTTTGGAATTGGCATTGTTCTGTTCATTGTCTTTAGTACTTATGGGCTTGCTATTTGGTATGGAGGCAAATTGATAATGGACAATGGATACAGTGGAGGAATTGTCATCAATGTGATCATGTCCATCATGAATGGAGGATTGTTAAGTCCCCTTCCTTTCTTGCTACAATACATACTATCTAACAAAATTCTAAATTTTCACGCCTAAAGAATAATACGATTTTTGGTTACATTTTTATTAGGTCGCTCGGGCAGACATCTCCATCTTTGACTGCATTCGCAGCAGGACAAGCTGCAGCTTATAAGATGTTTGAGACTATAAATCGTAATCCAAAAATTGATGCATATGACTCAAGTGGGACTGTATTGGAAGAAATAAAAGGTGAAATTGAACTAAAAGATGTCTATTTTAGGTATCCTGCACGGCCCGAAGTCCAGATATTTGCAGGTTTTTCGCTACACGTACCATGTGGGAAAACTGCTGCATTGGTTGGTCATAGTGGGAGTGGAAAATCGACCGTTATCAGCTTAGTGGAGAGGTTTTATGATCCTGATGCTGGAGAAGTATTGATTGATGGGGTCAATTTGAAGAAGATGAATCTAAAATGGATTAGGGGAATGATTGGACTTGTTAGTCAAGAACCGATCTTGTTTGCCACGAGTATAAAGGAGAATATACTATACGGTAAAGAAGATGCTACAGAGTACGAGATCAGGAGGGCTGTCGAACTTGCTAATGCTGCTAAATTCATTGACAAGTTACCATATGTAAAGATTAAATCCTTCATTTGTTTCACATGTTCTTTTTATCTTTTTGAATGATGTCTAACAATTGAAAGTATGTATAGGGTCTTGATACGATGGTGGGCGAGCATGGAACTCAGCTCTCGGGAGGTCAAAAGCAAAGAATTGCAATTGCGAGGGCAATTCTGAAAAATCCAAAAATACTTCTCCTTGATGAAGCCACGAGTGCTCTGGATGCAGAGTCGGAGCGCATAGTTCAAGATGCACTGGATAATGTAATGACAAACCGAACTACGGTTGTTGTCGCTCACCGTTTAACAACTATTAGAAATGCTGACATTATAGCCGTCGTTCATGCCGGGAAACTTGTTGAACAAGGTATGTAGCTAAATAATTTTTTCTTGCTTGTGCAAAAACTTATACATGAATAGATATAATTTATTTCTTTCTCAATCTAGGTACACATACTGAATTGATACAAGATCCTGAGGGAGCATACACGCAGCTGATTCGCATGCAAGAAGCAAACAAACAATCCGAACCTAACAAAGGGAGACGACGCTTTAGAATTAGAAAGGAGCTTAAGCAGATCATCAAGCCACGGACTTTCTATGATGAGATCAACAAGCTATGGCTCATCAAGGCAATCCTTCACATACACTAATGGTCTACCGGGATTTGTAGACATCCAAGAAGCTCAAACTACAGATGAAACCATTATTATAATAGAAGAAAAGGACGAAAAGGAAAAGGTGAAGAAGCTTAAGAAAGTTTCCATCACTCGCCTTGCCAAACTAAACAAACCCGAATGGCCATATTTCATAGTAGGATCCATAGGAGCAGGGGTGCACGGCGTGATGTTCCCAATTTTCGGGCTTTTATTATCCTCAGCTATTAAAATCTTCTACGAATCCAAAAACCAGCTTAGTAAAGATTCCAAATTTTGGGCACTCATGATGGTTGTGCTAGGGACTAGTATGCTAGCAGCTTTACCTGTGCAGAATTTCTTCTTTGGTATTGCGGGCGGGAAATTGATTCAGAGGATTCGTTCTTTAACGTTTAAGAAGGTGGTCCATCAGGAGATCTGCTGGTTCGATGATCCAGCCAACTCGAGGTTGATTCCTTATTTTTGAAAATTGTATTTGATTGAAAGAGGTTGATTTAAAATGGAGGTGTTTTGTTGGGTGCAGTGGTGCAGTAGGGGCGAGATTATCCACAGATGCGTCCACCGTGAGAAGCCTGGTCGGCGACGCGTTGGCTTTGATCGTTCAAAACGTGTGCAGCGTGATAGCAGGTGTGACTATTGCCTTCTCTGCCAATTGGCTGTTGGCAATCATAATATTTGTTGTCTTGCCTCTCGTCGGTTTGCAAGGATTCACACAGATGAGATTCTTTAAAGGTTTCAGCGGCGACGCGAAGGTAGAGTATTCTTACGTACTATATATGTCAGAGAGAAGATGTTGTCAATAATCTGACATTAATGACTTATAATTTTACAGGTTATGTATGAAGAAGCTAGTCAAATAGCAAATGATGCTGTTAGCAGCATTAGAACCGTGGCATCGTTTAGTGCTGAGGATAAAGTGGTGAAAATGTTTGAGGAGAAATGTGCTGTTCCTGTTAAGGCAGGGGTTAGGCTTGGAATAGTTAGTGGGGCAAGTTTTGGACTTGGCTCCTTTGCTCTTTATTGCACGCAGGCTTTTGCTTTCTACATTGGAGCTGTTCTCATTCAACATGATAAAGCATCATTCGGTGACGTAATGAAGGTAAGTTAAAATCTAGGATTCTGTAAATTAATGGGTTGGCGTTTAAAGAGATTATAGACATCCGTATTCAGTTTTCTTAGGTGTTGGGTGCATTATATTAATTTATTAAATAACAAAAAATTGCAGGTTTTCTTCGCCCTAACGATGTCTGCTACTGGAGTTTCCCGGCACCTGATGTTAGCAAAGTTAAATATTCTGCTGCATCTATATTTGAAATACTTGACAGCAAACCTAAAATCGACTCGAGTAGTGATGATGGCGCATCATTAGATAGTGTGAAGGGCGATATTGACCTTGAACATGTGAGCTTCAGGTACCCCACACGTCCCAACATTCAAATCTTCAGAGACTTATGCTTAAGCATACCATCTGGAAAGGTATATATCGTTCTTCACCCTGATCGTATTAATTAGTTTCATAATTACGTACTTAATTTTCTTCAGACTGTTGCTCTAGTTGGAGAGAGTGGAAGTGGAAAGTCAACCGTGATAAGCCTAATAGAACGGTTTTACAATCCCGAGTCCGGGAAAATATTCTTAGACGGAGTTGAGCTCTACCGATTCAATCTGAGGTGGCTCAGGCAGCAAATGGGATTAGTGAGTCAAGAACCCATTCTCTTCAACGAGACAATCCGTTCCAACAATATTGCCTACGGAAAAATAGGACAAGTAAGGGAGGAAGACATCATTTCAGCCACAAAAGCAGCATCCAACGTGCATGATTTCATCTTGGGATTGCCTCAGGGCTATGACACCAACGTCGGGGAGAGGGGAGTTCAGTTGTCAGGAGGACAGAAACAGAGAATCGCCATTGCACGAGCCATATTGAAAGACCCTAAGATCCTTCTTCTTGATGAGGCCACCAGCGCGCTTGATGCCGAGTCTGAAAGAATTGTGCAGGATGCACTCGATAGAGTGATGGTCAACAGGACCACCGTCGTGGTGGCGCACCGCCTCACCACCATCATGGGGGCCGATACTATTGCAGTTGTCAAAAATGGAGTCATTTGCGAAAAGGGTAGCCATGATTCCTTGATGAAGATCAATGCCGGCGTCTACAAAATGTTAGTTGGCCTTCATACACGTTCCGGGTAAATTTAATATATATAGTTAGTTTATAAAATTTCTCAAATAGGTCTTAACATATGTAATCTGATAGTATATTGTCCATTTTTGGTGATATTTTTCGCAAACCATCGTTTTCATTTTTTGTTTCCCAATAAGAATTTACATGCTATTTATACTCTTCATTTATTTCTTCTTTCATAATGTTTTGAAATTTTTTATTTATTTATTTATTTTTTTTTTTACTTTTAATATTTAAACTTGAGTTTTCTAGCACGTGATCGAGGCTCAAACAATGGGTGAGGATCTTTTATGTTTATTTTTATAAAACACAGATTTTTTTATGCTAATTTTTAAAATATAGTATTTAGTATATATATATATAGTATATATAGTATATAGTATATACTATATTTTTTCCTCATATCACGTGTATATATATACTATATTTTTTCCTCATATCACGTGTATCATCAGATTTTATACAATATTTCAAAAAAATGGGAAGTAAAGAGGAGGTTTGATTTTCATCTGGGGAGTTCAGAAGAACATTTTTGAAAATGAAGAGTAAAAGAGAATTTGAGTTTCCATAGGAGAATTTTTCGGGAATTCCCCACATAATAAAATGTAAAAAATGAAAAGAAATTAATATCACTTATTCATATATGCTATTCGGATCTTCGTATCTATTCACAAATGAGAGTTTGCCACTATTAAGCATTCGGTCGCATAAAAGTGGGCGTGGATGTGGATATCCAATCGCGTAAAAATCACTACAAGAAATTTTGTAAATTTCTATGCAAAATTCCAACTGGTGTACTTCTGCAGGAATTCCCCCGAAAATTCTGATGGAATTTTATATTTTTTTAAAAAATAATTAATAAATTATTCCGACGAGAATCCTATCGGAATCCCATCAGAATATGTAAAATAAAATTTTAAAAATAATATCAATGGGTTAACCCGTCGGTTTTCCATCGGGATTATTTTACAAAAATATTTTAATTCTACAATAATTATATCGAAAAAAAATTTCGATGGATTTCCTGCGGAATTCCGACGAGTATTTGTGCTTTTAAAAAAACTAAAAAAATTATATAAAAATAATATTAAAAGATAATATTCTAATTAAATTAAAAAATAAAAGTTAAATAATTCCGACGGAGTTCCCGTCGGAATTTGTTATAGAACAGGCAATTTATAATTCTGAAATCAAATACAACTATATATATTGAAAATTTTATATTATTTGAAGAGATGCATTTAGAGATTTTTATGTTGTTCATACTTCATAGGGGCTTCAGGGAGGTGTATATGAAACTTTAAGTTTCATTAAGTGTTCTGACTTCTTATGAACTCAGATTGCAAGAATTGCAGTGTAGCACCCTGCTGCAATGTGACATTTGATTGCAGACACTGTCACAATGTTGCAAATGTGAAATTTTTATTCATGCATCGTGGACGTATTCAATTGGGTTTATGTTTTATCTATTTAAGTCTTTTTTTTTTTTTTTAGGCAGCTTTTTGTGTAGCTTTTGTGAAAGGCTACAGTTAATGAATTAGGTTATAATGATAATGTAACTCTGCTCATTGGGACTGTTTTTTCTTTGAACTGTATTAAGTTGAAGAATTTGCTATAATGTTGCTATTGTAATATTATGATTCATGATTTAAGCTGTTGTAATGATGGTACTTTAATAGGTGTTTGTTGTGATTTATGAACAAAGCACATGCTCTATAATTTGGCAGTTGGATTGATGAGTTATTTCTATTGCTGAGGGGTAATTAATCAAGAGTTCCTCGGTGCACACCAAATAGATTATAATTTATATATTTATATGGCTCATGATACTCTTTTGTAAGACTTTAATATGTTTTTTAAATATTTAATTTATAATAGATTATAAATAAATAATTTTTTGTGTGGATTAGTGTTTATAACTGTAACGTTATTAATGAATTGGTTGTAAATAAATATTTTTGAAATGGTGTAAAATGTTAAAACAAAATAATTAATTTTTTTTGTAGTTTTTTAATTATTTCCGACAGAATTCTAAAGGGAATCTCATTATTATTATTATTATTATTTTGATTTAGTTATATCTGAGGGAATTTTGATGGGAATCTTGTCGGAATTGTTTATTTATTTTTTCAAATTTCGATGATTCCGACGGGATTTACCTCGGAATCCTGTCGGAACTATTTTAGTGTTTTTTTTTTTTTTTTTTTTTGGATTTTATTTTCCCTCGATTTTCCATCGGTATATATATTCCGAGCAGGGGTTTTCCTACGGGTAGGGTTCCCTCGTAATTCCGTTGGAATTGACTTTTTTCGACGGGATTCCAAGGGAATTCCGACAGAACGACCCGTCGGGATTCGCATGATTTCTTATAGTGAATTAAAAAATTTGAATGCAAGAACTTTTTAATATGTTTAATTAAAAATAATTCAATTAATGATATATTTCTTTATTTATTTCTATTCAATATAAAGTATTTTGAAAATAATTTCATAAAGAATTAGTTCTCAATTATATCATTCAACAACCAATTTTTTATGTTTTTCCCATTCAGCAATCAAAATTGAATTCTAGTAAGTGAGCAGTCAATTTCTAGATGATGAAGAGAATTCTAATTGACTTAAGATTTTGAGGACTTTCTTTAATTATATTAATTTAAATTAATTATTAAAATAAAATAAAGAAATATTTTTTAATAAAAGATTTGGATGTTGTTTATTAAATTATCTTTTAGCACGCATTTACGTGACTCCACTGATTCGCTTCTGCAAGCATTAACGTGGTTTTTCTAGTTGACGAACTTATATTTTAAATGTAGTTTAAAGCGCATCAACACTTAATTAGTTAATTCATGAATTCGAGAATTGAGTGCAGGACCATCAGACTAATTTAGTGCATTACGTACCATGTTTCTTGTAACAACAAGCAATCTTAATAACGAGAATGGAAAGACATATATCTCTTTATTAAATGTACTAGCTACAAAGTGAATTAACTACCCTAATCTACATTTCCATATGGTAACAATCCATTTCAATATTCTTGTGGGAACATAACCTAATATTCTACTCAAATTTGTTGGACATTATCTGTGTAGTGTTGTTGCCTATCAAAGCTTCATCTTCATCACATCTTCTTCAACATTTTCTCCATCTTCTAAGGAAATTTAAAAACAAAAGAAGATTAATTAGATATAACAACAACTTAAATTTGTTACCTCCAAGGTTAGGTGAAACTACAAACGTTAGGGATGTACCGTAATTAATTTCCTAAAAGAGAGATTATATTGATTTGCAATTTCACCCAACTTCAGAAAACAACAACGTAATTTCACCGACATAAAAGCATAGTAACTCGAAATATCATGCCATGAGTTTGTGATTCCTATTACCTTTTCCAAAAACTCCCCTCTTATAACGGTATCCCTAAACAACAAACAAAGTAACAATTCATAAATAGAGGGATTAGTTAAAGAATTATAACAAGAAATTTAATTTGTATTAGGAAAAAATTAAATGTTAATTAACCTTGTCAGTTCCATAGATGTAATCACAGTAAGTGAACACTGATGCAAAGTTGCTTTGACATTTCTCTCCAACAAAATGGTGGTAATCATGGAAACTAGCTCCTCCATAAAATGGGATATACTTCAAAGGACTCCAAGGGAAATCATACCTAAATTACAACATAACATAACATTTTATGAAAACCCTTTTAATTAAATTAAAATACTCTTCAAGTTATAGTGTAAATTTGTGGACAGGGGAACTTTTTGTAATACTCTAAATTTCAGGAGGGGTGTTTGTGTAACGAAATCAAATCTCGGGGTAAGTTAGTGTAATCATGCATAAACAAAATATACGGAGAGATTATTATGAGAACTTGCGTACGTACCCGCTGTGAGTCTCGATGGCCTCAAGCTGCCTAATAATGAACCACAACCAGAAGGTAACCATATGTCCCGGAACCATCAACGGGCCGAGAAAAGCGGCGAAGCCAAGGATTATGATTTCGGCCCAATGTGCGTAAGGCGCTGCGAATCCCATTGGAGCTGTGTATTCATGGTGAACTCTGTGGATGTTTTTGTAGCCCCATTTCCCGTGAAGGAATCTGTGCAGCCAATAGTTAGCGTAGTCCTCGACGACGAAGTACACTAGTAGCTGCAGGAAGATCTCTGAACTCGAGGGGAGTGGCAAACTTGTTCTTATTCCAATCATCTGCAGACAATATATGGAGATCAGATAATGTTGTATGTTTCTTGTTTTTGGACACATGGAAAATGGGATTCAAGAATTGGAAAGGATGAAGATGAAAATTCAAGAATTTTGAAGTTGTTGATTAATCTTCATGCATGTTTCCATGAAATTGCAGATTCAGAAATGATCTTTCTTCCCTGATTATGTCCCCAAAAACCATTAATCTGAGAGAGAGATACCATTTCAATTTTCTTTCTTCTCAAACTAACCATTTACAGAAACTGCAAAGCACGCGAGAAAAAGATACAATCTTGAAATCATGGTACCTTGATGACGGGATAAGAGAAGATTTGGATAGGCCCGACACCGGTAACGAACGTAATCATGGTCTTTCGATAGCAATCGATGATATCCGGCAACGAATTCTTCGTGTTGGGCTGAATCTTGAATCTTTCAATCTTCTTGGAACACAGGAGCTCGAGGATCACGTATGGCAACGGCATAATCGTGTAGAAAATGAGCAAGAACAACGTATTGTGGCAATACAGAGCGAAATCGGATTTCCGGGCCGAGTATTCGAACCATAATGTCTCCAGAAATGTCAGCTTTCTTCCCACAGAAAACTCTGCTTCTTCAAGGCTTTCAAATGGCAGCATTCTCTCTCTCTCTGTGTGATTGCTTGTTCGTATCTCTCTCTCTCTCTCTCTCTCTCTCTCTCTCTCTATATATATATATATATAAATATATATATATGTATATGCAGAGAGGAAGAGGAAACTGAAGAATTAGAAGGAACTGTTAACAAGATTGTTGCTTAGTGTTGTCAGATGAAGAAGAAACAGTTGATGAGAAACCAGAAAACAGTTGAAGGGGTTATAAAGGAAAAGAAGAGGGGCTAAAATATAAGAAATGGAGAAGATGAGGACCTTTCAAATAAAGGGAAAAATATATGAGAAATCGGGAATAAAGGGGAGCGAAGACCTTAAGTGGTGTAATTTATCGATTAATTTAACTAGAAATTTTGAATTCCAACTATCATTCGTGAAGAGCTTTTAGCTATAGGACAAAAAAATAATTATAGAGCTAATTATATTTGATTAGTATGAGGCTTGACTAAACTACAAACCAGTCATTTCAATTTGACTTTTTCTTTTTACGTGTAGTTTTTGAGGTTTTGATTTGCGACAGAAAATGATAAAAGACTAAACTACTCGTGATTGTAGGAGGTGGATTTTCAACATCTTTTTCCTTTTTTTTGGTGATTGTTTAATTTTGAAATTAGGGCTTATAATATTTTGGGACAATTGTATTTTTAGTCTTAATTGTTTCCTACCGATGCAACACTAATCCTATTTGTTTTAAAATTTTAAAAAAGATTTCATACTTTAATAAAACATTACAATAATTATCTCATCATTAATTAGGTGACGAAGAAAGCCGTCAAAATCATGTGCACCATTAGAAATCTATCAAAATAAATAAAAATATTATCTTGAATTAACGACGGATCAACATTTTTAAAAAGAAAATTAAAAAAAAAATAAAAATGTCACGAATATTGTTTAATAGCAAATCACACGTAGAAAATGTCTTAAAATGTGATCTGGACCAAACATAGCTAAACATGATGTCCAATGCTTTGCTATGGACCGAAAATCAATAGCAATTCTTAGACTGGCCCAATTACATTTTGAGACATTTTTTAAATGTGACTTGCTATAAGTATTAAACAATTTTGACTTCGAGAATCAACCTTCAAACCACTTGGGGGTGTGTGTTAAAAATTAAAAAAAAAGTATTAAACAATTTTGTGAAACTTTTAATTTTCTTTTTTTAACTCACAATAATATTTTTATTTATTTTAACGGATTTCTAAAGGTGCACATAATCTCCATGTTTCTTTTTGTCACCTAGTTAACGATGGGATAATTATTGTAACATTTTCTTTAAAGCATGAGACTAGAGGTGTTCACGGTTCGGTTTCGATTTAGGTTTTCGGCCGAAAAACCGAAACTTTGATATTATTTAAAAAAAAAAAAAAAAACTGAATATAATTTTTAAAAAAATTTGGGATTTTGTGAAAAATATAAAAATTACAATCAACCTAAATGGCAAATAATTAAAATATATGGTATATATATATATATATATATGGGTATATATATATATATACTTATAATTATTATATATATAATTATTTATATATATATATAAATATAATTATTATATATATACATATATATTTCTGCCAAATAATTAAAATATATGTATATATTAATCAAAATATATGATATATATATATATATAATATATGATATATATATATTAAAAGAAAAAAAAGAAAATGGCATTCGGTTTAACCGTGAAACCGAACCGAAAAGCCGAAAATCCAAAAGGGGCAAACCGAAAACCGAACCGAACCGAACCCTCCTCGGTCGGTTCGGTTTGGTTTTTCGGTTTTCGGTTTTTATGAACACCCCTACATGAGACATTGTTTTAGATTTTTGAAATAAATAGGACTCATGCTAAAATGGTCAGGGATGGAGTTAGGGGGTGGCCTGGGGTGGCCGCCAAATATTAAAAATTTCTTATTTTTTTTATACATATTTTGAAATATTTACAGTTTTGTTCTCATTAATTTGAAATTTTTTTCACCTCTATTTTTGAAATTTTAATTTTTGCCACCCTTATTGAAACCTGACTCTGTCTCTAGCAACGGTATAAAATAAGTGAGAATAAAAATACAATTTTTCTTAATACTTTGATAGGCATAAATAAATATATAAATATATATATTGATATGGCATAAAATGGCCGAGCCACGTGGCACGCCTTAGAGGAAGCCACATGGACATTTCGCCACCTCAAGCGGACCAAGGTCCCCGCGCCAACGGATCAACGGATCGAACCTGATCCGCTACGCCATAACGGATCAAGTCCGATCCATTACCCCAATTGAGGTCGATTCCTCAAGGAACGACGGATCCGGTCCCTTGGCTCAAAGGATCGAACCGATCCCTACCCCGAGAGCGGATCGAATCAATCCCAAGGCCCATCGGATCGATCCGATCCCTTATACCTCATGGGATCGATCCGATCCCCTAGTCCTCAAGGAACGACGGATCCGATCCATAGGCTCAAAGGATCGAACCGATCCCTATCCCGAGAGCGGATCGAATCGATCCCAAGGCCCATCGGATCGATCCGATCCCCTTGTCCTCAAGTAACGACGAATCCGATCCCTAGGCTCAATGGATCGACCCGATCCCATACACCTCTAGGGATCGATCCGATCCCCTACGCCTCAGGGGATCGATCCGTCCCCACAATCCGCAACAGACGGTCCATCCTTGTTCCTGCATGGGAACCACGCATGAAGCGTCCCTATCCCGCACAAGTCAAGGGGTCGAACTCGACCCCGCTAACGGGTTCCTCACTACGGACATGCTTCATCGCGACCCGCCTGATCTCGATCTCTCGGATCGAGATCATACGTCACCCGGCGACAAGATGCCATAAAGCATCTTTGTCGGGACACGTGTAACTCCCCTATTCACCACGGCCAGACGCGCTACAGTGCATTTAATGCTTTCGGTAAGTGTCTACGCCCAAAAGGGAAACGAAGTACACTCGACCCCGAGGCACCCGCTCAGGCGTCCGACAAACGAACCGATCGACTGCAGAGCATTTAATGCATGGCCGCGGTACACGCACTACTGTGTTAAATGCTCCTGACTATAAATACCAAGTCTTGAACAGTAGTTGGTAAGCATTCAAGAGCATTTATTTCGCTTCTCTAGCATTTATTTCTCTCTCTAAGAATCTCCCACTGACTTGAGCGTCGGAGTGCCAAACTTGGGTCCAACCCCAAGTCCCCAATTTGGCCTTTGAGCTCACGTTTGTCTCAAGTGTTTTCAGATCGACTAAAGAGCCCACCTTACAAATTCTTGACTGATTGACCCGAGAAGTGCCAGCTAGACCTCCAACTCAGCTGAACCATTTTTAGGCCGGATCAGTTTGGCGCCGTCTGTGGGAATCTACACTTCTCTCTACCTCGATCTTGAGTGAAACACTTTCTTTCTTCTTGCAATCATGGTGAACACAAGGAAGACCCGACAGGAGGAGGACTTGGAGGAGGTCACCAAAGGCAGGCCCGACACCAAAGCGCCGCTTGGTCATCTCCCCACTGCTCCCCCCGTCGTCGGGATTGCTGGCCCCAGCGCCAGTGTGATCATGCCTCAACCCGAGGCCGCGCCGAGGGTCGCCATTACGCAGGCCGACCTTGACACCTTCCTCGATCAATGGAGGGTTGAGATCGAACAGGCCCAAGTAGAGGGTCGGGAACCGAGACGCCCTGAGCTGCCAAGGGCGAGCCCAGCTACAATCGCCAGCCCAGTAATAGCCAGCGGTCTGGGACCCGCGGCATAGACTTACGGGTCCGCTGTCCCCTATTACCTCCAGCCGCTCAACGGCGGACCCGTTCAGGTCATCTGAGGCCTCCCCCCCCAGACGGGCGCAGGCCAGGGACCGGTCCAAGGATATGCACCTCCCCTGCCGCCGCGGGAGGAAGCAAACAGGTCCCGTTGGAGGGCCACGGGGATTCGGAACATCCTAGCCGCGCGAATCGCGGTAAACGAGCGGTCGACGACGACCATGAAGAGTACGATGACTTGCGGAACCAGATACCCACCCGATCGGCCCGCAACGAGGTGGCTAGGATCGCCGTAACCCAACAGGACAACAGCCCGGATCGATTTATCGATCCGCCAAGAAAGCGGGTTCAGGACCGCCTGGGGGATCGAGGTTCCATGATCTCCCAGAGGCAGGTCGATCTACGCGCTGGGTTGAATCGCCGACCACTGCGCTACCGATCCGATCGGGAGGAAGCCTCCCCATTCTCTGAGGATATTCTCCGCACAACCTGCGACGGGGATCGCATCCCCTCGGGGTTGCCTCTGTACAACGGGACGACCGATCCCGAAAAACATGTCACTTCTTTCGAGAATAGAATGTTGCTGCACGCCCACCCGCAACAGATTTGGGCCAAGATATTTGTTACCACTCTAACGGGCCCGGCGCAGGACTGGTTCATCCGCCTGCCGCCACGATGCATTCTAACCTACAATCACTTTACCGATCGGTTCCTTGCTCACTTCTCCTCCAGGCAGGGGAAAAACTGCCTCCTTCTTACCTCAACAACCTCCGACAGGAAAATGGAGAATCCCTTTGAGACTTCTTCACCCGATTCTCAAAGGAAGTAGTTCGGGTCGAGGACCCGACGATGGACACTCTGCTGTCGGTCGTCCATCGAGCGCTACGCAACCGTCTGTGGGCGGATGAGATAGTCAGGGCCGGCCCCAAAAACCTGACTGAAATTCAGGACCTCGCACATGGGTTCATGCGGGTCGAGGAAATGGCGTTAGCTCATTGGCCCGCTCCTTTGCCCGCTCCCGAAAGCCATCACTACGGATCAAACTCGACCCTTACCCGGAAGGGGTTCGAGCCCAAAAAATCGAAGGGGAAAATCGATCCGCCGGCCCAAATCGATCGGAGAAGCTACATCCCCCTCAATACAACCGTCCAACAGATCTTCACGGTCATGGACAAAAAACTTCTGAATAAGCCCAAAACCATCAGGGAAGGCCCCAAAGCACAAAAGTCGGGGAAGTTTTGTGGGTACCACCAGCAGTGGGGCCACACCACTGAGGAATGCAACGCCCTTCGTGACGAGATCGAGAGACTCATCCGGGGAGGGCATCTAAAGGATTTCGTTCGCAAGATAGACCACTACTCTGAGAAAGCCGGTCGAAGCCAGAAACCCCCCCGGGATCGATCTCGATCCCCGTCCAGAAGATCCGGGAAGCAGCCCCTCGAGAGGACTGAGGACAACCCCCCAACCAACGGCACTATCTACATGATTGCCGGGGGGCATGAGGGTGGAGACTCCAATGCTGCGAGGAAGAAGAATATCCGGAAGGCGGCTCGAGAGTACAACGGACCCCGCGAGGAGGTCCTCCAGATCGATCAAAACAATGAGTGGGAGAGGCAAGAAGTTAGCTTTAGCGAGAATGATAGCCGCACGGGCCCACATCGGGAGGGCGAAACGCCTAGTTGTCCGATGGTGGTGACCTTGGGGGTGGCTAATTACAATGTAACCAAATGTCTTTTTGACAATGGAAGTAGCACGAACATTATCCTTTACTCTACGCTTGTAAAAATGAAACTGCATAACTTGAAATTGGACCCGATCCGAACGCCTCTGTCCGGCTTCGGAGGATCCCAGGTCGTCCCGCTTGGGCGCATCAAACTGCTCACTTCGATGGGAACATCGCCTCAGCGAGTTACCCAAGAGGTCGAGTATGTTGTGGTAAATATGCACCTTGCTTACAACATGATTTTTGGTCGACCCAGCCTCATTCAATTCAGATAATCTCCACCTACCACCAGAAGTTGAAAATGCCAACCCCTAACGGGGTCGGGGAAGTGGAGTGTGACGTCCCGGACAGCTGGGCATGTTATGCGATCACCCTTAAGGAGCCGAAAGACAAGGAGAAAGACGCGGGCGAATGCCTTGATCTCCAGACTTACGCGAGCTCGGATCTCGATCTCGTTGCGCCCACGGTAGGCGCCGAAGGATCACGCGTAGCTCAAAAGAGGAAAGCAGTGGGTCGGATCGAGCCTTCTGACTCTTTGAAACACATAACCCTCGACCCGAACGACAGCAACAAATCAACGAAGATCGGGGCCAACATGAACCCCCACCACGAGATGATGATGATTGAGTTCCTCCAAGAAAATACAGACGTGTTTGCGTGGACCGGGAAGGATCTTGTGGGGATCGACCCGAAGGTGATCTGCCATCGCCTCGGACTCGATCCCACCCACAGACCCATAAAACAGAAGCTGAGAACTCAAAGCAAAGAGCGGAACGAGATCATCGAGGCCGAAGTGAATAAATTGCTCGATGCGGGTTAAGTGACTCCAGCCCAATACGTCGATTGGTTGTGTAATGTAGTCCTGGTACAAAAGACGGGTGGCAAGTGGAGGATGTGTAACGATTTTTCGGATCTAAACAAGGCATGTCCGAAAGACCCATACCCGCTCCCTCGGATCGATCAGCTCGTCGACTCGACAGCTGGTTGTGAGATGCTGAGCATGATGGACGCCTTCCAGGGATATTACCAGATCTCCATGGCACCCGAGCATCGACCCCACACCGCCTTTATAACAATCAAGGGCATCTATTGCTTTAAAGTAATGTCGTTCGGTCTCAAGAATGCGGGGGCGACCTACCAGAGATTGGTGAACAAAATGTTCAAAGAGGAGATTGGTAAAACAATGGAAGTCTATGTGGACGACATGATCGTAAAAAGCAAGCGGGCATGTGATCACTTCAACCACTTGGGTCGTGCGTTCGAAATCCTCAGGAGGTATGATATGAAGCTCAACCCGGACAAGTGCACCTTCGGGGTCGAATGAGGGAAATTCCTCGGGTATATGGTTAGTCAGCGTGGGATCGAGATGAACCCAGCTAAGATCGAGGCTATACGGGTCATACCTCGACCCGATTGTATAAGCCAAGTCCAATCTTTAGTAGGTCGGATCATTTCCCTAAATCGGTTCATATCCAGGTCATCCGAACGGAACCTCCCATTTTTCAAAATACTACGAAACTTAAAAAAGTTCGAATGGAATAAGGAGTGTGATAGAGCCTTTGAACAACTTAAAGAGTACCTGGCATCTCCACCGCTGTTGGCCAAGCCCAACGAAGGGGAGACCTTGTACCTCTATCTCTCCCTTTCCGACGAAACTTTTAGTTCGGTCCTCGTCGCCATTAGGGATCGAAAACACATGCCCATCTATTATCTGAGCAAAATCTTACATGGGGCGGAGCGGAACTACCTTGAGATTGAGAAGTTCGTCTTCGCGTTGACGCATGCGGCTCGAAAACTACGCCCCTACTTCCAAGCACACCCGATCGTGGTACTAACCGATCAACCTCTCAGGCAGGTCTTGTCCAAGCCCGACGTCTCGGGTCGAATGATGAAATGGGCGGTGGAGTTGAGTGAACATGACATCACTTTCCAACCCCGCGTCGCCCAACAAGCTCAAGTTCTGGCTGACTTCTTAGTCGAAAAGAACACGAAGCCCCTAAAAGGCGCCCCCGATCCCATGAGTTGGACAATGTACGTTGACGGCTCATCCTCCAAGGGGGGAGGGGTAGGGATATCGCTAGTCAGCTCGGATGGTACACAATTCGATTTTGCCGTCCGCCTCGACTTTAAGGCCACCAATAACGAAGCAGAATACGAGACACTCATCGCGGGACTAAAGTTCGCTTCAGAACATCGGGTCGACCGACTGGCGGTCGTTATCGACTCCCAGCTTATCGCGGGTCAAGTCAACGGCACGTATGAAGCAAGGGAAGAATCGATGGCGGATTATCTCAAGGTGGTTAGAGAGTTGGCCTCAAAATTCAAAGAATTTCGGATCGAGCAAGTCCCCCTTGAAGAAAACACGCGAGCGGACGCATTGTCCAAACTCGCGAACGGCCTTCAAGGCACCCGAGACGGGACCATCTCATTTCACGTCTCATCCGGTCGGGTCATCGACCCTGGTCGGATCGATGTCTCCGCGATCGACCCGGAGGAGCCGTGTTGGATGGATAGCCTAGTCTCCTACCTAAAGGATGGGACGCTACCTCAAAGCCGGTTAGAGGCGAGGCGAATGAAATACCGCTCGCGGCTATACCTACTGGATCACGAAGGGAGATTGTTCAAGAAATCATTCACAGGTCCGCCGCTAAGATGTCTCCGTCCGGGCCAGGCCAGAGATGTGTTAGAAGAAATTCATGAAGGGAACTGTGGGAATCACTCAGGGGGTCGAGCCCTAGCCCGCAAAGTCTTAAGAAGCGGGTATTTCTGGCCGACCCTTGTCCGAGACGCGAAGTTGTACTCGATGAAATATCCAAAGTGCCAAAAACACGGCAACCTCATACACACACACCCCACAACCATGATCGCGATCGATGTCTCATGGCCCTTCGATCAATGGGGTATCGACATTATTGGACCTTTCCCCCTGGCCCCTCGGCAAAAACGTTTCACCATAGTGGCCGTCGAGTACTTCTCAAAGTGGGTCGAAACCGAAGCTGTCCCAAAGATAACTGATGCGGTGATAAGAAATTTCCTTTGGAAGAGTATAATCTGCCGCTTTGGGGTCCCGAGGGTTCTTATCTGTGACAATGGACCTCAGTTCCGGAGCGAGAACACCAAAAGCTACTGTCGAGATATCGGGATCGACCTCAGGTTCACGACCGTCGGCCACCCTCAAACGAATGGCCAAGCCGAAGTCACCAACCGGATCATCATCCAAAATTTGAAGACCCGCCTCGATGCCAAGCTGGGGGCGTGGGCGGACGAACTCGACGGGGTCCTTTGGGCTTACCGAACGACCCCCAGAACGGCAACGGGCCAAACCCCCTACTCCCTGATATACGGGTCTGAGGCTGTGATCCCATCGGAGTTATTACACGAAACGGCCCGCGTCAGTCAGTACCAGCTCGATAGAAACAACGAAAACCGATCCGATGACTTGGATCTGATTGAGGAAAAACGGGAACGCGGGTACCAGAAGATTAAGCAATACAAGGCAGCCGCGACCCGATCATACAACAAACACGTCAGGCCCCGTGCATTCCAGATCGGGGATCTAGTGTTGAAGAAGGTAGAGGTCCTCCAACATGTGGGAAAGCTTGAACCCAATTGGGAAGGTCCCTACCGAGTTACTAAAATAGGCAAAAACATGGCGTACAAGCTCGAAGATATGGCCGGAGTGCCGCTACCAAGACCTTGGAACGCGCACAATCTGAAGAAGTTTTTTGTTTAGAAAGTTTATTTTGTATAGTTAACCGGACCGGAGCCCGTTCGAAGCCCGGTCACGAATTTGTCTTCGGATCGATCTCGATCCGGACGAAAGAATGCGATAATCATTTTTACATCTCTTGTATTAGTCAGGCATCCTATCTACGATCATGACATCTGGAAGGAGTAACCACATTCACTGTAAATATTTTTGATTGTTTTCTTGCACTCACTAATCCCCAATTCCAACGAGGTCGTTCAACGACCCGACGAGAACGGGACCAATAATGAATCGAATCCCGCAAGGGTATGGATCAAACAAGATCCCTCTTTGGCTAGTCGGATCGAACTCGATCCGTTTCCGGATCATGTTGGATCCCGCCCAACTCAAACCGATCGAAATCGATCCCACAGGCCGTAGGGGATCGAAATCGATCCCTCATTCGTGTTGGAGACCAACCCCATTCCGCTACGCGAAGGGATCAAACACGATCCCCCGCGCCACCTATCAAATCTCAAAAATACTGAAGCGAAAGTAAAACTAAACAAACGAAGCAACAAGATGTTCATGCGGCGACATCCCCGACCGCTAGGTCAAATGAAAATTGTCTTAAAAATAATTTCAGACAAATGAGATCAAGACTGAGAATGAGAGGAACCTGAGGCGCCCATACGGCCTGAAGAATTCTTCCGACTGCGTCGGGTCGATGGTAGGAAGCTCTCGATGTCGATCGGAGAAGGAAGCTCATAGACGGGATCCCTCTTATCCCTCTTAGCAAAGGCCATATCAACAGCAAACCCGTACTTGTGATGACACCAATCGATATCCACTGGAGGTTCGGAGTCTTCCTCTAACGGATCGGGGTATGGATCGGGTTTGTCTAGGCCGATGAGAGACTCGTCGAAGGACACCGGAATCAGGACCTGGGCTTTGAGCTGATTGCGCGCAATCTTGAAGCCAGCCTCCAAGTCGATCGTGGCCATGACCGTGTTCGCCTCTTCGAAGGCTGGACCCTCCATAAACTCACCAACCGCATACTGCTCGATCGAGCCCTTGGCCTTCCGAAAAGACTCTATCATGGCATCGATTCTAGCCTGACCTTCTGCCAACGCGGCCGCTCGGGACGCTTCCCCCTCGGCCTTCGCCTGTTGAACCTTCTCTTTGGTTTCATCACGGATGGCATTGAGCTCGGTTTCGCGAGCCTGTAGGGCTTTCTCCATGGTCTCCATCCGATCGAGGGCGCTCTGCAACTCTGCTGCGCGCGTTTGGGCCTCTTCCTCCCTAAGGCTCAGCAGCTCGTCCAGCCGTTCCTGGAGCTCAGCTATCTTCTCTGCCTTGGCTGACCTCAGCATGGCCTTGGCGGCCCTGTACTTCTCCTTGTACTTGACCATCTCTTCTTGATAAACCTCCACCTTCTGGGACAAGCTGATGGCAGCTGGGAGAATATCCTGTTCATGGATGCGAGAATTGTCATGGTTCAGCAAAACAAGAATACGCAAGAAGAAACTACCCGATGCGATAGATCGTTCACGACCGACCTCAACCGGTCGATTACGAACCGAACTCAAAGGGGGAGGGGGGGGAAAAGACAGATATAAGGGGGAAGCACTTACGCCGAAGATAGCCTTGCTGATCCTATACCTCTGGTGATCGACGGGCTCCTTATGAATCACCCGTTGTTCGTCGACCACACAACCGGTGTTGAAAAGTGAGGACAACAAGCTGATATCGGGGTGCTCGACGCCAAGGTTCCGAACCGACCCATCCTCCCGGACTCTCTCAAGTTCACTAGGCCATTGAGGTGGTGGGGTCTGTTTGAAGTTCAGCAACTTACTCTCAATATCCGACCCGCTGGAATCCCTCTCGATTTCGACCGGCACCTCTTCCACAGTCACCTTCTTCTTCCTTTTTCTCAAGCGCCTGTTAGACGCCAGTTGTTCCTCCTGGGGAAGAGTCAGATCATAAAGATTTTCGTCGAAGTCGAAATAAAGATCTAAGTGGTCCAAATTTATTACTTGATCGGGGTCCTCAGGATCGGGCTCGACCGCATCCGATGCCTGCCCCGGCTCTTGGACATCTTCCATGGGTTGAGAGTTCGAGGGGACCCTTCGACGGGGTTGTTGGGCCGCGGCTTGAGCTTCCGGCAGAGCTCCGTGGATCGCAGCTATAGCGTGGTCAACCCTTTCCCGTTCAGCCTGCGGGATCGACTCGCCCTTTTTCAGCTTCATGGTCCTCCTCACCCTTTCCACGCGACTCATGGCTCAGATATGCAGACCTTCAGAAATCGATCGATTAGTACCTTGAAAGAGAAGGGCGCCGAATATATGTATATATAAAAACAAGAGTTCAAACACGATCCGGAACAAACGGATCCATTCGATCCGACCACAAACGGATCCATTCGTTCGACCCCATACGGATCGATATCGATCCGATATGACGGATCGAACTCGATCCAGTGACAGATCGTTTGGCGCGTAACCCGATCGGGCGGGTCCGGCCTGAGGCGAAGGCTCACCGAAGTGGAAATTCCGCAACCTCGTCCCCGGGACCAAACCCGCCTCAACCAAGTGTCCCGTCCTCGTCAAGTACTCGGGGTCAAGCGGGCCCAGGTTGGTCAAGTGCTCGAAAGATTGTTTTTTGTGCAGCCAGGCGCTTTTCCGTGTTGGAAGTTTTTTGGGTTCCTTGGTGGTCCATGTCGAACGGAAAGGAAGAGGCATCGAGCAGTCGATAAAGAAAAATCTCTCCTTCCAACCAAGGCCATGAGAGGAGACCGGGATATCCACCATCTTCCGACCTGGCCTAGCTTGGAGGTAGTAGTAGCCGGCCCCAGACTTGGGGGAGTTAACAAGGAGGAAAAACTCCCCCAAATCCTCGAACCGAGGCTCGAACCCCAAACACTTGAGGATGATGATCGCACTGTACATCAGAGCGAAGGAGTTCGGGACTAGCTGAGCCGGACACAGATTCACCCGATCGAGAAAGGTTGACACCAACGGGTGGGTCGGAAATCGGAAACCATACTTCATTGTCGCATGGTATAGACCGAAAGCATATTTGGATTGTGGAGCCCCTACCGTCTCCCCGTCAAAGGGCAACCGAGCCATGACACCCTCGGGCATCACACTACACCAATTGCGAACCTCTCGGAATTCTTTGCCCGACAATGTCGACGGCCTCTGGGCGACGTCGGATAAAGTACGGTAGACATGCCCGGACCGCCCCTGGGGTCGACCGGAAGTACCCTCCTCCGGCCCCTCTTCCTCTTCCTCTTCCTCGTATTCCTCGGCCTCCTCAATCCGTCGTTGGGGTCTCGAGGCCGAGGCCCGGCCACGGTTCGCCCGGAATTCCTGAACCCGTATCTCGTCGGAGGAGTCGAAAAAGGATCCAAAATCCATGTTGGGCAATGGCGGAACACCGCCCGACGAACCGGAGCAACCCACGGAGGGGGTGAACGGCTCCTCCACCTCGCTCTCATCGGAGACTACGCACATATGACAGGTGTCGAATCCGTCAAAAATAATTAAAATACCTATTTAACAACTAAACACAGAGTATAGTGCAAACAGGGTCGATCCACAGAGACTGGTTGACTTATTTCTCACAATTGCAAGGAATTCACGAAAAGCAACAATTAAAAGGGGGGGTTTTTGAGTTATTCTAACCTAAGTATGCGATTAAAATAAATAACAAGAATTAAAAACTAATTAAAGCTATCAAGCAAATCACGTAGGATAAAATCAATCAGAGGGAGAATTACCTAGCCAGGGATATTCGATTCGAATTGTTATATTGATCATTGACTCAAAGATGAATTCAAGTTATTCAGACAGATTGGCTATAGTTGATAGAGACACTCGACTCAACCTCGTTTTTACTTAATTAATCGGATAACCTAGAGACACTCGACAGTTATCTTCCCTAACAAATTCACAACCCCTAGAGACACTCGACAGGATTTAATGAATTCGCAGCATTAAGAATCATAAAAACACCAATCCTAATTAACCAAGTCGTGACACACGCAAGATTTAAATTAGATTATCAAATCCCTTAGTGAACGAGGAATGTTATCGCTAAGACCCTGCCACTAATTTACCACCTTGTATCAATCAACTTTACATACACTTCAAGCATCATGAATGGCTATATGCAAATTAAACAACCTAGAGATCGTGCACTATCCCGAAATTGCCTAATCACAATAAACACGAAACACGGAGATAAGATAAATGCCTAAATAAACATAAATTAATAAAAACGTTTAGGTCTCACAATATCCAAATCGAATCTATAATCCCTAGCTAGATAATTAAAAGCTTAGCTACTAAAATCCATAAAAACAATAGAGGAATTCTTTAACATAAATAAACTAACTTGTCTAAAAAAGAAAGAAATTAAAAACAAGAAAAACTCCCAAAGTTGCTTCGTGTTGCTCGCGTCTCCACTCCCCCAAAAGCTGCCTCCAATTGTTACGTGATAGTGGTATATATATATATATTCCTTCCAAGACTCCCAATCTATTGCCAAAAGAATTCTTTCCTGCTCTAAGTCACCACCAAGTTTGGGCCCTTTAATAAATTAATTCTAAGGCAACACGCATGCCCCAACAGTAGCTTCCAAATTCTCATTCAATTAGAACTTCTAAGTCCAACCAAGATTGGACTTAATGCTTGTACTCCAAGAATTAACAAAAACTGGGCCTTGTAATTAATTCCCAACATGCAGTCTTCAAAAGGCCACCCCAAAATGGGCCTGCCCACAATTAATTCCAAGAATCTGTGCTTCTCCACTAAACTCCATGCACGCGGCCCACAACACTTCCCAACAAATTGGGCCTTGTCAAATTAATTCCCATAATACAAGTGCAACTCACTAATCACATCAAGCCAAGCAAATTGGGCTTTATTAGTTCCGTGCATGCAGCCACAAATGCAAAGCATATTGGGACTTCTCCAATTAAATCCATCCACTTAACTCAATTTATCAAAAAGTTGTGTCAAGCATCCAGACTCCAACGCGGAAGGTCTCGAGTATTCATGTGGGTCCGCCTAATTGTGTTGGTTTTCTTCATAAATTGACCGAATAAACTCAATTTCGTCTCAAAGCCCCGAATCTACAATTAAAACAATAAAGTATTAATCCCTTTCAAGATAGTACAAATTAAAGCACCATTTAGGGTAAAACTCAATTATAAAGATGACGAATTAACGAGTTATCAAATCCCCCCACACTTACTCATTACTCGTCCTCGAGGAATCATGAAAATCAAATGGAAACAATACCACCCATCAAACACAATCATAAAGACAATCATCGAAATCTCGCCTACACAAGTCTAGCTCATCAACACACTACTTCATTGCACAAAATCCAACAAATTAGTATAAATAGCATACCCTCGTGTAATGTAGTGTGAATTGAACAAAAGAATGTACAAAGACTAGATTGATTAGTCTATGATTTTCGCCTAAGTACTAATTATCAACTTCGAATGCATCATTCGCACCAATCTCCACTAATGTAGTTAACTCATGACTCAGGATCGATAGGTCTTTCGAGCTTGTAATGTAAGGCTTGGGGTAAAGGTTGGGAAATTTTGGAATTTAGTGGCTAACACATCAAGCTTACACATTTTACAATAAAAACCCGTGGTATTTCTCTTTTTCATCTACCGGACTCCCTTACTTTGCTTTAAACACATGATTTCCCTCCTTTTTCATATCAAACACACTCTCACTTTCTTTTTTTTTTTTTTCAATTTTTTCTTTTTTTCTGCTCATTTTTTTTTCTTTTCTTTTGACTTCTTTTCCTTTTTTTTTTTCCATCTCTTGTTTCTTCTATATTTTCAACAATGCTCAATCTCTATTTTTTTTCTTCAACTTTCAATTCAGCACAAAGGACAACAAGGAGCCCAAAGACATCTAAAATTTCAAACCCAAAATGAGCAAGCAAGGTGTGATTTAAAGTAGGGTAGGGATAATAATGTTGTGCATGTGGCTTGTAACGCGGCTAAGAAGAAAATTTTGCACAACATTAGGCTCAATGGGGTCAAACGGGATGATTTATTTGTGAAAGGATCAAGAAAAAGGCTTACCACCGACAACGATCGCCTAAGTCACTTCCCAAACCAATCATTAACTAAAAATTTCGCCTCGAAAGGAGCTAAGATGCATTCTAATCAACTTTTAGACTAATTTGAAAACCAAAGGCCTTTCTATCTAAGCAAAACACATTAATTCATTCAATGGTGCGCAAGAAATGAGGGCATACTACTATACTAATTCATCAAATTCTACACAACTTTCATGCATTTAATAAACCTAACTCGTTCTAGCTAAATTCAACAATCAAACCTAATAGAAAGTATTCAAAATGGAAGAAATATTTCCACAATTATCAACATCCTCAAGTTCGAAGTAAAATCACAAGTTCAGCTACAAAAACAAAATTTCAAAAAAATTTTCAGTTCTAGCACTAGTGGACCTAATCCCCCCCCCCCCCCCCCCCCCACACTTAAATCATGCATTGTCCTCAAGGTATTAAAAATAATCAAGATCTAGAGTAAAGAGGACTTCCCTGAAGTTCGATTGGGGAGGTAGGGCGTTTGGGCATGTAAATTTCCCATTTAATTTGAAGTTCTGGACGCGGCGTGGCTGTTAGGCGTGACCACGCTCAAGGGTCATGTTAGCAGAAAATTGACAGCAGTTATCAGCAGCATATCAGCACTATCTGGACCAAGTTATACGAGCCTGCAAGACAGAAAATGAGCAGAAAATCAACACAAACACCACGAGAACCGAAAAAAACAAACTAAGAAAAGAAAATGGCGCCTAAATCGCCAAAACTTGGGTTGCCTCCCAATAGCGCCCTTGTTTAATGTCCTAGGCTTGACAAGACTTGCTAAAGTGCTACTCAAATTGAGGTACACCCTCCATACAAATCCCCTCGACTGTGTGGAGATGACTCTTCTAGTCCATTGCGGCCTCTAGTTTGGGGATGGTAACTTGAAGAGACTCGCAACATGGCTTGATACTTCCTCATCAAAGACTCCATCAACCGTTTGTAAAAATATTTACCCCGATCACTAAGATTCCTGAACTCGAAAAAGATATGAGATCTGAGGAAGGTAGTAGTCAAATAATCAATAATATCAGCATACCAGCGCGTGACCTCAGAGCGTGGCCACGTCTTATGGTCACGTGGCTCGAAAAACTGCTCATCCAGAAATTCAGCTCGTGTAGGCTTTGAATCTGCAAATTTTCCTCCTCCCTTGAAGGTATATCTCAGATTATCCAAAAAATTCTTGAGTTCCTCAATAGGTGCCTGCAAAATGAAAGAATTTAAATTAGCCAAGTCATCAAGTAGTTTCAAATTCGGAGCCTTTTTATTCAAAGGTCTAACATGCTCTAATGGAATAACCATATCATAGATATCATCATGCAAACCAACATGTTTCGGCTTACTCTCAAAATTTTCTACTACCAAATTTTGAAAAGATTCAAAGCTTAGCTTTTCCACATTATTAGGCTCAAAAATTTCAATACTTGGGTTTTCAATCACATCAACACAAAACACACTAGACAATTTATCAGGATGTTTCATAGCATCGTAAACATTAAATTTAACAATGTCACCGTCAAATTCAAGAGTTAACAATCCATTATAAACGTCTATTTTGGCTCTAGCAGTGCTTAAAAATGGGCGACCAAGCAAAATATCAGAGGGCTTAGAGGATTTATCATCCTCCATATCTAGCACGAAAAAGTCAGCAGGAAAAGCCAAATCGTTGACTTTTACGAGCACATCCTCCAACACTCCTTCCGGGTACACTATGGATCGATCAGCAAGCTGGATTATAATACCTGTACCTCTCAAGGGACCAAGATTAAGTGCATTATAAACAGATAGAGGCATAATATTAATCGACGCACCCAAATCACACATAGCTTTCTTAATACCAAGGTTACCTATTTTACACGGAATTGAAAACATACCTTGGTCTCTGCATTTCGGTGGTAATTTCTTTTGTAAAACCGCGGAGACATTTTCTCCAACACTCACCCTTTCATTACCTTTTAGTTTCCGTTTGTTGGTGCAGAGCTCTTTAAGAAACTTCGCATAGCGTGGAATTTGTTGAATGGCATCTAATAAAGGAATGTTTACTTCAACCTTTCGGAAAGTATCAAGAATGCCTTGTTCCTCCTTTTGTTTTCTTGCTTGGATCAGGCGCTCTGGAAACGGGGGTGGTTCCACCCATGGCTTAGGCTGGACTTTAATTTCTGGCTCTCTGTCGCGACTGGAGCTTAAGGCGTGGTCACGCTTAACGGTCAAGTCGTCGTTCTGATCAGTTTCAGCCCTGTTCTGGCGAGTTTTGGTCTTCTCCACAGCTGGAGGCAGTTCCTTACCACTTATGACCGTGATTGCACTCACGTTGTGCCTCGGATCCTCGGTTTGAGAAGGCAACTTGCCTTGATTCTCAATCCTGCTCAAAACCGTTGCAATCTGTCCCAATTGAGTTTCCAAATTCTTGACTTGATTTTCCAAGCTACTGAGTCGGATGTCTTGGGGATCGAGGGTCTGATTGGGTTGATTCGGTTGTTGGTTGTATTGTTGGGATTGCAGAGGTAATTGGCAACCTGTCGCTACTTGTGGGATTCCTGCACTCATGTTAGATGCTAAAACAGCTATCATATTCTTGAGTTCCTCAAATTGGGAAGAATTTACCTCTTTTACCTGTCTCGTCATGTCGGACTTAGCATAGTATTTTTGCGAGGCTCTAGAGATTCTGCTAATTAATTCCGTCAATTCCACAGGTGTTTTGATCATAATGGAACCTCCACTCGAAGCATCCAACTGCCTTTTGTCAGCAGGCATCAGACCCCTATAAAAGTTATGAATAACTGAATTTTCCGGCAGGTTGTGATGCGGGCACATTGCAAGCAAATTTTGGTATCGTTCCCAATACTCATGCAGGCCTTCATGTTCCTTCTGCTTAATGGTGATTATCTCCTGAAGGAGATCCAGATATCGATCAGCAGGGAAAAATCTGTCCAAGAATTTATCGTGCATCTGCTGCCAAGTAGTAATGGTTGCTGATGGTAGAGAGTATAACCATTTTTCTGCTGCATCTTGCAAAGAGAACGGAAAAGCACGGAGCTTGATTTGGTCCTCAGTAACACCGTGAGGCTTGGTAGAGCAGCAAACCGTGTGGAACTTACTTAGATGTTGGTGTGGGTTTTCGTTTTCCAAACCGCGAAAAATGGGAAGTAGGTGAATTGTGCCCGTCTTCAGCTCGAAACCAGCACCCACCTCTGGAAAAGTGATACAAAGGGGCTGCTGTGTGGCGGCGGGGCGCGCCAGATCTTCCATGGTTCTGCGTTGGTCCGCCATGGTTAAGGCGTGGTCACGCTCAACGGTCAAGTCAGGCTTTCCTTCGCTCGAACTGTCCGATTCAGTCCCCGATTCAATCTCCTTGACCAAACCTGATATATCAGCTTGTTTCTTGCGTGATTGAGTTTGTTGCCTTAATTTTCGAGCAGTTTTCTCGATTTCTGGATCGTAGATTGTTTCGTCCTTCCCGCGAATACTCCTGTTCATGAAAAGAAATAAAATCGATTAGAAACACAGTCCCCGGCAACGGCGCCAAAATTTGACAGGTGTCGAATCCGTCAAAAATAATTAAAATACCTATTTAACAACTAAACACAGAGTATAGTGCAAACAGGGTCGATCCACAGAGACTGGTTGACTTATTTCTCACAATTGCAAGGAATTCACGAAAAGCAACAATTAAAAGGGGGGGTTTTTGAGTTATTCTAACCTAAGTATGCGATTAAAATAAATAACAAGAATTAAAAACTAATTAAAGCTATCAAGCAAATCACGTAGGATAAAATCAATCAGAGGGAGAATTACCTAGCCAGGGATATTCGATTCGAATTGTTATATTGATCATTGACTCAAAGATGAATTCAAGTTATTCAGACAGATTGGCTATAGTTGATAGAGACACTCGACTCAACCTCGTTTTTACTTAATTAATCGGATAACCTAGAGACACTCGACAGTTATCTTCCCTAACAAATTCACAACCCCTAGAGACACTCGACAGGATTTAATGAATTCGCAGCATTAAGAATCATAAAAACACCAATCCTAATTAACCAAGTCGTGACACACGCAAGATTTAAATTAGATTATCAAATCCCTTAGTGAACGAGGAATGTTATCGCTAAGACCCTGCCACTAATTTACCACCTTGTATCAATCAACTTTACATACACTTCAAGCATCATGAATGGCTATATGCAAATTAAACAACCTAGAGATCGTGCACTATCCCGAAATTGCCTAATCACAATAAACACGAAACACGGAGATAAGATAAATGCCTAAATAAACATAAATTAATAAAAACGTTTAGGTCTCACAATATCCAAATCGAATCTATAATCCCTAGCTAGATAATTAAAAGCTTAGCTACTAAAATCCATAAAAACAATAGAGGAATTCTTTAACATAAATAAACTAACTTGTCTAAAAAAGAAAGAAATTAAAAACAAGAAAAACTCCCAAAGTTGCTTCGTGTTGCTCGCGTCTCCACTCCCCCAAAAGCTGCCTCCAATTGTTACGTGATAGTGGTATATATATATATATATTCCTTCCAAGACTCCCAATCTATTGCCAAAAGAATTCTTTCCTGCTCTAAGTCACCACCAAGTTTGGGCCCTTTAATAAATTAATTCTAAGGCAACACGCATGCCCCAACAGTAGCTTCCAAATTCTCATTCAATTAGAACTTCTAAGTCCAACCAAGATTGGACTTAATGCTTGTACTCCAAGAATTAACAAAAACTGGGCCTTGTAATTAATTCCCAACATGCAGTCTTCAAAAGGCCACCCCAAAATGGGCCTGCCCACAATTAATTCCAAGAATCTGTGCTTCTCCACTAAACTCCATGCACGCGGCCCACAACACTTCCCAACAAATTGGGCCTTGTCAAATTAATTCCCATAATACAAGTGCAACTCACTAATCACATCAAGCCAAGCAAATTGGGCTTTATTAGTTCCGTGCATGCAGCCACAAATGCAAAGCATATTGGGACTTCTCCAATTAAATCCATCCACTTAACTCAATTTATCAAAAAGTTGTGTCAAGCATCCAGACTCCAACGCGGAAGGTCTCGAGTATTCATGTGGGTCCGCCTAATTGTGTTGGTTTTCTTCATAAATTGACCGAATAAACTCAATTTCGTCTCAAAGCCCCGAATCTACAATTAAAACAATAAAGTATTAATCCCTTTCAAGATAGTACAAATTAAAGCACCATTTAGGGTAAAACTCAATTATAAAGATGACGAATTAACGAGTTATCAACATATAAGGTGCTCTGGACATATTTCCCACAAAGAAGGAGAAGATGGGAATAAACGCCGAAAATTACCTCTCTTTGTTTGGCTTGAAGAACGAAGTTAACCCTCTACGCCTCGCCCAATTTTCGATCGGAAGCCAAGGGGGGTGGAAAGAGCGGATCGATATCTTGCAAGGAGAAATGTGAAGAATGGGAATGGGGGGTGCCCACTCATTTATAGGGGAGGAAAAGTGGCTCCTCGAAGTACGCGAACCATTTTCATTATTGCCCCTAGGAGACCGTGTTACTTTTTCTCAATGCACGAAACGATGCCATTATCACCCACAGGAGACCGCGCTGCTTTTCCTCGATGCGCGAAACGATGCCATTGTCACACATGGAAGACCGTGCGGCTCTTCCTCGAGGCGCGAAACAGTGTTGTCATTATTGCCTCAAAGACCGAACTTGCCATGCCGGGACGCGGAAGCCATTACCGAAGCAATGAAAATTACCCACGCGAAAATTCATGCCGGTAATTTGGGGGGCCTCTGATATGGCATAAAATGGCCGAGCCACGTGGCACGCCTTAGAGGAAGCCACATGGACATTTCGCCACCTCAAGCGGACCAAGGTCCCCGCGCCAACGGATCAACGGATCGAACCCGATCCGCTACGCCATAACGGATCAAGTCTGATCCATTACCCCAATTGAGGTCGATCCCTCAAGGAACGACAGATCCGGTCCCTTGGCTCAAAGGATCGAACCGATCCCTACCCCGAGAGCGGATCGAATCGATCCCAAGGCCCATCGGATCGATCCGATCCCGTATACCTCATGGGATCGATCCGATCCCTTATACCTCATGGGATCGATCCGATCCCCTAGTCCTCAAGGAACGACGGATCCGGTCCCTTCGCTCAAAGGATCGAACCGATCCCTACCCCGAGAGCGGATCGAATCAATCCCAAGGCCCATCGGATCGATCCGATCCCTTATACCTCATGGGATCGATCCGATCCCCTAGTCCTCAAGGAACGACGGATCCGATCCATAGGCTCAAAGGATCGAACCGATCCCTATCCCGAGAGCGGATCGAATCGATCCCAAAGCCCATCGGATCGATCCGATCCCCTTGTCCTCAAGTAACGACGAATCCGGTCCCTAGGCTCAATGGATCGACCCGATCCCATACACCTCTAGGGATCGATCCGATCCCCTACGCCTCAGGGGATCGATCCGTCCCCATAATCCTCAACAGACGGTCCATCCTTGTTCCTGCATGGGAACCACGCATGAAGCGTCCCTATCCCGCACAAGTCAAGGGGTCGAACTCGACCCCGCTAACGGGTTCCTCACTACGGACATGCTTCATCGCGACCCGCCTGATCTCGATCTCTCGGATCGAGATCATACGTCACCCGGCGACAAGATGCCATAAAGCATCTTTGTTGGGACACGTGTAACTCCCCCATTCACCACGGCCAGACGCGCTACAGTGCATTTAATGCTTTCGGTACGTGTCTACGCCCAAAAGGGAAACGAAGTACACTCGACCCCGAGGCACCCGCTCAGGCGTCCGACAAACGAACCGATCGACTGCAGAGCATTTAATGCATGGCCGCGGTACATGCACTACTGTGTTAAATGCTCCTGACTATAAATACCAAGTCTTGAACAGTAGTTGGTAAGCATTCAAGAGCATTTATTTCGCTTCTCTAGCATTTATTTCTCTCTCTAAGAATCTCCCACTGACTTGAGCGTCGGAGTGCCAAACTTGGGTCCAACCCCAAGTCCCCAATTTGGCCTTTGAGCTCACGTTTGTCTCAAGTGTTTTCAGATCGACTAAAGAGCCCACCTTACAAATTCTTGACTGATTGACCCGAGAAGTGCCAGCTAGACCTCCAACTCAGCTGAACCATTTTTAGGCCGGATCATATATATATATATATATATATATATATATATATTATACGCAATAAAATTTATTAATTATACAAATAAATTTTAAATTATTATTTTTAATATAATTTAAACACAAATAAGACAATATGCAATATTCATACTAAACTCTAAAATTTTTAAATATTAGCAAAACTGAGTTGTTAACATAACAAAATTCTAGAAAAATTAAAAAAGCTTTAATGAAATTCTAACATATTAAAAGGATCGCTGAAGGAAATCATACCTTAAGAACTATTTGATAAATAATAATGAATGAAATTAGAGAGACTAACCTGTAATTAGGCATAATCTCGAATTTGCCGTATTCACAGTCATTCAATATGCTATTTTCATATTTTATTAATGCATACATATTACTTTCACATAGGTTATATTTTCTATATTTTTCACATACTTTTTGTACGGGCCAAAAATAATAATATTTTTTATTTATTTATTTTTTTAACCCTGTGTATTCCTAGATATAAAGATTGAGCTTTTCCACTTTGTTGTCAAATTCGATCACAAAAAATAGTTGTGAAGGTGAGTTACAAAATCAACCGAGTCAAGGGTTATTGGTTCAATTGTTCGATTAATTGTGATCGATTGTGGATTCAATCGTTCCATTAATTGTGGTTGAATAGATAATATTATAATTATGTCAAAAACAATATTAAATATTAAAAATGATAAATTTATTTTAAAATTACTTATTATGAATTTTTATAGTTTATTCGTAAATCTAAATGTTAATATAAGAATATTTTGGACCACTACTGTGAAAAAGCAGAGATCACGTAAATGTTCATCCATAGACATTTTTAAAAATATTATTTTATCGTGTCGTATCATATCGGATACCGTGTCTAATATAGGTCATATGAGAAATTCAAAAAAAAAAAATATATCATCATCTCCATATTGTATAATGTCTGTATCGATGTGTCCGTATCCTTGCATCACCAAGTGTCAACGATGAATATGAAAAAGAAAAACATACAGTTAGAGAAGAAGAAAAATGGCTTAAAAGATAGAAATTAGGATTAGGGTTTCTGATTTCACAAATACAATCAAACATAGCACATTAATGTTATTAATTTACCACAATAAAGGTTCAAACACCACACCCCTTCATAGCAACTTGTAAAGGGTAATGAAGAACATACAATTTCTTCACTGCTCAAGTTTACTCTCATAAGAAGAGGATGTTGAAATGCAACCTTCAGATTTATGGCACCGCGTCAGGTTGTTTATCTGGCAATGAAGCTTGGAATTCCGGCAATGCATTGCACGACTCGTATATTGCGTGCAAAGTAGGGAACTTAGACTGCAGAAGAAGTCGAGCGAAAGAGTTTAGCTGACCATTTATGCATTTACAGTAATGACCCATAAAAAGGGGGGTCAAATTTTGGGAGTATTTGCAAACTCTAAACAAAAGCACTTAAAAAAGGCACTTTGGGAGCGTCTAGAAAACCAATATCTGCTACCTTTAAGCATACATAAGCCAGATACAGACCAGCTTCTAGCTTCAAGAAAAACTTTTAATCCTCAAAATGTCACTTATTTCACACCTTTTACTATAATTCTCCATAAAGCAGAAGTTAACAATTAACAACCACCTTCTCGGGAATGCCACATGAAAAGCAATACTTGGAAATAAAGAAAGATGGTTGAGAGAACTTGGAACAGAGTTGAAAGGGGATTTACCATATAAATGTTGAACCTCTTCGCAGCTATTGCTATTTGAGGGGCCAAAAATACATCAGCCTGCAGATATAGCCACAATCGTCGCATTTTAGAACACAAGTCCATTTTGCAAAATCAATATAAAAAAGCACTCGATTTTCTACTTTTTACAAACCAGAAATTAGACGATTTGATAATAGTTTCCAACAGAAAGTGCACATCACATAGTCAAATAAGTAATAACGAGGTCGAAAGAACAGGAAAATTACCATATAAGGTCGTTCTCCTGTAGCAAACGTGCCCGCATAGTCTTTCAGCAGCTTCTCAAGAGCTGGATACAATTCAAGGGCCCTTTTATTAGAGAAAGGATTTGTAAGGGACAACAACAGTTTGAGGAGTGTTAGTAATTCTAAAAGAAGCACTTTTCTGCTTCTAGCTTAAAAGAAGTAGCAAGGGAGTGTTTTGTTTTGCTGCATATGCTAAAAAATAAGCTGAAATAAGATGTACGTTAAGAAGACATTGGATGCTTTTACCAGCTTCTAGGTTATTTTTTCAATTACTCAAGAGTGTCCTTATTCTCTCCATGTTTCCTGACTTTTACTAATGTAGCTTCTTACAATTTTAACTTCTCCCAGAGTAGAAGCTTTTGCAAACACCCTGATAATAGTTAACAGAAAGGAATAATTACACCAACATACCCTGAGGTTTCATGTAATTACAAAAACTTCCCCTGGCATTTGATAACACTACAAAAACGCCCCCAGTCAGAGAACTTAAATTACATCTGGATAATTGAATTTGGTTTAATTTTGACTTTAGATTCATGACTTTAATCGCATGCATCAGGTCAAATCTTAGAGTTTGACACGGGAAGTTTTTGTAGTTTCTCAAACCTCATAGGAAGTGTTTGTAATTAGGCCAAACCTCAGTATATCTCAGCGTAATTATCACTAATAGAAAAGGTAAGAACAAGTGTGGGGGAACGATAGCACAGACAGAGTTAAATAGAAAATAATTATTGAAGAAATATATCAAGAAATTCACCAAGGAAGCCTTTTTCTATATGAAACTGTGCCCAGCGGAGTCTCTCTTCCGGGCCCATTTTCTCCTCGATGTCTTTCTGATTTGTGAACAACATTAGTTTACTATCAGACCCCAACTGATAAATTTCTAACAGTGTCGGTTCTGAATATATGTATTAACAAAAAAACTAACCAGCAAAGATAACATGTGTAGAGGCTGAATGCTGGAAGAGACAATACTTGCAGCCTGTGGCAAATTATACATTCAGAAAGATTATATTGCATGGATGGAAAATTATCAAACCTTTAAAAAATGTAAGATGAGCTGGACCGGCTCAACTCACATTTATAAGAAAATTACGCCCTCGGGGTGCTTTTTCACAACTCTTGTCCAAACCTTAAGGTGTTTTACTTAATTTCTCACTATGAGGAGCTTTTCTTTTTTGTAATTGTATTAATACTCAGAGGGATTCGTAACTATTTCAAATTTAAATATATAAATAATACACAACACCACATTATTGTGATAATAAATTTGAATAAATTAGTGTCCCTTTTTGCTTTAAGAAACTCCAAATACTTTATTTCTAAAACATCCTCAAGGATCTTACCTGAAGATTGATTGCTCTCAGCTGGGGATCGGCCGGCAAAAGAGCATTTGCAGGATACTTCCATTCTAAATACTGCAAGAAAACGGGAAAGTTAATGAATAATATTCAGTAGTGATCTTTTTTTTCTTGATTTTCAGGACTAATTATCAAAGATAGAGCAACAAGTAACGAACCATTAGAATTGCATATGAGTCTGAAACAATCACATCTCCATCGACCAAAACCGGGACGAAGTGAAGAGGATTTAGTTTCTCAAACTCTGAAAGAAAAATGCAAAATCACATATAGGAGAACCTTGATATCATGAAAATGAAATAATTACAGCAGTATTAAAGTAAGGTTTCGTGTTTCCTTTTCATCTTTGTATTAAATGAAGAAAGTTACTTAAAGGCCAGTCTTTCACATATCTTATTTAAGTTTCAAACCTCAACCGACTTCTTTATACAATATTCGAGGTAATTTTACCATGTTGATAACGCCGAACACATAAAACAACAGTAGTTACAAACATAATGCAATCAGAGCTGAATCCTCACTTCATTAAGGCCAAAAATTGATCCAAGAAAATACCTGGAGTGAAATGTTCTCCTTTGGACAGATCGACTGCTCTGTACTCAAAAGAAAGTCCAACAAATCCAAAAAAAACACGAGTCTTTATCAAACACTATACACAGAAAAAGCAATGGGAGTGTTTGAAATCACTTAAGAAAAAACAAACTGCTGAAACTTAAAACCTAATGACCAGAGATGTTAGCTTCTAGCTTTTAGATATTTCCATCAAGCATATAAACACATATACAAAGTAGTAAAAATGCTTCTAAATTTATACCTCCCAACACACACAATTATTCTTTTTAACTTTTCCCTCTTCCCTTTCAAAAGAACTTTTTACAACTTTTGCTGCAGCTTTAACATTCAAAACACAAGCTTTTACAGCACACTCGGTACAAGACTGGATTACCCACTCCACCAACCCCCAAGAAAAAGATAATGAACTAAAAAATACTTTCTTTATCACATAATCTCAAAACTCAAAAGATCAAGAATTTAAGGGCGCAGCAATCAAGACCAAACAATAATAACAAACCTTTAAGATTCAAAGCGAAGCGAACACGCCAAGAACAGGAGCTCTGCCAGTAAGAGTAGAGCACGAGCTTTGGAGCTGACGATGAATCAACTGAGCTACCCATCTGCAGAGGTTAAACAAATCATGTTACTAAAACATCGCATGCATCTTTGTAGGGAAAGAATTCAGTGTGTGATTTTGTGGGTGCATATAGGAGAGAAGTAAGGGGCAGCAATTGAGAAACCTTGTTCTTCGACTCCATCAACAGTGGCGACGAAGAATTCTAGCAGAAAACCCCCGAATTTAAAACATTTCAGAAATTGGGTTCTTGGAATTGCATTGGATTAACTGTGCGAGCAACGCCATAGGACGAAGATCGCAGTATTTCTTTATTGGAGGGATTTTCTCTTTTCATTTTTTTTTATTTTTTCGAATCAAAACTTCTTACTGTGCGTTTCATCTCATACTCCACGTGTTGAATACGCAATACATGTTTGATACGTGTTTTAAGTATTCTAACACGTGTTTAGATATGTATTTCTAAGTGATAGGTTTTCTGATCGATAGAATTAATATATTTAACAGAAAAAATCAAAATAATATTAATAATGAAAAAAGTAAATTTTTAATGGATAAAAGAAAAACAAAAATTAAAAATTAATAAAGGCTAAAGCCCTACTATTAAGAGATACAAAATGTTGAGAAATAGATTACTACACTAGAAAATAGGATGTTAGCTATTTTTATAGTGTTTATTATATATTAAGTATAAGATAAGACCTTATATTATTTACAAATTCCAATATAAGAATATATAACACTACTCCGATCAAGTGAAAAATATATAATAGTATATTATTTAGCAACTCCATAAATGAGTTGTTAAATTGCTAGGTATGTTGGATGGCAATAAAATGATTTGTATTTGAGTCACTAGGTATGTAACTACAATTAGTAAAGAAAAACTAGATTCCATTCATATAAATAGATAATAAAATAAAATTAAATAAATTGAAGTAGAATATCTGAACCGTTTTATTCTATATCTCATATGTCAACTTATACGTGTTCTGCATTCACCATGTAAAATATAAGATCAAACATTGAATTTGAGTAGAAGATACAAGCTGTTTTATTCTATAACCAATTTGTCTAGGTTCGGGTTGTGTGGAACCATTTAAGTATAAAACTCTTTTTATGAATAGTTATTGCGTTCTCGAAAAACTAAAAAATAATATATAATTAAGTCATTGAGTTCAAACTTGATTTTATGAAATTTTGAGAAAAGTTCGTCTTGGATATGTATTATTAAGATATATTTATACATTATAATTAACCATAAATTATATATTACTAAGTCACATATATAAGATCTATGTTATATAATTATTAAAAACTATATATTAAGGCATATACGTATACGCGCCCAAGACTCATACGTAGGGCTCGAGCTCATGTCACCCTCAAGACGGAGCTTCATTGAGTTCGACGCCAAATTCACCGGTCAACTCGCCTCATTTCCGTTCCTAATAAAAATAAACTAGTATTATTAACATATATCTTTTTTTAAAATAAAAAGAAAATTATTAAATATACCATTAAATTCCAGTCAATATAAATTAGATGATTACTACATTTTCCCTCAAATTTTAAAATTTGTTCTTTAAGTCTAAAATCTTACTATTTAATTTCATATACCAATAGAAATGACCGAAAATGTTAAAAGTGCACAAGCATGGGGACCAACTCTAGCAAATGTTACATCCAAAGGGGTCGGAAATGAATTAATAAGAAAATGAAGGACCAAAGAGATATAAACAACTATATTAATCAATTCGCATCTCCCGCCAGTCATTGCATATATAAAATTCTAGGGTTTAAAGATCTCATACAAAAATGTAAAAAACCATACATTTCCCACACTAGGGTTTAAGAGAGAGAAGTACAAAGCAATCAAGAGCTGAAGCTGTTCGAAGCCTGAATTCGTCTGCTCTGCCTATAGAAATGGCTTTCTGGGGTGAGCTCTTACTATCTTATTTCCGTTTTAATTATCAATTTGTCGTGTATTTTCGAGATTTTTTGTCCGGGTCTCTCTCTGAAATTTCGGCTTTTTTGGTGATATTTCAATCTTTTTGATTAATTGCAATGGAGAACTATTTAATTTTTGCGTTCGTTTTTCTGTTATGGGGAAGAATTTAATTGTATTTATTTTATTTCTAAAATTTCTGATTGTTGCTGTGTTCTAGGTATTGAGGTAAGGCCCGGAAAGCCTGTAACTCATCCCTGCGAAAAGGCTAGAGGAAGGCTTCGAGTTTCCCAGGTACTTTTCTTTTGATGAACAAAAAAAATGAAAACGAAAATTTTCACTTTTTTTGCTAGTAAATGATGGATGTGATGCATAATTGGATTGGAGTTAAATTTGGAAAATTAGTTTGATTTTCAGTGTTTATGAAGCAGTATTTTATGATTCGGCGGTGAACTATTTAATTTGTTATTTTGTCATGGTTATGTATGCTGTAATTGACCTTACAGGCGACGCTTGGGATTGGTGATAATGTCAGGAAGACTATTTTACAGTGTAATGTGGGTAAAAAAAGACCAGTTTTGCTTTGTGTTTTGCTGCCCGACAAAACAGAGTCGTGTCATTTGGATTTGGAATTTGAGGAGGCCGATGATGTTGTGTTTTCTGTTATCGGCCCTCGAAATATCTACCTGACCGGTTATTATGTTCGTCAAAGTCACCACTCTAATCCAGATAGTGATACGTATCCTTTTTTGACTCGATTCATTTTCTTTATTTCTTTCGAGGATTTTACTGATAAATCTATTTTTTTAGTTTAGGTTTGTATAGTTTTGATGTTTTCCTTAACTTTACGTCATTAGAGAATCATATGGGGTGGATATACAGAATAGTCACACAGATGGGTCTAGTCATTGCAGTGATGACGATGAATACGAGGACAGTTTCATTGATGATGATGAGGAATTGCAAGTTTGTTCACCATCCCCTGTTTCAAGTAACCAAGGTATGATAGTGCAATGTTATTTTGAAAATATTGTATATTTACATATGTTCATCCATTTCATTTGTAGATTAACCCATCCATAAAGGGGTGTTTGTAAAAGTTTCTTTTGAAGAATCTTCAGTTGTAAAAAGTTGTATTGGTAATGATAGGGAGTCTTTGAGGGGTAAAAGTAAAAATACAAAAGTCGTATGTTTGGAGAAAAAGTTCAGGAATGCTGTCACTACTTTAAACAAACTTCAATTTATTTTAAAAGATAACCTTGAAAATGAAAGCAGAAGCTAAAAGTTGTCTTTGTGTGCTTTCAGCCTGGTGTTGCTTGAGATAGCCCATCGTTAATTTTTCAAACATCCCCAAAGTGCTGGAACAAAACAAAGCACAAATCACATTGGGGTTTGCAACACTCCCGTGATATCCTTATCTATAAAATCATAATGCCGATACCTATTGAATCAACAATGATAATTGATATCTATCTTGAGTTCTTTTATTCCAGATTGTTGCTTTTGGACGATCTTGTTTAACATTAAGTTTTTGAGAACCCTTTTGCTCCCTTTTTTTGGCTATTGCAATTGTTTATCATCGTAGCTAATTATTTTCTGAACGCTGTGTTATTAAAGGGATGGATGAGATTACGCCAGAAGACAACAAGCCTAAGGCCAGACATAGTTGTGATACACGGGTTAGGAAGAAACGCCAGGTAGTTGAATCAGATAGTGATGCTAACTCACATGAAAGTGAAGATGGAGGCAGCTACCTTTTATCTGTATTTAAGAGCAAAAAAGGTGCAGAGAAGATTTTAGCAGATGCTGGAGAAAAGATCGCTCATGAAAATTCAAAGGAAAAAGAGGATCATGCAGATTTAAATGGCAAACCGGAAGGGTAATCAAATAGTGATGCTAATACAGACATGTATGTGTCTATATATACACACACACACACACACACACACATCACATCCACAGACACATGTATGTGTATATATATATATATGCATTCACACACACATAGACAGATATATGTGCATTTAAGTGTATGCATTCATCCATCTTGTAAAACACTATCATCTCACTTGCCTTCTATTATTTTCTTGCCTTCCTGGGGTGTGAATCAGGGCAAAACTGAAAAAGAAACGAAGAGAATCTTCTAAGGGGGGAAAAACCCGTGAAGCTGAAACTGACAAGGATCATATTATTCTCAGAGAAGACACAGCTCACCAAGCCGAAACCCCTAATAATCTGTAAGAATGCCATTTCTTTGATATGTTAATTATGGACAATTGAATTAAGCATCTTTATGCATGACCTGTATTCCCCGCGCCCCCGATACCCCCGTATTCTTTATAAATAAACCATAACTAACTTTGTCATCTTTTAATGCATACTCAAGCAGACCAGAATCAGGCTCTGAAAGTCGTAAAAAGTCAAAGAAGAGAAGGAAAGAGCAACATATTGACAAGTTAAGCATCTATACAGGAAAAGTCCTATTATATTCAAAGGAAATTATGTGATATTATAACAGAAATTTCTACATGCAGCAGTCTCAGCACAAATTCGGAGTTGCTTGCTAATGGGAGTCAAGTTGAGAAGGCAAGTACAAAAAAGGTTAAAAAGAAAACTCAAAGTGAGGGAAAATCGGGCATAGACTTGTCTAATATGGCAGATAGTCCAGACAACACAGCCATGGAAGTTGAAAATCAAGCTACAGAAGCGAAACCAATCAGGACCTTATCAAACGGGTTGATAATTGCACAGGTGGCAAATGGACCACCAGATGGAAAAGTAGCTGCTCAGGGGAAAAGGGTATACTTTGCAATTATTTTAATAATTTTATATATACTAGTAACGACTAACGTGGCACACTTAATGGTGTGCCAATTAAAAAATGTATATATAGATATATATTATTTATTTATATCCTGTCCTGTATCAGGTCAAAATTTATTACACTGGCATGTTGAAGGAGAATGCCCATATTTTTGACTCAAATGTGGGGAAAGATGCTCTCAAGTTCCGGTTAGGTACGTATATAGTGTTTTCACATCCTCATTTTATTTTCTATTCCGAGAAAAAAGATAGAAAAATGGGCTTTCTTGATATTTTTCACTCACCATCCATTGTCCATCTTTATCAAGGTCAAGAAGGAGTTATTGATGGATGGAACATTGGCATCGAAGGTAGTTATTTCTGAAAATGAAATATATCGTCTTAAAGCATTCTTTATTACTTTCTCATTTTCGTTTTCCCAATGCCCGGGGATATGACCGTATTCTTAACCTTTAGGTATGCATGTTGGCGACAAGAGGAGACTCATTATTCCTCCATCTCTGGGGTATGCGGCGAATCTTCGAAAATACGAACCTCTCTCTCTCTCGCGCGTGCGCTCATATTATGGTTTTCTTACTTATCTTGCAGTTTTGGAAAACGTCAAGTGGAGGAAAATGTTCCACCAAATTCATGGCTCGTGTATGATGTCGAATTGGTTGCTGTTCGTAAATGATCTCGCCTTTGTATCCGTCTTTCCTTCAGATGCTTTGCTTACAACTTTCTGCCTCTAAAGTTTTCGAAGAAATGGTAAGAGGAACACCGGTGCCTGTCTAAACCCGAAGGTGCAGCAATTTTCTTTCAGTTTCTTCTATTGAAATCTTGAATGTGTGTGTAAAAGTATAGTAAAATGCTTGAGATGAGGAATTGAGGATACAATCTGTTCTGTTATTTTTTATGGTTACATGCTTATTAAGCGATGCTCAAATCTACTTCTTCTAACATCTTTGATATTTCTGAGAGTTGTTAATTTCCATTCATCTCCTATTGGAATCTTGAAATTTCACGGTCGACTGGCGTAATTGGTTTAGTATTATGCTAGTTTAATCGAAGATTTTGAATTCAATTTTATCGAAATATTGGTAGGAAATACTTGCAATTTATTACTCTTTAATGACCCGAACAATTTCAAATACAACATGAGGTTCACAATTATTGGGAAAAAAAAAAAAGTTAAAATTTCTTTCCTTGGTTGGGTGCAATAGCTTTTGTGTTTCATTCAACACATCTAATATGTAGGGCAGTTAAATTGAAGACGTAAAAAATAAATAAATAAATAATTTGAAGACATAATAAAGATTAAAGAATACAACAATTCACATTTATTCAATACATTAGAGAGAGAGAGAGGAGGGAAGGTGGGCCGGGTTATTCTTCGAAGTACTAAATATATAATGTGTTTGATCGGGTGTAACAAACTCATCCATCCTTAACTAAATATCTATTATTCGAAATTTCAAATCTCTTAATCAACTGTTCTTCTTTTGAGATGTTTTTTTGAGATGTTTACGAGTTACGGTTCAATAAGAGATCAGTTAATGTAGTTGACCATAGATATCTAGATTAAGAAAAATTACTCAACCGGGGGGAGAAATAGAGATAGAGATAGAGATAGAGATGAACACTATTCCATAATGGCTAATACTATGCTAATGCTACACAAATAGCGGCCTCCGACCAAGAAAACCATGAACAATTCCCACATGGGAACTCACCGGCCACTTTGAATACTCCTTTTATATAGTCTATGCATTTGCAGCCAAGATACACTAACATTAGCTTTCAGAAATGTCTTCCATATCACTCTCCAATCTCCATTTCTGCACTTGTCTCAACAACTACACAACAAACTCCAAACCTCCTCTCCCTCTGCAGATCAAGCTTTCCGTCGCGTCTCACTGGGATCGCCAAGACGAACCGCCCCGCGAAACCACACGCGTAAAGGGTACCCGGTACGTACGCACCTATGCGCACGCCACGGATTCGAGGAGCAGCGAAGCTGTTGATCTCGGCGCCATTTTCAACTTCAGGTTCTAAAATCGGAGAAATTCTTGCATGCACTCGGTTTGGGATTCGTCACGTATTTGATTCATTTTAAAGAAATTAGTGTGATTTATGAAAATTATTACATTATTGGTAACTTTTATGTGGTGATTGTTGCAGTGGAAAGAAACCAAATTACTTGGGAGTACAGAAAAATCCTCCTGGTCTGGCATTATGCCCTGCCACAAACAACTGTGTATCAACTTCTGAGAATATTAGTGATCTCATACACTATGCTCCTCCTTGGTAAATACTCTAATTTTATTTTAGAGAAAATTACATTGTACTACCCTGAGGTTTACCATAATTACAAAATAAATCCTTATTCTTTGCGTAATTACATTGAAGTCCCTAAACTTTCACTTCTGTTTGAGGTCCATAACAGACGTTGGTGCGCCGTCAGGATCAACGGTTGATCGGCCCGAAATACCCCTGAATATTAAATTATTATTACAAATAGATCCTTGAGATTTGAATTTACCAACAAAACGATCCCTGTAATTTACTCAATTACAAATAAGTCCCTGTATTTCGGGCCGGTCAACCGTTGACCCTGACGGAACAGTAACGTCCGTTATGGACCTCAAACGGAAGTGAAAGTTCAGGGACTTCAATATAATTACGTAAAGAATAGGGACCTATTTGTAATTATGGTAAACCTCAGGGTAGTACAATGTAATTTTCCCTTTATTTTATGTATTTTAGGATGGGCTGAAATCTAGATTTATTACATATATTTATTTCAAAATTTGAGAGGGGTGGTGGCCCCCCACCCCTTCGGGCGGTCAAACTTGATACTAAAATAAAGTAATATCAGTATCGTGAAACAGTTAGAATGATATATTGCATGAATTATGTCTTTTTATTGTTCGAAAAGGAATTATAATCCTGAGGAGGGGCGGGGAAGTGAAAGGCCAGTGAGCAGAGAAGAAGCAATGGTGGAGCTCATTGAAGTGGTATCATTTTCTTGCAAGAAATATCACTAATCAAACACAATTTCCATACTCGAAAACACATCTTCATTTACGAACACACTATGATACAGGTAGAATCAACGACACCAGACAATTTCATACCGGAAATAACAGAGCAACGGGACGACTACGTTCGAGTCGAGTACGAGAGCCCCATCTTAGGGGTGAGTTTTTCACGTTTATCTTTCGTTTAATCCTTCAATATACGTGCAATTACTCCATTTCTTTAGTGTTCTATCTCGCAGTTTGTTGATGATGTCGAATTCTGGTTCCCACCGGGCGATAAAACCATCGTGCAGTATCGATCGGCTTCGCGTTTGGGGAGCTTCGATTTCGACATAAATAGAAAGAGAATCAAGGTAAAAGTATTTGCTGATATCTTGCTCTATAAACTACGGTGATTTCTACACTCTGTTTGCTATATCAAACTTATGTTATATTTTGCTACACAAAAAAGTTCATCTATGTGCCAGGCCAGAGTGCAAATATAGTATAATTTATGTGGTAAAGTGTAATAAACAATAGTTTAGCAAATCAAAAGTGTTGAAACAGTAGACAATACTAACATCTTACAGATAAGATAATTGTTTCTTGGTTTGTTTAGGCTCTGAGGATGGCTCTGGAGAAGAAGGGATGGGCATCAGAAAACAGTCTTTGATACAGCTCTACATATTTTTCTTAGTTTTATCTAAAATTCAATCTCACCGGCCGGATAATTACATCGGCATACTTTGAAATTTGACCTAATTACACAACTTCCCTTGAACTTTTTGAAGTTACAAAACCTTCGTCTACCGTAGTACCTGGAGGTTTCACCTAATGCATGCTATTTACGGTCGTACTCATGGAATGAGAAACAATCTTTCACATGTTCGAGTTTTCACACGAGGGGATGAGACAACATAAAAATAGCATGTTTCATGTCCATCAGATACAATACAACCAATCCAAGAGTTTGATAACACAGTGGTATTGAATAACTGATCACCAGCAATCCTTACATAATGCATCAAATCAAGATTTTTAAACATATATATGCACTTACTTGATGCGAGCAAACAGAGGGTAAACCGGTATTTCACGTCCCACGCAAATGCACAAATTATCTGGTGAGTTAGCTTGAAACAAGCCACCTGAAAAGCTTGGGCACGAGGAACAGTGAAATTGGATTTTTAATCTTTCCTGAGACGTTCCATGTACTCGCGACGTATACCGCTAGCATTCATTACAACAATCTCCAGCTTGTCTCCCTATAAAACCCAAAGTGAGAATTATATTCTGTAAAGCAACAATCTAGACGAAAAAATTGAATTTGTTTGAAGAAAATAAATAGAAAATGATAACTTACCGTGTATATATCTCGTTCTGTTGCTGATGCAAAACAAGTTTCCACCAAGTCAATTGCCTCGACCTCCGAAAGTGGAGTATCGGCATCCTGCAGTAATCAATGTTTATCCATATATTCCACCAAAAAAAAGGGACAATTATACTGGCATATAATAATTACACAAACTTCCCCTCAGGTTTGAGAAATTACAAAAACTTCTCCCAACATACCGCAAGGTTTCAGCAAATGCATTCTATTATGATCAGGAATTTAACTTCAATATTGACCAATAAGTGCGGCAAGATAGGGTATTCGTTAACCAAAATAAATGACATCATCAAAATTCATTGAGATGTAATGTGATTTTTTTGACAGGGGAAAATTCTGTAATTAGGCCAAACGTGACGGCAACTGAGCCATTGCATTGCAGGGCAGCTCATTTGCTGCTTGTGTTGGTGCTCATAAATCTAGAAGTAAACAAAGTAATATCATATATTAACATCATTTCATAAGAACTAGTCATTTTGGCACACTCGTTGCGTGTGCAAATTATAATTTTTTTTATATTTAAATTAATTTTTATATTAATATATATTTTATAAGTATTTTTAATATAATTATTGAATTAATATAAAAATAACATAAAAGCATAAAATATCAAACAACACTATCTTTAAAAAAAATTCAAAAGAAAAGAAAAATAATTGAAATAAGGTGAGAAAAGAAAATGTAAGAGAAACAAACGGATAAAAGATAAATAAAAAGAAAAGAAGAGAGAAAACCGTAAGAGAAGAAAACTGATGGATAAAAGATAAGTAAATAAAAAAAGCAAAAAAAAAAAAAAAAAGAGGACACCAAGAGACCACATTTGTCTCTCGCACTTAATAATATAGCATGGATAAGAACCTAACAAATAATGGAACCTGCTAATAATGGCCAGAATGCAATCCTTGGGCTTATTGAATTAAGCCCATTTCAGTATTGGACCATAATTTCAGCCCAGATCATTAAGCCTATTTCAGTATTGGACCATAATGGGCTCGAACTTCGGCCCAAACCCATAGAACTTGTTGTTTAATTCGAATTTTGACGCATTCCTCCCTCGATTCTTTTATTATGTTTGTATCTTGTTCTGTGAGTAGGTAGAGTTTATCGTTCCAACTCTATAATTAACTTAATTAAATATATTCTATTTAAATTTATACAGTGACGGAGCGAGAAATTTTAGTTAGAGGGATCAATCAAAGCATAATACTAAAGGGGTTTCAATAATTTACTAGATTGACTCTCACTAGTATTAATTTTAATTTTGATGAGGGAGATTAATAATAAAAAATTTCATAAAATTACATATATAAATATCCATATATATACATAATAATAAAAATAAAATAAAATTTGAGGGGGTCAATTGTACCCCCTCAACAAAGTGTGGCTCTGCCACTGAATTTATGGTAATACAACTATTATTAATGAGGAGAGTTTTATACCCTAAGCAATTCGACCCAACATTTGGCTCGATAACCTTGGTACTTTATCTCGTCTAGAATGATTTACAATATTGTTAGTCGTTAGAGATGGATAGTTGGAATCAACAACAATTCTCTTTAGAACACTAGTGATATTCTATGTTGTTATAGCCATTTTTGTAATATTCAAGAATTATTAATTTATAGTATAATTAATTAATGAGATCATATATGTATAAATGAATCTTTCGTAAGAGTTATTATCTTGTTAAAATCGGTGATATTTTTCATTTACCTAAAATAGATAATATCTTAAAGAGTCCTTTTTAAAAATAAAAAAGCAGAATTGATTTTAGTGATCATAGAATTATCGAAAATTCCCTCTCATATATAATTAGTCGAAAAATTAATTATTTGTATGACAAGTTATTATCCATCTATCAAACAGGAAATGAAAATAAAACAACTCAAAGTGACATTAAAATTCCGACAAAAATCTGTCATACTAATCGACATTAAATGATTATTTATTCGGGCTTCAAAGCCATGAATGGAGTTAATGTCAACAATATTAATTAAAGTGGTTTTACCTAATTTTCATCTATTAGTAATTGTCAAAGGTTTCGGTTTGAAGTTATGACATTTTACTTTTCTAGAAATAATACTACTTTGGGGAAGAAAATAATAATAATAATAATACTCAAAAGTCATACAAAAATATTGTAATAATTCACTCAAAACTTTGGTTTGACAAAAAGTTCATGATTCGAAATCAACTTGTAAATCATTCGGCCTCCATGTAAAGCAAAATAAATTAATTCAAATACTTATCTTTTTAATTCAATAATATTTAAAATTCAATTCTACGTGGGCTGCTGCACGTGGCTTACTAATTAATGTGCCATATATTAGTTGAAAAATGGCAATCTTTTTTGAATTTCATTTATTTGAATTTCAGTTAATTCAAATTAATATCTGGCAAAGCTCGTATTAGACTAATAAATTGCAAAATACATAAATTCAAACACAAAATAGGTGATTAAATTAATATAGTATCGCCCCTTAAACTTTAAAACAGAACCACCAGCTAAAAATAATGGTGACGATGAAATATATTAATCAATTATGGGATTTCGGTGGTTAGTCTTAAATAGTCAAAGTTTAGAGCTTCGATTAACATCATAATTATTCGTAATTAAAGAATGACCCGTACAATACATTTTATAATTGAAGTCTTTGTTAGACTAATTAATATTGTTTTAAAAATTAAAAGTTGAACTTCAACTTAGTGATTGTCAATAATTGGCTGCCTCAATGTCGATAAACAAAATTAAAATAAAAAGAAAATAGTTTCGCAATTATTTTCTTTCCAAAAAGTCACAAATTTTAGCCGAGTCTAAATGTTAGACTATATTAGTTAAATTGAAATTTGAATGTGTGAGAAATATTAAATATTTAAAATATTAAATATCACATTTGTAAGAAAAGGAAATGTTTAATATGGTCTCAAGATTTAATATTACCTCCCCAATCACATTAAAACTAAAATAAATTTATAAAACTAACACTTCATATTTGAAATTTCTTATTTAATAAGTGTCCGATATAATATTAGATACGAACACCACGCATAAACAAGTTAGATTCGTAATGTCAAGAATGTTTATGTATTATATCTTGTGCTATTATGTGTTTTTTTTTAAGCTTTGTCTTTTGAACATACTATATATATTTTTTAAAAGTATTTTACACTTTAACAATCTAATATATTCAACCGAAATTTCAATCTACGTTTGTGTAATTCTGCTCCAATCCACAAAACTTAACCTATGATCCCCATAAGTGTCTTTCTTTGCCCCTTCAACGAAGCTAGCCATAGTAGTTTTATTATCTTACTTCCAAGTTAGAATGATATTCAAGTTCGAGCAGAAATGAGAGAAAAAATTATTTTTCAGCTCTAAATTAAAAGGATATTACCATCAATACTATTATCGTGTTTAGACTAATTATCATGAACTTTCAAATATTTCAAATTTTTAGGAGATACGCTATTCAAATATCACACGGCATGTGCTAATGGGTTGCACTTTGTAACAAAATACTTAGTGGGGTCTACGAATAGAGACGTGAAAGTTAGGTTATTCTGGAATGTATATCGTGACGTCAAATGTATATTATTTTCCTAATTTTAAATTACAAGTCATGATTTCTCCCATAAAACAGTGAATGATGTTGAATAATATTACACAAAAATCACATTGTTTGAAAATGATCTATACATATTAATTCATTAAGAAAGTGTTTGGTAGCGCTTAACACCTAATGGTGCTTAGTAATTTTCGGGCTTATTAAGGTCAATTAGACGTCATTATGGTGTGTATAATATTTTGTTTGGTAGATATTTAATGCGATAGTGGGGGAAGTATTTCTTAATTTCTTGTTTGATTGGACTCAATTACCTAGGTACGAATTGGAATTACAAATTTGTCCATTCCCTTAAGTCAGAAAGGGGGTGAATTCCCAAAATGAAGGGGCAAATTCTGGCAATTAATTTTGTACAGTGAAAAACGAAATACCAACAGAAATTAATACCTATCATTTTAAGTTATGAGATTTGAGATTTAATGAATGAATAGTACTGGCTTTCAAGTTTCAACAAGCCAAGTATTAGAATTATGCGGTCCACCTATGTTTTGAAACCTGGACCGGACCGGCCGGTCCAACCGGTGATCGGCCACCACTCCGGTCCGGTTGACCCCCCAAAAACCAGTTGTCTCTCAAACCAGTTTGGCCCGCTAAAAACCGATCAAGAACCGGTGTTGAACCCGGACCAGACCGGTTTGCCCGATTTTTTTTTTTGGCAAAAATTGATATTTTTATTTTGGGAATACAAGGAATTGAACCCCTATACCTTTCAAATAGAAGAAGCACACTTTAACCAAATGTGCTACTTCAATTGTTGTTGTCTTGTATTCAAAATAAAATATATATATAATGCTTTTCATGTGCCAAAGATCATTCAAACAAGTAAATTGGGGGGAAAAAAAAAGATTGAATTCATTTAACAATTCGAGAAACTAATGCTTAATATATTTTTTTTATAATATATATTTATATAAATATAAATTATGGGTGATATTCTTTTTATTTATGACTCTATAATAAAAGTATAATATTGTTGAATTAATCTTTTATTTATATTGTTAATTTGTTAGATGTTGATTATCTTCCTATTTAGTTAAATACTTTATTATATTTGTAGATTTATAATTTGGAATTTTATTATTAGAAATTTAATAAAAAGCCTAAAAGTATTTAAAATTATAATTTCTTTTATATAATTTAGTTTATTTGATTATTTATAATCTTATATAGTACATATAATTGAATATAAATATTATTTAATTATGATGTCATACCGGTCTGATCGGTGGTTGAACCGATCGAACCAGTAAAACTAACAACCAGTAAGTCTTCCCGGTTCGACCTCCGGTCCAGGTTTCAAAACATAGCGGTCCATAGTTGCTAATATTTGCTACCAAACAAAAATTAATCCACACCTCATACCAATGCCTTAATACAGCCTACCAACCGCTTTCTAAACTTTTTAATTGGTGCCACGTTAATGATCCTAACCTCATTTTAGATGCATAACATATGGATTGATTTTTAATATCACTATTAAATGTGGTGTCGGCCATGTGATTAATTTTATAATCCCATATTTTCAACGAAGAATAATCATTAAAAGAGTTCAATACTTTTCTTTAGAAAATATTTTTTACATATTGAACGGTGGAAGTTCAAAGTATCTCGTTGATTATGAAATAGTGACTTAATAGTTTATGATCTTTTTCTCTCTCTCTCTATATATATATGTTAAATATTAGTCAAATTTAATCTTTCACCTCTACCACGCTTTCTCATATGCAGAGAGATTTCTTTGATATCTGATATACACATGAATTTTTCTTTCTAATAAGGGAAAATCTTTGAATAGTAACAAAAAGTTGAAAAAATTCCTTTTAGGTCCCCAGTTTTAAAAAAGTTCACATTCAATCCCCAATTGAAAAACAAAATTCCTTTTAGGTCCCCACAAATAGTACATGTTCGTACATTGTCTTTAGGAATTGCGTACATTTTTTAGGGAATTGCGTATAAAAATCCCGGAATCTCACATATACGAGATTCCGGGATTTTTATACGCAATTCCCTAAAAATTGTACGCAATTCCTAAATTATTATACAACCTTGGGGAGTGAAAATAAATTTTGTTTTTCAATTGGGGAGTGAACAGAAACTTTTTCAAAATGAGGGAGTGAAAAGGAAATTCAGTTTACACTTGGGGATTTTTGAGGAATTGTCCGTTCTTATAATTAATCGTAAAAAATTGGATTACAAAAAGTCTTTAATTTGGATTCTGATGTCACATTAAATAACTTTTTATTATAAAAATTTATATTTCTTAAAAAAATATTATCAAAAATTTAAATACTGAAAAGTAATGATTTTCATAAAAAAATCTCCAGTGAAATAGTTGAATAATTGTTTGCTTTTTCTATAAAGTATAAAGCAAAGTACGAAACGGGCCCTCAGAATCAAACGTGGGATTCTCCGCCGTCGGCCCACCGTATTCCGCCGCAAACCACCGCCCCGTTTTATCCCGAACCCTCCCTGAGCATGACGCCGGAGATGACGTCATAATCTGATCTCACCTCCATTAACAGCACCGCTCATGTACCGACACCGCAACCTACGCTGATATCATCATTGCCATACGTGTTGACGTAAGAAAATGCAATCAGATGACGAGGACGAAGGTGACGCCACCACCATGATGTATGCTAATCGTCTTCATTAATTTATTGTATCTGGGATCTCATTTGCTATAAGTAAATGCGAACCCATCTCGTGTTTTCATGTGGGATCGAGCTTGCAGTGATAAAGATTGCTCTTTGGAGTAGAAATCGAAGATCCCAGGTTCTCCTTTTCCAATCTTGATTTATCTTTTCAGCTCATTGTCATACACGTTATGTAGTTCATTTACATGGGTCGAATCGGTTGGACTATTGTGATGTAAATTTTCGCGCATCAATGGTAGTTACGTATCCAGAGATTCGAAATATGAGATCTCTAGATAAGTTAACATATATCTTATCAATCGATCATTAAGTTATACCACTTTGTAGTACAATCATTCATTACAATGGTAAACTTGTAATGTTCTCTGCATGTCTGAAAGTTGGAATTCAGTCATTGAAGGCTTAAAGATTTAAAGTGTGGTCCTTTTTAAGGTTGTCTTGAGTGGTCCTGAAATGAAAAGTTTGGTCCTTTTTAATGTCGTCTTGGGTGGTTGTAAAGTGAAAAAGTTGAGGCCCTTTTCTTGTCTTCACTTTGTAGTTTCTCTTTTCCAAGTCTGAAAATGTGTTTGAGTTGATCATGTAGTTGTGTGGACATGGAAATGATGAATCTTCAATTGTTTGGGGAAGATTCTTGTATGAATCGGGTGTTTAGCTTCATGGTTGTGAGTGATCTATCTGCCATTGTTGCAGTTTCGTTCTAATTTGTGTTGTTGTTGGTATATCAGGATCGGATTCCATGGAGACGAAGGTGATTAGCGGAATCCGGTTCTCGAGCCTCCCGAAGAGCTTTATCCGGCCGGAATCCGAGAGGCCGAAGCTTTCGGAAGTCGCTGAGTGCAACAGTATTCCAGTGATTGACTTGGCTCTTAAAGACAGAAGCCTATTAGTGAAAAAGATTGGCGATGCTTGTCGAGATTATGGGTTTTTCCAGGTTATCAATTAATCAAAGATAGTTTAGTTTAGGGATAATTACGCTGGCGTACACTGAGATTTGGCTTGATTACATAAACTTCCCTTGTGGTTTGGAAAATTACATAAACTTCCCTTGTGGTTTGAGAAATTACAGAAACTTCCCTGACATACTCTAACGTTTGCCTTACGCATGCTAGTATGTCATTAAATTCAAATCAAATATTAGAAGCAGGTGCCAAATTAAGTTATTCATAAAAAGATCGAGGAAAAAATATTGTGAATCCTTTGAAAATGGGAAAGTTATGTAATTTCTCAACGTGAAGGGAAGTTTATGTAATTAGGTCAAACCCCAGGATATGTTGGTGTAATTATCCCTTCAAGTTATTGTTATAGCTAGTAAAGAACGGAGCCAAATTCTTGAGTTTCAATAAATTTAGAAACAATGCAAACAGAATTTAGCTTCCCATAACATTTTTTGTGAATTGATGGTATTAGGTTATCAATCACGGCGTACCGAAAGAAGCCATTGATAAAATCCTAAGGTTGGCTCATGAGTTCTTCGATTTACCTGTGGAAGAAAAGATGAAGTTGTACTCCGATGACCCTTCGAAAACTATGCGGTTATCAACGAGTTTTAACATGAAGAAGGAGACAGTTCATAACTGGAGGGATTTTCTGAGGCTTCATTGTTATCCGTTGGAGAAATACGTACCCGAGTGGCCTTCTACACCATCTTCTTTCAAGTAATTAAGCTTAATCTCGATTCTTACAACAACTATGATCACGAATGCTTAAAAAAGAAAGATTTGCCTGTGTTGAACCTTCGGATTTTTAGTGAGGAAAAGATAGACGAAAGGCGAAACTCTGGAAAAACATGGCGCTTAAGTTACACCACTTGTATTTTTGAGGAAAAAATCTCAGTTTTTCATCCGTCCTATTCGACTGTAGTTCCAATGTTTCCACTTTTTTATTAGTGATCTAATGATTGATTTTTGCAGGGATATCGTGAGCAATTACTGCAAGGAAGTCCGGCAACTCGGTTTCAGATTACAGGCGGTCATATCCGAGAGCTTAGGCTTAGAGAAAGAGACCTTAACAAACATCTTAGGGGAGCAAGGCCAACATATGGCCATGAATTATTACCCTGCGTGCCCTGAGCCGGAGCTGACTTATGGATTGCCGGCGCACACAGATCCAAATGCTCTCACTATTCTTCTTCAAGATTTGCAAGTAGCCGGACTTCAAGTTCTCAAGGACGGCAAATGGTTGGCCATAAAACCTCACGAGGGCGCCTTTGTCATCAACCTCGGTGATCAACTTCAGGTAACTCAGAGGGTGCTAGATTACATCTTATAAGCTCTCAAACATCTGATATGCTGTTCTTAGAAGTTTATTGCCTCAACAAACACTCTCTAAAGCTCGACTTTCTGCAGGCTTTGAGCAACGGGAAGTACAAGAGCGTTTGGCATCGAGCTATTGTCAATGCTGATGTTCCAAGACTCTCAATAGCTTCCTTTTTCTGTCCATCCGAAAGTGCCATAATCCGGGCTCCGAAAGCACTCTCAAGTGGAGAAGATCACAATATCTACAAAGATTTCACGTACGCTGAATATTATGAAAAATTCTGGAGCGGCAATCTGGATCGCGAGCACTGCTTGGAGCTGTTCAAGAACTAATAGTTAGTGAATCCTTAATCTTTCTGCTAAAGGGATGTTTTTAGGACATTCTGATTTGTTCATTACATAGTTTGTTTGTAGTATGTTGGTTGGTTTGTTTCTAAGTTGCTTGGTTAGAGGCTAATAATACTAAAGCAGCTGCTGCTGCTGCAGCAGCAGCATTGCTAGAGGCGAATCTGGATACACTAAATGAGTTGAGTTCGAACTGAACTTCAAATCGTATCGAGCATGATCTCAGACGAGCAATTTGATTCGTTTTTCACCCCTCTGCTAGTTATTGTCCCACCAACAACATGGAGAGCCTCGAGCAATCAAGAAAACTAAACAGCAATTCTTTGTGCATAAGTTTTAACTTTCTACCACGCGACGGCGCACAATCGCACAATCTTAAACGACGAATAACAAGAGACTGACTAAACAAGTACTTAAATAGCAGTCCATCATCAAGTTTCTGCAAAAGCTACAAATTGCACAAAGATCATCTGGAATAGCCATTGACAACCAAGATAATAGTTACAAAAGATCCAGTTATGAGGGAGACTAGCCCTGCAATGCTATGTTAATATCTGCAGTGGCCTTTCTTGATGTTTCTGCCCAATTACTGGGGTGGTTGGATGTGGAGCAGCTAGGCCCTTGCATCTGATCAGAACCCTTCTTCTCGTTTGGACCGTCCGGTTCATTCACAGTGAACGGCAGAGGATTGCTCTTCTGCTTCTTCGGTTTCAGCTCGTGGAGACTGCTCAGCAGGAAACTCGCGACGATGACCTGATATATACATATGCATAAAACATAAAAGAAACAATATATAGTTTCCGTTTTCTTACCTAAATAACTGACACTTACATTGAGACAATATAGTCGTGTTTGTATTCATACAGAAACAAGAACCAAGTCGACTCATTTACAACCCCGGAAATGCCTTTCTTTTGGTAGTTGGATGAATAACATGTAATTTTAATTTTAGTTTCTTCTCGTTATATTCGGCCAACTACAACGATTGATTGTTGTTGAGAACATGTCATTTGTCCAACATAGGAGGGTTGAGGTGCAGCATAAACTACATCCTTAACCAATTAGCCTTACCATAATTCATAAGATTTCTCTTCATAAATTGTATGGGAAGAATCAACAAGCATTAAGGAGGAAGATTGCATTGAAGTCCATACCTTTACGGGGGTGGCGGCTATAGTAAGTCCAGCAACTAAACCTCCCACAACACGACCGTCAGCGCCGGACAAACTTATGCTTATCATGCCGGATCTCCCAAATTTGGAGCTTGCCACCTCAACTGGCGAAAAAGATCCCGAAAAGGAAATAATTTCAAATAAACCCTACAATGTTCCGAGGAGGAAATTAGGTCAACCAAAGGTAAAAGATTAGGAAGAAGTAGAAAATCTTAATGAAACCATGCTATACATTAGATTCGTAATTTTCTCGTGCCAAATTATCCTGTCATAACTCGTGGTAAAACTTAATATTCATACAAGAAAATTCAATTTTTCACTAAGGTCAAGAAACTGTAACAGAAGGCCAAAATTCGTAGCAAAAAAGCTCTCCCACAGTGAGTTTACTACAATTTTTTCGTTGTAATAAATACTTTGCTATGGTCTTTTGACATGCATAGAAGTTTTCTGTTCTAATTTTCTACATTTTATGTCTCGACAGAAGACATAACCAACATATTAGAAGTTAGATGTTGTAAAACCTCATAGGTTAGAGTGCCTCCGGACGAACTAGGACGACGGATTGTGACACTCGAGACGACCCCACTTCCGGATATTACGCAAACAGATCTGGGCCCTTGTAATGAGAACTCCATGATCTTTGAGGAGATATCCTATAAATCAACAAATCAAACAAAATCCGCGAATAATATATATAACAAACTTCACAATATTACACAAAGCTCTTCATCAAGTGAAGGGATATAGTGACAAGCCAAATGCTTCTAAATATTTTTAAAATAACAAGAAACGAAAGTAACAACCAAAGTTTAGTAAAATATACCTCGCCAGCATTAACAGTGATCATGTGCGGTAAAAAACTTGAACCCGTATAACAGTCGATCCATCCATCTGCAGAACAATGAAGAAGAAGAAAATATTATTCAGCAGCAATATTAAATAAAACAAAATTTTATTCACAATATTAAATAACTTTTACTCTTTCCTCCCCTGTAAGAAAAGAACTGAAATAGTGTGGATCTGGTTGAAGGCAGAAAACAGGCACACGGCACCAAAGATTTCAACAATAAAAGCTCGTAATTCATCTAAAGTATAGATAAAATGGATAAAATAGATAATATACAATAGGTAAATTTCCAATTTTGCATGCTAGGTGGTCTCGACATAAGCATGGCCGCCATAGCATGTACATAAGAATAACCAGGATACTTATGTCTGGAAACTATAAACAGTCGATCATCTGAATAATCGTGGTTACTATGAACCGTAACGATCATTCAGAATAACTCAGCAAAGACCAGAGGGCCGATAACTCAACCAATCTCCAAGAACTTCAAGAACATATTAAAACAACAAGAACTTCATACCAAGATAACAAATAAGCCACAACTACTCAGCCAACTCCATATAGCAAATATGGCTCTGTAATGATAACCAGAACACCAAGAAAAAACGAACCCACGTTGCATTCAATCAATAGGATTACAAAGGCATAAAACTGAGCATCAAAGATAGCAATAACAAATAAAGCACAGTTAGCAATCTCCATTAAACACATACCTTAAAAACAGGACATGATTCAACTTACCTAATTTTTCTGCCCCGATTTTATTTCTCTGTCTCTTCTCCGAGCGTGTGGGATCCATTTTCTTATCCTCCACATAGGGCTTTCCGGTTGCAGGTGGGGCCGATGAAGAAAGTGGGACGGGCGAAAAAACCTGACCCGATGATTCATCAGGCCTATACTTTCTAGGTCTACCTCTCTTCTTCCTTTCCGATCCACCAATCATGGTAGGATTACCGGTATGCAACATTCCAGTGGGTCCCACAATCTCGCCTCGTGGGGCCACGTGGTAGCTCGATGAAGCTCTGGGCCCCACAACCGTCACCTCGGAAGCCATCGCCTTAGCAGAATCCATTGATCTTGCAAACAAAGATCTTTATGCTATTCACTACAAAGAACTTGATCATATGTAGACATAAGCTGAATCAAAGGCTAAATGCGATAAAGTTAGATGTAACCAAAGCTTAGAAAGATTGATCAAGGAAGCCGAAAGATACAGTGTGCGTGTGCGTGTGTATATATATATAGTGAGCAAAGACTGAATCTAAAGTGCACTGAAAATCATCCCACAAACTGAAATATACCAACCAAGCAAGAAATAAATTTGACCAAATTGACAGAAGAGGCGTTAGAATCTAGCAAGAAAACTTCCCACGAACAAGCAGCATTTTATCTAATTTCCAAAGCTCAGAAAAAAAAAAAATCCAATCTTTATGTGATCACGATATAAATCTTACCCAAAGCAAGGAACTTCTCCAATATATCATCAAGCCATGCAAAACCCAGAAAGAAAATGAAACAAATACACAAGCAAAAGGTGACGGAGTTCACACAGAACAAAAATTGCCAAACCACAGCAGCCACTATCTTTACTTGTATCAAGAACCCTACTAGTAAACAGAAATGGTACCTAGAATTCATTCATATACACAGCTATACCTTGCTGAATTCCTCTGAAACCACAGCAATTGAAATTTTACTGGAGACAAAAAAAGATGAAAAAAAAAGAGGAATAAAAATGGTTTCTTTCTAGTTTCTACCACTCAAAAAACGAAAATACTGTGATTTATGGGGAGAAAAGGTTTCAAATCCGGGCCTCATTTTCAAGAACACGGAAAGCTGTATCACTGCAAGTAATCTGGTGAAAATGGGCAGTAAAATTATGCGTTTCTTAATAGGAAAAAGTGAAAAAAAAATAAAAAAAGAAAAGATCTTTTGAAATTACGGACAAATATTTTTCCATTTAAAGGAATAAATAATTCAGGTAGGGACCAAAGTGCATCAGAGAGATCTTTTGGTCAACTTCTTTCCTCTGTTGCTGACCTGCCATTCTGCTTTTTACAGTAGCTTAAAATAAAAGACCCTTAACTTTCAGGGTAAATTACTAATTTACCAATTGGGGTTTTTTTTTTTTTTTTTTTTTCACTCCAACCTTCATGAAATTTGTACTTTAGTATTCAATCTTTAAAATTTTATATTTTAATACCCAATTTTTGAATTTTATTACACTTAAGTACCCAATTTTAGATCCGACCATTAAAAAAATGACACGTGTTTTGTACTTATTGGCTGGATTTGAAATTAGACACTTAAGTACAACAAAATTCAAAGGTTATGTACTAAAGTGCAAAATATCCCAAAAGTTGGGGTGCAAAAAACAATTAACTCTTACCAATTTATTCTATAATAATAACAAATTATTTTTCGGGGATATAATTGACTATTTTGAATTTAAATTAGAACTTATAAAAAAGGGTTATAAATCATAATGTTGTTGGATTTCTTAGCTGTTAATTATATTTATCATGTAGTTAATTCTTTTTTAAATTGTGTAAACTAAATATTGTATGGTTAATTTGAATTCAGATCAGACTAAATTCAAGTTCTTTTTAGAAATGTTATAATATTGTGGGACTTGTTTACTATATTTGTCGTGTGATTATTATTTTCTATTAGTTGCATAAAATAAATTAATTCAATTTATTTAATAGATTCTTTAATTTATTTATTTTGTTTTTTTCTTTTGCCTTTTCATCTTACTTTCATGAAAGTCCATGTCTCTCGTATAAGAGTCTGAGAGTTATATATTTACTTTAAAGTCTATAATTTCATATTTGTATTTAATTATAATATTATTATATAAATAAACATGATTGATTAAACTTTAAACCCTCATTAAATTCTTTAATGACATAATTTAATAGCAAAAATATGTAAGAAAAATATGAAAGTTAGCTAAAGCTTATATTCATTCATTCCCATGCAGTCATCCAAACACACTATATAGCATACCATTTCATGCTCTCTATGAAACTGAAAAACAAACCTTATAATACCAATATTTCTCAAACCAGTATCATTTAGGAAGGACAAAACCAGCTCTTCTCTCCTCGTAAGAGTACTCGACTTCATCACGGCAACGAACCCCCGGCGTGAAAGGGGTCATTGCTGTTTGCATTGCGGCCGACACGGTTGGAGGAGTTGCCGGCATTGGGATTGGCATTGTTTTTGGTGTTCTGTTCTCGTCGTAAGCAGAAGGGGTGTTCTTTGTGGGGGTTGCTGCTGGAGTTTTGTAGGCAGAGACGGTGTGTGTGGCGTGGTACTCGCTGCTTTTGGCATTCTGGTCCTGGAAATTGCAGGAAACGATGTTGGAGCATAGTGAGGAGATCGGAGAGAGGGCCTTCCGCAGCGTTGATTGGCTGTTTAGTTGTGAGTTTGATGGTTTGGTTGAATGTTGCTTTGCACGGACGCTGGATGTGCTTTTCTTGCCTGCATATGTCAAATGTTATCATAAACAATTGTGGTATTTACCAAAACTTGATATAAGACATGAAATGTTCTTTTCTCCTATTTAATAGCTAAAGATTTTAGGAGCGGTGATCATCCAATATGGTATCATAGTATCAATTCGTGTCAAACAAGGTGTTTAAATAAGTTTTTATTTTTATCAGGCTCAGAGCTACCTGTGAGTTTCTTGGCTCGAGATCAAATACTTTCTTGAGCTCAAACATTCGTCGAGCAGGACAAATACCACGCGCATTTGAATGCGCGAGTTGGACTTATTAAATATATTTTAACATCTATTCTCGGTATTAAATATGTGTTATATCTATCATCCCTAATAGATTATAACGGGAGGATGATGTGGTTATTCAATAAGAAAAAGAATAATTAGTAACCCGATAGAAATATGTTGCTGTAGAATCTACCATTATGCAAAACTGCTCCTTCATAATCGACTGAACAAGTTCTCTAACAACTGAAATCCTTAACTTATAAGCAGATTTTACCTGAAGAAGGAGCTGTGGGTCCACTGTGATGATGGCTGTAAGGTGTCTGCCGCTTTACAGAGTTATTCTTCAGAAGAGAACGAGACGATTTTTCTGCAAGTGAAGTTTGAAGCATTGCCCCTCCTAATGAAAATCTCTTATTGACTGCACCTCCAGTTGAAGGTCTAAAGTTCTTGTTGCCACTCTTCGATGGACTAGGTTTTGACCCATAAATTGCTTCTTGTTCTGTCATGAGCTGCCCCTGAATTTTCTTCTGATCCTGATGTATGTCATAAGAGTTATGAGCTCAAAGTTCTATTAATATTTTGATCGGTAACTCATACAACTTCAGTAACTGATGTTTAATTAAATAATACCCATACCCTCTGCCTTTGGCGCTCTTGTTCTTTCAATTGCTTTAATTCACAGTACTGATCAATCATGGATATAAGACCAACCTACACACAGAAGTAAGATTAAGATGGGGGTTGCAACTTGCAAGAGATCACAATTTAAGGGAACATATATTCAATATAGTATAGAACAAGTCAATTTGGCAGGTTGAATGAATATATAGAAAGTGCTTACACCATCATATAGGAAATCTACTTTTCTTTCTTTCTCCCAAGCTTTTACTTTTGATCTCAGTGCCTCCACTATCGCTTTGGTTCCAAAGAAATAGAACGATATGAATAAATATAATTGCAAAACCGGTTGAAATGTGAAGGGAGGACTATGTTATTGAGTTAGAATTTCAGAAAAAAAATGGGCATGGCCAAACGTGCAAAAAGATCACATTTTTGTAAAGTAACAGGTACTTTAAGAACCATTTAACCAGAAACTTTGCTCTCCAATAGAACTTAAATATAAACATAATGTTTTTCAGTTTTACTATCTGTAATTATGCTTTAAATAAACCATGTACCTGGAATTTTATTGACAATCACACGAGCTTTCTCAGCACGCTTTAGTATAAGATGTGTGCCTCTCCCAGCATTGTAACGATTGTCATCCTAATTTAGAAAGACACTTAGTTAGAGGGGGGAGGAGAGCGGGAAAGAGCATATATAGACAAGAAAAGAAAAACTTAGTGTCGACATTATGACCAACCCTGTTGTATTCCTCCAGCCAGCTTTCCTCTTCACATGCGGCTAACCATTTTTGAACCTTTTCAAGAATCTCTTTTCTAGAGAAAGCTTCCTCTTTAGCCTTGGAAATCTGAACCTCCAATTGTTCAAGTAGATATGCTGGATCAACTGCCCCTGCAAGATTGTAGTAATAAGATGTGATAAACTCAAATTGATCAAGTGCTGCCTACTGTAAAGTGCCGCTGCTGTTTATATTTTTAAAGAAGGAAATGGTATAATTCATTTATAGTGATAAGATTATAGGACTACAGAAGCCGAACCTGATTCAATAGATTCCACAAAATGATGTGTCCCAAATTGTCCTTCAACAACCATTTGTGCTCCTCGGCATATTTCCTCCAAAACCAATCTCTTTTTCAACAAAACCTCCTTAATTTTACTTGTTTTCATTTCTTGCAGCCGCATAACTTCAGCCTCAGCCTGAGAACATGAACGTTGCATGTATAAAACATTGGGGTTTTGGAAATAGGGTGAGTGGAGAAGGTGCAAAAAAAAAAACTGCTCTTAGATGAACACTACTTAGTATGATGATAACATTAAGAAATTACATTATTCATGGACTCCAGAGACAAACTGTTTGGCTCTGTTATTTCAATTTCTGAAGCAGCAATAGTACGTGTGACATTTTGGAACATCTGCTGCTCATGAACTGGTGTATCCATCAGATTCCAGAGCTCTACCATAGTCATTGCAAGATCTTGAAGCTGAAAATGAAACAGATAAGGGGGGAGAGAGAGAGAGAGAGCATAAACTTTGAAGAAATGTTAGGTAAAAATATGTGTACCCTTTGCATGCGCTCCAACTTAATATCCTTAAGCCTACGTATTGTAGCAGATAAGCTCTCTATGGTGTTTGTACTTATACTCTTTGTGCTACAAGAATCATCCAAAGAAGGATGAACACCACGAACTGTTAATTTCCAGTCCATACCAAGCACCAAACACAGATCTTTCAGAATATTCAATTGGTCGAGAACCTGCTTCAGGCGCTCACCCTGCACGGAAATTGATTTAATTTGTTGGAAATGAAGATAGAGTCAACTACTAAATTAAATACAGAGGTTTAAAACAACATCAACAGTAAAAGACACGACGCACAAGTGAGGGGCGAAAGGAGCACCTTCTCTTTTTGCAGCAGAAGTAACTGGGTTTTTAGATCATCTAATCTATTCAGCGACAAATCACTCTCATCAATTGCAATTGTGCTAAGGTTCTGTTCTGTGGATCCTGCAAGCTCCTTAGAGATGCTATTTATCTGTTTAAGAACCTCGACAAACTGACTCTTCCTTTCTTTTCGTTTCTTTTCCATGTCTTCTAGTTGAGGCATGATTTCCTGAAGCTCCTCCTTCAAGCACCCAGAACTCTGTTGCAAACATCCATAGCACTATTAGACACTCAAATAGATTTACACATTACAGATTGTAACGGCAGGGGCTTCTATTTCTTTTACCCCCCCTATTACACCTTCTTTATATGAACTGGTCGATCTCCCAAAGCAGCACATATATCTGCAAGCTGTGCTTCAGCATCAGCAACTGCTTGCCTCAATTGAGCTCGGCATAGGTTTGCTTGGTCCACTTTCCTTTTGTATGCTTCCAAACACTCTTGTTCGAGCTCAAAAAGCATTTTGTCCCTTTCATTATCATCCTCTCCAACTTCATCCCATATTTTCTGATCCCAGTAACAATTAATAAGAAAGAGTAATAGTTACAAATGTACGAAATAACCATGTTTTGCAAATGCCAGCTAGAAAGGTTTACATAAGAAAACTTGCATTCAAAGATCACCTGTAGCTCCGATAAAAGAGTACCACAAGTTGTTTCCATTTCCAAGAGTCGACCAATGCGCTTGCTCTACGAGAAGCCGACTGACTCAAGAAACAGAGCATCAGATATCCGTAACAAATGGAGCGAATTAAAAACAACAATTTGCATGAAAATCCACCAAAAACACATAGTAGACACAAAAAGGCGAGAAGAACACACATTAAGCATGAAAATACCAACTATTCAACATAAACCATACATAAAACTTATCCTTTTCCTTAAAGCACCATAACTCGAGACCTTCATTCCAACCAAACAGTCCATCAAAAAGCCTTCTCCCGATCAAACTTAAAATTCTCAATAACATGCATTTTACACGCAGTAACTACAAATCACAATTCCCACTCTCCCCCTGCAAGCACCAGAAAAAACAGAGCAGCAATCACACAGCGACTACCATACCTGAACCCGATGATCACAGCGGAGAATTCGCGCTATCTTCCAACGTTGTTGGAGAATTACCAGAGATTTTCCGTCGTGATTATCCCATATATAGATCGCCAAAAAAGAAAACCCTAAAAAGAATTGAAGGGAATTCGTAACGCTCGCCTTTTGAATCCAAATATAATGGGAGGGAAAATGATTATATGAATATTTCCTCTTTTTTCCTTTTAAATTTAAAAAAAAAAATAAGAAAATGAAAGCGGGCCCCACCTGCGAGCGTTTTTTGTGTTGAGGAAGCTCCGTTGTGGGGCCCGCATCTTACCCGTCTTTCGAATTTCAAAATGGATTCTCTGTTTTGTCCTTGATTTTAACTTTTTTTTTTTTTTTTTTCACATTTCTCTTGAAAAAAAAAATCTTTTTTCATTTAATTTCGGTTATATCTTTTTTTCTTAAAATAATTATGGTGATATAATTCAAAACTATATCTATGTTGTTAATTATTAATGTTATATAGGACCGGTAGAAAGCCCGTATGGCTCAACCAAATCCGTAAATATTATATCGTGAACTCTGTTTTAATCGGATTTACGATAAATCGTAAACCCTAGATTTTAAACACTAATTTATTAAGTAAATGGTGATTATTACAGTACAGATCATTTTTCTTGATTTTGGGAATATTTAATGGACATAGTTGAACGTAAATATGTAAAATTTCATTTTCCAAATTTGAATTAAAAAGGTTGGAGAAGTTTTAAACGATTATAGACTATTATATTTGTAGTAAAACAATGACTTGCTCGTTTAGACCATCACAAAGTGTAATTCATAAGGAGGTTTTTAAATTTCACTTTGCAATTTGCACGATAAAACTATTTTTCAAGAATTAATTTAGCCACTTTGATAATTCATTTAATTATTTGGTAAAGCCTTCAAATGCACGACACTAGTCATGTCGTGTCCAACACTGTACCCGTAGAAAATTCAAAAGAAAATTCATGTCTCCGTATCTGTGTATCATAGGGTAAAACAGTATCTATTGTTTGTGTTTGTGAATTGGAATATGATAATTACAAAGATCCCACAAATCAAGCATATATAATCGATGGCATATATATGAGACCCACAAAAAAGATTCATTTCCATTTCCCAAGTCTCTGTCATATAATTCCCATAAACTAGTCCAAAGCGATTTTCCATACACGAAAAGTTGGCTTTCTGCTTTTGGGAGCTGCTAAAAAGCAGAAAAGCATCATGAATGTTGCTTATATCCGCTCCATCAAAAGCAGAAGCTTTTAATGGGGCAATCATCAATAGAACTCCATTACTGATCACTCAGACAAAAACTGAGGTAGCAATACTGTGCATGCTGTAAAACCGACCCGGAAACTGGGCTGTATAAACGAAACTGAGTAACAACCCGATACAGCACACATTTTCTCCATGTGTGTGTGCGCGCCCGTGTGCAGTAAAACTACTGTGTAAAACTGCGCTTTATAAACGGTATTGAGCAACAACCCGACGCAGCACACATTTTCTCCATGTGTGTGTATTTATCAAGTACTTTTGGCATTACCTTTATGATGACATACCTCAAGAGAGCTGGAGGAAATAGTTCAAATCTACATACTTCAGCAGCTCAAGAATTAAAGAGCATCGATTATCCTTAAATATGTTGTAGCTATTATAAACTATCATTCACAAGCAAACATCTCCGAAGAAAGAACGAAAGATGGATAGATTGTTTTTTGGCTTTTTGGTTGTTTCCAGCGAGAACAACTTTCCATGCTGAGAAAAGACAAGGACAAAACGAAGAAAGTGTAGCGAATAACATTCAATTGAATCGAATCAGGACACTTAACAGCAAAGCTTTGGTTTTCGTGTGTGCCTTTATGTTTTCTTTTTTCCCCTCCCATTGGAGCAACATCAGCAATGATCCAAACAATCAGAAACTAAGCATAATATTTTTTCATGGTGAGAATTAGAGGGAGCATAACTTCACACAAAATATAGAATTAGAAGGTGAAAGAAAAAGGAGAAATGGCAGGAATTCAGACCTGTAAACTCTAACAAATACCTCAAAGCTTTTTATCTCTGGAGTTTTCTTGGGTCACAAACAGGTTGCAACTTTTTTCCAAAGAGGTCTCACCAAGAAGTGGTTAGATTCCCAAACTTTTCAAATTACATAAAAGCAACCTGTGCTCATCACTGTAGGCATAGTTTTGAGCCTGGTCTCATTCTCATATAGAATGATCAAATCCTGGAAAAATAGAAGTCATTGGACAGGCATAAGATATTAAACGAGGTCCATCTCCATTACAGTCTTTAATCATCTCACGTAAACCAATCACAATATGATGCCTTTACCTCGTGGATATTTTTGCTGGACCCTGATGCACAGAAAGGCCTTGTGTCGTCCTCAGCTACGCCACAATGTTGGTCTTAAACACTCTTTCCGTTTACTTCTAGCCCTTCAGACCTTTTAGGACATAAAGATTGTGATGGAGAGAATATTGCACATATTTACTTAAAAGACATTGTTGTCAGTATCAGTAATACACTTTTAGCCAAATACTACAATACCAGAAACCCAAATAAATTCTGCCATATGACATGCTAAGAAAGAGTATCCTCACAGACCTAATAATAGCAACCATTTAATCTGTAAATTGGGTTGTCTGCAGCACAAAAACAATAGGTCAATATTAGAACTCAGTTAAGGAATTATAGAATTAACCGGTCCTTGCCAGCAGTTATCACATCGTTTTCATATTTAATAAATTTTCATGCTTCGGAAGTAAACAATAGCCCGATACATGGACATTGACAGCTTTGTAAATGCTCCTCGGTATTCCTACATTTATATCAAACTAACAGCCTTAGTACAATCAGCATCAGAGTCAACACGTTCCAATTTTAAAAAACTTTCCAATTTACTTGTCATATACTTTTGTTAATCGGCTGGAGCATTACCCATAAATGGCAAAACTAAAATGCAAATAACCTTGGTCCAGGAGGCTAGGACATGGATAAGCCAGAAATTTGCAAATTTGCGGAAGAAGAATAGTTATTGTTCAAAACGAAAGTAAAGAGCTTTTATAGTGAGAAATAAAACAAAAGAAAAGTGAATTCTGATAACAACTTCACTTAATTGTCCGGGTCCAGCTCACACAGAATACACATTGGTAAGAACAACAAACGAAACATATTAATCGACCATAAAGCCAAAAATCAGCCCATCATAGAAAGAGTATAAGATATTGACTCAGCTCATTTATTACAAATGTCAAGAGTCAGAAAACATCACCAACAGATTGAGAGCAAACAATTTTAAGGGCGCAAATATGTCACGTGCAGAATACAAGAAACAATTATTTTTACGAAGCAATCTCATAGTTGACTGAAAAACGGCCATTAAGCCCCAGTTATATACCAGGAATTCAAGCACATTCTTAAACAGCAAAAACTAGAGAAAAAGTGAAACACTATATTGCATGTCATATTTTGGATCTACTATGCTGAGATTTACCCAAATTATAAAGATTCTTATTGAAGAGATTGCATACTAGGCATCATAATATGATGATGTATCTCCTCTAGTCTACCGCAGCGAAAATCAGATAACTACTAAACAATTACCTGCAAAACAGCAATTACCTAATAATCAACAAGTGAAACATTCTTTAAGAGAGGAATGCACCACCGATAATAATAAAGAGGAAGCTTTTTAAGCAATAGCACATTAAAAGCATTTCAACAATAGACATACATCTACTAGAATAGGCAAATGCCAAATAAAGCTTAAGGGGGCAATAGCAGAGGTGACATAAAATAATTACAACTCCAAGATTATATTGAAAATCAAACAAGGTAACACAGAGCCATTTGGTATATGCAGAGATGCCAAAAATGGCTAACTTTACAAATTACATGCAATAAATACACCTAAAGGACTGTGACTGATTGTGAGAGCCATCAAACTGTGTGCACAAATGTACAACCCACTTCCAACAGTGAATTTATGATAATTTAACGGAAAAACAAAAGAAAATAACTCAATAGTTAAGTTAGAGTGGGTTCACCGAGATGAATGATCTCTACACAATCTCCCCATGTCTGAATCCACCATCACTACAGTCAGCTGCAGGATCCAGTCCACAAGGAGAGTCAAACCATTTTGGATTTTCGGGGTAGAAGCCATCTACATGTATACCAGCAAGACCTACATCCGCATCTATTCCCTCATCATGCCTTAAGGGCTTGGTCAGCTTAGAGTTATTGCAGCCAAGAATTCCCTTCTGGTCAAAATCGCCACACTTCAACCACTTCTCCTCTTTACAGCTCTCACCAAGCAGATCTTTCTCATTCCTGCATCCTGCCCTCATCTGATCCCAAGAAGCAACCTCCCCTAGAGTTCTCCCAAAGCTGTCCTCATCATCTTCTATAACATCTGCATCCTTGCCGTCGCCATAGATCCTCGAGTGATGGTCATCGCCCCAATCTGGCAAATCATGCTCCACCACCAGCACATCATCCAGGTGCTGCTTCTCTGACATCAAACCAATGGATTTCGAACCATCATCTGCAACATTTCTAAGCTTATTCACAATGTCAAAGAGCTCACGTGATACTGAACCCAACAATGGGGGAGGGATTTTCCCAATCCTACCCTCAAGCAACCCCAACTCGTTCCTCAATTCCTGCACCTGCTGTAAAACTGAATGCTGTAGATCTCCAGAATCCTTGCCTAAGAAACCAAAACCCTCATTTTCCCCATCCTCAGCCATCCCATACACAGTCTCGTGATCCATCAGAAAACCACCTTTATGTCCAACCATCCGATGCATGATCCTTGCATTCCCATCCAATGGACCTGGCTCATGTCCTGAATGCACTGCGTAAAGCTTAAACACAGCTGTCCCTTCTTCCTCATAGACAAATGTCTTATCTTTCTCATTGTAATTTGATATGGGAACTATCGCCCGTATACGAAACCCACACCCACAACGTTTTGACGTATACGGCTCCCTTTTCAGAATCCTTGATTTTTTTGAGGAAGCTGGTTCCCCAGCCCTGTGACACGCGTAATCCTTTACCTCAGCCATAAATGGCTTATACCTAATATACTTCTGTCGTATGCACAACACGACCTTATGCTTCGCGGCCAACTGTTGCAACTTCACAGGCACTTCCTTGGCAGGCACATCAAAAGATTCAGTATATTCAAACCTACGCCTCTTGGACCTAGGAGCACAGCCAGAAGACTCATCTGAGCAAACAGGGCAAGCAGCAACACACGTCCTAATATAACTCTCGGGTATGCCATAAAACTTTGCCCCTACAGTCCATACCTGCTTAATTCTCTCTATGGTTTCTTTCAACCCTAAGTGTTTAAAATCGGCATCACCATGGAACGACATGACTATGTCCTGCCACTGATCAACATGCGAAACATATTGACTGGAATTGTTTTTGAAGCAAAGGAAATGGCTACTATTACCCGTGATGCTGGCAACGGATTCCGACACGTGGACGGTGAGCTTATCCTGGATGCGTTTCCACGCCGTCAGATAGGCCGTATCCTCGTTCCGATCCTTCCACACCGACCGCCAGCTCGAAAGCACCGCCGGTGGAGTCGCGACCCGGATCTCCTCCGGCGTCGCCAATCTTCCCTCAATTAAACACTGAATCATCAACCCATGCGATTCCTTGTTGAAGGTGTAGAATTGGGAGGAAATATGCGGCTCGGGGCTAATGCACAGCTGCGGCTGATGAATTGGCCTCTTGCTCTGGCCGATTGAGGTTTGATTCGGCAAATTAGGGTTCGGGAACTGACCTCCGCCGTTGGAAGGCGGGAGGGGGATTTCGGCGTCGGACGAGGTGTGGCTGACGTCGTCGTCCTCGTCGTCGCGGAAGAGGTCGATTTCGGCGAGGGAGAAGGCGTCGTCGTCAATGGAGGCGGGCTGCGACAGGGTGTGGTGAGGGTCCATGAACTGTACATGGTGCGGCGGCGGTGGGCCGAGGTGGTGGAACAGATCCTCCTCAATTTTGCTTGGATTCATTTGTTGGCAGCTACCGGAAAAAATCTCCGGCGAAGCAGGAGCGCTTTAGTTTACTGCAGTGGAGCTTTCGTCTATGGAAGCTCTGTGGTCAGTTGCTCTGACATAGGAAGACGGGCTTCGAGTTTTCTCTCTCTGTAAACCTTCTCTCTCTATAATTATTTATTTATATATATATATATATATATATAAATCTTTTTTTTTTTCTTTTGATAATTATATATATGCAATTATTTTATTTAAATTAAAAAGAGGGGTAGTTTGACTTTGACTCATGTCCAACATGCCCAAACACATGATTATAATTTCGACAAATAATACTAATTTATTAATATATTTTTTGGAAAATTAATGCTTTCTTTTTTTTTTATAAGTATTAAATATTAGATTTTTTTAGTCAACTACGAAATTATATAATATAATTTATTATATACATGTCAAAGGATAGACAATAGTTGAGTCGAATCAAATAAATTACAGTCATAATTGATTTAAAGTTGTTTTGAACCAAAACTAAAGTTTCGTATAAAATCAGATTAGTTATTAAATAAATTAAATTCGAACGAATTTTAAATAATTGAGTTCAAATTGAGCTCGATTTAAGATTTAACTAAATCTTAAATTAGTTGTGCCTTCGGCGGGACATGTTGGTCACGGTTTAATGCATTTTTGGGAGCTTGACAGACAAAGTGAATTCGATCTCGGTACGACTCCTCATACTAAAAAAGTCATTCTTCAGGTATAGTTTTCTTCGAACTCCTCATACTAAAAAAGCCATTCTTCGGGTATAGTTTTCTTCGATCACATATCGACGCCTTGTCTTTCTCATTGGTATTGACCTACAACCTTCAACGGTTGTGAGTTGTGATCCCGCTTTCATGTCTTGGATTGAGTTTTCACTCTTGCCTTAATCCACGCAATGATATTTGAGGCAGAAGAATTTCAGAGTCTTACTAAATAGACAATAATTTCAAATCATATATCACGTTTAATAATCAAGTAGCAACGAGCTTTCGATATGTATAATTTAGATTTGAATAAATAGTTCTTTTATCAAACAAGATTACATTAACAGAGAAGACTTACAAAATTGACTTTCCTCATTTTTGCATCAATCACTTGGGAAATTTGCGCAAGAAACAAACTAAAAGCTTCTTGTCTCTCGTATTAATATAACTAAAGAGTCCAAATTGTGTCAAAATTGCAGACAAGCACCATTTGACAGAAATGCTCGCTAAATACTCGACGACGTAACAACACAAATGAAGCAAGAATTAGCTGTTCAATCTGATACTACGACTGATTCCAGTATTAATACCCGAAGCTTCCCCTCCGTATGGACCTGTGGGCTTCCTAATATCACGAACCTGCCCTTTTCTACGTACTTCAGCCTTCTTGTGCTTCAACTGAGACAGAGAGAGAGAGAGAGAGTTGGTCTTTATCATTCAAGAGTTCAATTTGTTGCCGAGCACTCAACTACTGTCAAGTGATGAGGGATGTTTAATCGGTTAAAAACCAGAAATTCAGTTTTTCACTTCAGGTTTTAGCAAATTTTTCATTCTGGTCCGAACCCAGAAAAATGGAACCCAGAAACTGAACCTCAAACTGAAAAACAAAACCGAACTTCATCCAGAAAATCAAAAGCGAAAATTACTCTAAAAAAACCAAAATCACCAATCAAACTGAAATATTCCGTATATATATATATATACACAGAGAGAGAGAGAGAGAGATGTTCCACTATTCCATCCAAATACCTTGTATTTCTTCCTAGGATTCTTGATCAGCTTCTTACGAGCACGAGTTAAGCCCCTGTTCTTCTCCATCTGAAGATAATTTAAACCAGAATCAAGCATCATGTCAATGGTGAGAAAAATCCAAAAAAAAAAAAATATATATATATGGTGTGGGGGGTGGGTGGGGTAGGAGCAAGATCCACAGCCCGAACTTCAGGTACCTGATTCGAGATATGGCGCTTCCCATCAACAACAGTATCAGGCAACAATGGAACTTCTGGGGTTCTGTAGGATATTATTAGCATGAGTAGACTTAAAATCAAGAGCTAAATATTGAGGAAACAGAGTAGCCTGCAGAAACGTGCTATTTTCATCAAAACTTAATCAAATACCTGGAGTACTTATCAGATTTGGCAGCAAGCTTCGTGGCATGCTGTTGTTCCACTTGTTTGTAATATTCCAAATCAGAATCCGTATCACCTTCTTCACTACCATCAGCAGCTCCATCACTGGAAACATCACCAGTCTCATCTTCCACATTATCAAAAGAGTTAATTCCAGCTCCTGCTAGAACTCGTAGCTCATGCTTTCTTCGCCTTTCTCCGATATCATCACGTTTTGGTAAATCATCATCACCAGAAATAACCTTCCAATCATTGTTATGGTTTAGTATTGTCAGAAGCTTATAAAGAACGGGCAAACATATACGTAAATGATACAAGTCTCTTCATAAGGCTTTTGGAATATGAAATAGAACATATTGCTTATGCTCATCCATGAAAGAAAAGATTATCTCAGCACTTTTCCTTGGAGGGAACTTCTTGACTCAAATATTATCACTCATTTTGTAGCTGTTTGTTGGTTGCTCTCTTTTACTGTTTTTGTCAAAGGGAGAACTTTCTATAGCATGTTTCTCAATTTCGTCAAGTTTATGTATGCGTTGTAAGGAAAGATAAGAGGAAAATCCCAAATTAAAGTTTCTTTTTCTTTATTTAAGATTTTCATAAACCATATTTTTAATTAAATATAAAGAAACCTTCATTGGAATTTATTTAGATATCTGAAAATATATATCATAGGGATATATCTTAGGAATGACAGTTCATGATTGGTATTTTGTTTTTCGTCCAAATTCAAGATCGTTAATGTTATCAATATAAGCTACCAAAAGGTTTTATGAAACTCAAAATTATAAGTTGCTCCAGATAGTTCCAGATTTGCATACTGCTCAACTATTATTTGCTAGCAACTGCCATTACAAATTCTCACTCTGACAAATTAAATGGGATATATCACGTTGAAACATTACAATATTTTCAAGTGCTTGTATCACGAAAGAGCTTAAAATATATGTAGTGATTTCTTACAAAGTAAAAAAATTTTGGTTCTATGCATAACGAGTTATTAATTAGAATCACATACCTTACGTTTATTCAGATGATGAGTCAATTGCTGGGAATTTTTGTTTGAGTACGAGAGACTTGCATTCGCATTGCTTCTGCCATTAGGCACTCCATCGATTTCCATGGTCTCATCAACAAAATCACCTAATGTCTCAAGTTTTCTATTCACAGTTAAGCATTTGCCGAAATTAGAATCAGATGATGGCCTTAGGCAGTACATAAAATAACCATAGCAATATACAAATTGTACAAGAAGGGATACCTGTTCACTGGTCCAATGTGTTCTCTAATCCTAGCTTTCTTTGGTGCAATGGAACTAAACACACCTTGCTGCTTCAATTTCTCCTCAAGAGAAGCCCTTATTTTTAACATTTCCTTGCTCTGCGATCCCACTTGTTTAACCTGACATGGTTTAGAACACTCAAATTAAGGACTTCAGATATATAAAAAAATGTAAAAGTCGATTCAATTATAATGCTGGCCACTGATAATAGCAGCAGTAAGACAGCAAAATAAAGATTTGCAAATATTGTAGTACGTCTTACTTGATGCTTGTGTTGGGAATCATTACTCTTTGAATTACTGGAAGTATTCAACTCAGCTGGTTTGGCGGGCTAGAGTTATGACATACAGAAGGAAAAGAGAAAATAAGGATGTAGATTCAGAGGATGTTGAATGCGCAAGGAACAAAATCTGTTGGATAATAAATAGTTTGTTAAAAGACCAACAGCAAACAATTGAAGACGCACCTCATCTACAGCTTGTCTTTTAGATGACACGACAGAGAGCATCCGACCATTGATGACAGAATCAGATTCTAAAGCGGCATTCTCCTCAACTAATTTTGTAATTTGTATGTCATCCAAATCTTTGTTGAACATGTCCTCCACATCAAAAGGAAGCTTTTCATCCATTTCTTTTATCTGCCACCATTGAAAAGGAAAGGAAACAATCATCAGGATGGAAGCAAGAACATCTTTCATTCGCTAAAATAGGCACACCTAAGTAGCCATCTATAGTAAATGCAGTTCATAAAGGGCTCACATATACAAATCCCTGACAAGAGTTACCAGTTCTCTTTAGCACTGTTCTAGCATTCTAACCCCACCAAAGAAAATCAGGGGAAAAAGACCATAACATACCCAATAAAACAAAGCAAACATGATATCACAGGTTAATCTATCACACAAATTTCCAAGATTATTAACAGGGGGAAGAATAAGAGGGTTACACATAGATCCAACATGAAAGAATTTAACACCAAAAGAGAAGAATAATGGTAAAGAGGGACAGATAAAAGAGGCAAGTGTTGATCTTTACATTCTCCTTTCTGATCCTGTGGCACAACAGAGATTAACCTTTTGAAATTTTCCATAACTTAAGAATCATGTTCTGGTCAGCAAGAAATGAGAAACAATAACCTTATCCAATAAACTCTTGATCTCCACTAGACGAGAAATAACTGGATGATCACGGACTGGCTGCCCTTCAGACTTCAGAAGTAGGTAGAAGGCTATAGCCTGGCAAAAGGATTGCAACAGAAGCTTCTTGACCTCAATAAAGTACATTCCTCCGTTCTTTGCATTCCCTTGTCCTCTAATCTTTACACACAACAAAAATAATTAACATAATGCATTTAACATCAAACTAATCAGACAAAATCCCTTAAATCATGCAGAATATGTTGTCGAGTCAAAAGACTATACATACAAAAAAAGATATCTCAGAAGTTTGGAGGTTTAATTTTCACAATACAAAGGTATTCCTATATTATGTAACTCATCTCTACTACCAGCCAGCAAACATCTTTTCTAGCATCACATGTAAACTCTAACATGCATACATTTCTTTTTCTAGAAGCAACCAGTGTAACAATTACCATCTTATTTGACAAAGTGAAGAAAAAATATGAACCACCAGCACCAGTAGCAATGGTCTCAGCACCAAAATAGAATTCTAGTTCTTATCAGACAAATATATAATGTTTTAAAATGCCACTTGCTAATTGATTCCACTCTCATGAAAATACAGCTTCAGAAGTATCAGCAGCGCCATATCGTGGAAGAAGAGCTTCTACCGTAGAACACCAACTTAAAAGAAAGACCAAGTATAACAGTCTCTATTACATCATATAGAAACTAAATGGATATGATGAATAGAGAGAGAGAGAGAGAGAGAGAGAAAAGATTGCATCTTAAGAAAATCTAACAAGCTGTTGATGATGTTTTAGATATTACGGTCTGATAAACATGAAATATTATAGGACATAGCTCTAGGGCCAAATATATTGTTTGCTTAAAAACTGCTTTATCTACTGTCTTCTATGATTCACTCTCTAAATCGTAATCCTCGTACTGGTTACATTTTCACCATCACCACAATCTGTTCAAACTATATGTTTTTCATTATATAGAGAGTGGCACTTCCAAGTTTATGCAACTAAGCCACTTTTAAGCCCCCATGATCCCTAAAGGCATCTGGTGAAGAGACAAGTTCAAGCCAGGTAGATCATGAAAAATATTTCATCAAAGTGACTCGTTCATCGGCAAGCTATGTGAGGCAGGAAGTATGCTAATGCAACAGAATATGCAACACTAGCAAATAAAAGAATTACAGTTAACTAATTTAGTATACCTTATCAACGAGTGGGTTAACTTTCTCGAGTTGTGATAGGGCATCATTTAGCTCAGACAAAAGGCCAACTAATTCTGGGGCAGAGCTGTAAAACCAATAATTAGGCAGATCAATCAGAAGAAAAGAAATAAGCAAGCAAAGCTTGAAACAATAGAAATGGTGGAACACAAGCAACCACTAACATATAGTTAAATAGCAACAACGTCAAATTACACTTTTGCCTTAGTTGAATACAGGAAAGTAGAAGAAGAAACAATCAGATCGATGACGGAAGTTTCCCATGTGTAGACAAGAAGGTAGTGCACTAGAAGATACCAACATGGCAATGACAACATACAGCAAGAATCAGAAAATTTACGACATTATTTACAAGAAAAATGGCCATTCAAGCAATGTAAAGCATAAATATGTTCCTGAAACTACAATGCAGATACAGGAACCTTTAGCTTCTTGGATCTCCTAATGTCTCTGTCACTTTGAAGATATATTCTTCCTGGATTCATCTTTCTTCCATTTATGTAAACAGACATTACTCTAGCATTAGAAAAAATATAAGCAAGATGCAATATCCCTTTCCATAAAAACTTACTAAAGTCTAACCGCGTACACCATAACCAAATAAGCAATCACTCAGTAATGAAAATGCAAACTGACCTGTACACAATACCCATCCGCTCTTCCTCCGTTAAAGCACTGGAGTCTTTCTTCACGAGGGTTAAGTGTTCATCTTCATCTTTGATGCCTTTGTCAAGTGAAGCTTTTAAGCTTTCCTGTAACATGACCACAACGATAAGGGAATAAGCAAAGTTCTTTCGGAATCTCAAGCATTTCTAATGTAACACAATTGCTTCTGGGTACCCAAAGGTCATTCTTATGCAAATTCCTCACCTCGAAAGTGGGCTCCCTATCAGTCTCATCCCGACTAGAGTCTTCAAGACCAAAATCCTCCATTGACAGAAGTTTTGCCTTTTCACTTTGCAATTTCAACACCTCTGCCTCCTCTTCGGCTGCATCATCATCATCACTTGATTGTGGCTTCAGAATAAAAGATAGACAGTTAAAACATGTGAAGATACACATTCCAAGACTAAAAAGCAAAGCACAAGCAATTCAAAAATGCTGCGAACGATATATTAAATATAATGTTGGTGTTCAGATAAGCCGATTAAGAGGAACATCCCGTTCAAAGTGAAGGCACCTTATCCATCATTTAAGCCCATTTATCAATTTGTATAAGCATCAGCCTAAAAGGAGAAGACCAAATCTAAGGTACGGATCAACAATGTGAAGCAATTCAGATCTTCAACAATTACAGAATTTGTCCAAAAGTAACTAATGCAAGGTAATAACATTTGGAGAAGGAAATGGGACAAAAGGTTAAGTTTTTCCATTGTTTTTCTTATTCACGAGTCACACAAAAGTTACTCAAGAGATCTTCAACCTTGAGAATGCGCCTGCATGCAATATTATCTTTATTCTTTCTCGAAACTGATTGTATGACTTACAGATATAAAGATGTTCAATGAATTGGAAAATACAAAAATTTTGGAACATTTCATGTACAAGGCCAACTGTGTGAAAATTGAAGGTCATTACTAGAGTGTTACCTCATAATCAACATCAGCACCATACATATCCTTTTTGCTACCCCAAACAGCCCTTTCTTGTTCCTCATCATCAGCACCATCAAGCATTTCATCATCCTCAACATCACCAAACTTAGCACGCAAATACTTTTGTGTTCTTGCAACTATAAAGAATAACCGTAAAACTTTATTAGATTTAATCAACTTCAACAACCGACATGCACTCCAATTAGAACCTTGATACTTGAACAGTATCAACTATGACTTCTGCTCTTAGATAAATATCACGCAATCCTAACAGTGATTGCACACCCATTTCTGTCATGAAGACAAACTAATTGCGCACATATAATTAAACAAATGCTAAGGAGTGAACAGGACTCGAGCAGATCACCAACATCTTCTCTCACTCATAGAACAATTCAAAATCACTTATAGTCACACATCAATTCAAAAGAGTGCCACTGCCAACCCACTTTTAACTCACAAACAAAATCGGAGAAAACTGATACCTGAAGAAGAGAACATATGATTGAAAATAATTTCCTCAATACGACACATTATTTCAAAATAAAACAAAAGGGAGCCGTTCTAGTCTAGAGCATACGAACAAAACCAACTCAAACCATATTATCATGACATGCACCAGCATATTAATTTTTTCAAGAACTAAAGTATTCACAGCATTCAATAATCAAAGCAAGCTCCCCTACTTTTGGCTGCCAGACCCTTAGGTGCAGTATCATCATCGTCAATGTCCTGATCTTCATCATCCTCATCTTTATCATCCTAATCAATGAAAACAAAAGTAACATGAATCAGTCAATGAAGATTGCTGAGCAACAGCATCAGGAAAAATACTCCAATATTTCTGATGTCTTCATTACAATCATACAAAACCACTGATTAAAAAAGAAACAAGATGCAAAGCAAAGCTTTTCATTGCAAGAAGCAAATAGGCACTACAAATCATATCTCATTTCTCTCTGTTCAGAATTAAATACTGTATTTATTCCAAGCTAATAGACAACACACATTCCAACCACGAGATATCACATTTTAAGAAAGTTCAAGATTTGCTCCCCACATTTCTTAATCCAACTGTTTTCCCATATTTCTACCTTCCATCCATCATCCCAGGGAAACAAACAAACAATATATAGCTCCAAAGATCAAGTGTTTTGCAAATAAACAACTCGGACCCAAAAGCGTAAAAGGGGCAAGAGACTCAGCTAATAGTAACAACCTCAAAATCAAACACGGGCTGCTCATTATCTTCATCAGACTCTTCCATATCCTCGTTTATGTTAAGAGGGATAATATCTCTATTCTTGTGAACTGCAATTAAAATATAAAAAACAAAAAGGGAAAGAAAAAAGAACATAAATAAGCATTAGCCATACATAGCAGAAAAACCCATATGCAAGATAAATCCTACAAAACATCACTTGCTTGAGAATAAATTTATACATACAGGCATCAATTTCATCGTTCATCATATCTTCATCATCAGAATTAAACCGAGCTGCTTTCTTTTTGGCAGGAACACTGTTCTCCTTCTTTTTGAACTTTCCTCCTTTCCTCCCCATGAGTACCCAACTGAGCTATAGGAAACCTAAACAACTCTAACCACGAATTAAATTCTATAATTTAGTAAAACAACAAAATACTGTCTGAGCATATATATTAAAAAGCTAAAACAAAAAATAGCAAGTAGAACCAACTAAACTTCCACATAAAAACCCATTTAACCAACCTCACCAAAACAATTAAAGAAAGAAAATTTTCGTTTGCAACATTGACCCAGAGAAAATATTTCACTCAGCAGAGCAAGAAACGGGTGAAGAAGACACCCACACAACAACAGGCACTCTAAATCCCGTTAAATAAATTGAGATGAAACCCTACAACTTACAGCAAGTAATTCACTAGTAACTACCAGTGAAGTTGACGGCGGGGCGACGGTGGCGACCAGGGCAGGATTTCAGTGATGAGTCTGGCGGTTAAATGGTTAGGGTGGAATTAGGGAAAGGAAAAACCCTTTCAATTTTCTATAAAAAATTAAAAATTCATGTCATCGTCTAGGGCTGAAACCAGCCGAGCCCAACCTCAAAATTCCAGGATTGAGATCGAGATCGAGATCGGTAGGCTTGAGCTTGAGAACGAGCTCGGCGAGCCAATTTTTGTGCGATCGAATTAGGGTTGTGCAAACTGAAATGTGTGACTGACTTATTGGGTCTCTTTATGAATTTTAGTTGTGAAAGGCTCTTTTTATTTCTCTTTAATTGAAAAGCTGGTTGTTTCAATTATATTATATAATATATATATATATATATAATTAATTTGCAGCATACTTTAGAAAAACTTAAATATAAATATAAAATATGAACTCATAGATTATAAATAAAATATATCTTATTAATCAGTTATCTATTATATTTTGAATTTTTTTCTTTTTTATTTTCCCCTATAATAACTGTCTTGTTTTTTAATTTTTATTTTCTCTCGCATCACATTAATTTTTTATATTGCTGTTTTTTTATTAATATGATATTATCAAATTTATTTATTAATTTGACTCTTAAGTCTTTTTCTTTCACTTTTTCTCTAACAAATCGATTTTTCAATAAAAAATCAGAATTTATAATATATATAATCATATTAATAAGTTTAATTAATTAATCACCACTCATTATTTATTTATATATACAGTATATATTAGTATAACAATATTAAATAATAAAATTCAATTATTAATATATATAACATCTAAACATTAATTAAATTATATCACTCGATAATATTAAATAAATTCTTAATTAGTAGTCGACAATAAATAATCCAATTCAATTCGTTTAGGTGAATTGACTTGTAACTATAGCGGTCCAATTAGCGTGAAAACATCCCAGAGTTGAAGCTAATTACTTTGACTCACAACTATAATCTATATCTAACTCCAATCCAACTATAATTTAATTATTGTTATTAAACCAAGTTAAACAAATAAATTAGGCCCAATGGGCAATGGCTGTCAGGGGCCGGAGGAGACAGCCTCCTACTTTGAAAATAATTTTGTAATGATTTTCTATTATTATGTGTATGTAAACTCTTAACATGACCACACGAGTGGCAAATCTTTAGGTTTTTAAGTATGTAGGTTGTTAAACTTTATAATTATGTCCTAATTAAAGTAAGGTTTTAATAATATCAATTACTTTTAATAGTTATAATAAAATTATTCAAGTTGCAAAAGTATTATATCTTAAAAAGAAAAAGTATTATAATCTAAGTTTGGATTTGAAATTTGAAATTCTATGAGGGGAATTTTGTATATAATTAGAAGTACTAATGAAATTTTGAAATATTTAAATATTTAAACATTGCAAGCATAAGAATTAAGAACAATTCAAGTTGTTTGATATTTATTTTACAAGCCAATATAATCATTATGCAAGGAGAGTATTTTCTTAAGAGGGATAGTAATACTAGTCATGATATATGAATACAGATACGATGATAGGAGTACGATACAATACTGATACAACAATATGAATTATTTTTGGAACTTCTCATACAAAAAGTGTCTAATACGATATGATACAACAAAATAATATTTTTAAAAGTGTCTTTATATTAAAAATAATTACAAGTTATGATGCAAACTTGTTTGGTCAACCCAGGATAATAAATAGAATAATAAATGGATGAATGTTTATTAATTGTTGCGTTTGTGGCCAGTTCAACTCACTTCAAAAGTTAGTTAATGAGGTGAGAGTTACCCAACCTTATAACGAGGTAGTAGTAGTAGTAACATGGTCTAGTAATTATTAGATAAGGGACAAGTTTACACATCTCATCAAGCTTGGCCCGAATTATAGGGTATCAACATAGAGCGTGAAATTTAAATGTAAGATACATCTTATTCTGAAATCATGATATTAAAGTTTCTCTAATCGATCTAAACCCACTTTAAAAATAGCCAATGAGACGAGGGTTATCCAAATCTTACAAGACTTTTCAGCATTTGGGGTGCAACATTCCAGCTGTTTCAACTAGCAACATAGTACTTGAATCGCTATCCTCCAATCCCGTTTTAATGATTTAGGCTGCTCCAATTTCAAATGCACTACCACGGAACTCTAGTGTTATTATTAGACATTATAGATCATACCGATTTAATTAGATGTCTCATGTTCCAACCACTAATGAGAAAAGTTTTACAACTAAATGTTATAAACACCGACATACATTATTAATCTTGAAGAGACATACATTATTAATCAATAACACAAAACGGACATTTAAATAAGGGGTAAATTGATCATACGAGAGCTATCTTTCGGGGTAGGAAATTCAATTAAATCATTTTTCTGTGGCCGTGGTGAAATTAATTTCAGGAACTGTGCTAGCGTAAGCCGGCTGTCACACATTGCTTCCTCTTCACACCACACGCTTTGTGGACAGAAAACCGGACGGCGCGGGTGATGGCGCCGTTCCGTTACGGACTGTTATTTTGTTCTACCTTTTCTAATTATTGACCAATTTAATCATTTTTGACATAATTGACTTTATTATTATTATTATTATGGTCGGATACCAGCCTTCTAAATATTGGAGCTTTGTTTTAATAAATTAATTACTATACTACAGGGATAAAGCATTTTCGTCTTTAATGATTTTTTATTTTTCACACTTTAAAAAAATGTTTTTTCTTTTCTGACTTGGTTTAATTTCTAATTGAGATAGTGGTGAGTTAAACTGGAGTGAAATATAAATTTACCAATCATATTATAAAAAATATATATAGTAGTTTATAATTCAAAGAATTTTCATGGTCGTCTCTAACCTACGGTCTTATGATTGCGGTTTTCTCTCATAAATATCTTTCTTGTTTAGTTTTTTGCTCGATTTATGTTCAAAATTGCTTCATTGTTTCCACTCAATTTACTATGAAAGCTATAAAAAATAAATAAATAAATAATTTACTATGAAAGCTGCTCAATTTGCGTGACCAGGGTTTGAACCATAACGGTTAGAAAACCAAAATGACCAGGGAAAAATTGAATATTGACGAAGGAATGCAACATAATTTTATTAATAAAAAAATTCTTTTTTATATATCCTATGTTTCACAAGATCGATGTGCATGAATGATTGTAAATAAAGAGTTGCGTGGATAAATAAATGAAGTCTTTTTGTGTTATATATAGTGCTTATTACTTAATGTGTGATAGTTAGAAAGTGATTGTTGATTAATGGTCACTATTAATTTTTCCTTCAAATTCCTCATTTGTTAAGTAGGTAAAGAAGCACTCTTTCATAAGTTGCCCTTAGCAAATGGATAAAAAGTGGTTAGGATTATCACACAATTGACAACCATGATTATCTCATGAAATTTTTATTATTTTCTTGCAATGTAAATTAAAATCATTTCCATTAATTATATATATATAATAAATAATGGTATAGTTCTTGAATCTCCTGATTAAGTTTGTGTTTTATTTTCTATTTAGTTAATTAACCAACCCTAAGTCGATTCTACTGATTGAAATTATACATATTTTTAAATATATCAAATTAAAATTATAATTTCAACCCCAAATCCCTAAAAAAAAAAAAAAAGAGAGAGTTTAGAGCTACATGGTTTGAGTTTGACAGTTTGTAATCTCTCTCTCGTGGGCCCACACACACATATATAAATAAATTCACGAACTCAATTATTATTTATTAATTATATGACAAATATATTATATATATTTGCTATTCGATTGGTTATTATTTTTTACAATTTATACGATACGATCATGCGATAAATATAAAACATTTTTATTATGTTAGATCATTACGCAAAATTTTAACGAATCAGATTCGAATTAAAATTAGCTCGTAAATAGTGTGTGTGATTAAAGCATGAGTATTATCAAGGCATTAATACAATCACGAGATAAATATAAATACAAGGTGGGCTTATCGCATGTTTGCTTCACGCAAACACCTAATTGGTTTTGCTTCATCGCGTGGCTTCAAAGTTTTTTCTCTTTAGACTTATATTTATTTAATTATTTCAATTTATATATATATTATAATCCCTTTCTTCTCCCAAATATATATATTTCCACCAAACCTTAAACGCAAAAAAATCAACCAAAAAAAAAAAGAAGAAGAAGAAGAAAAATCCCATAAAAACACACACAAAAAATAAAGGTTTTTTTTTTTTTTTCCAAATGAATAAATAATAATATATTAATAAAAAACCAATAAATTATTATCTACACAGCATAAAATGATGCTATTATATATATAGCTAACTAGCTTTCTGGAAATATTCCTGATATTTGGCAAAGATGAGCGGTTCTTCTTCGAATGCTCCCACCACCGCGTCGGGAGGCGGCTGCGGTGGTGGTGGTGGTGGCGGCGGAGCTGGGCCATGCGGTGCATGCAAGTTCTTGAGAAGGAAGTGCGTCGCCGGCTGCATATTCGCCCCGTACTTCGACTCGGAACAAGGGGCGGCGCACTTCGCCGCCGTGCACAAGGTGTTCGGCGCCAGCAACGTGTCGAAGCTCCTCCTCCATATTCCGGCGCACAAGCGGCTCGAAACCGTCGTCACCATCTGCTACGAGGCTCAGGCGCGGCTGAGGGACCCCGTCTACGGCTGTGTTGCACATATATTTGCTCTGCAACAACAGGTATATCTAAATTCCATCTATATATATATATAATTTCTAAATTTCAAAGTTGTTTTGTTGAGATATGTATGTAAAGTATAAATTTTCTTGTATGAGACGGTGTATATAAATTATAAATCTTAGGTTTATAGTTTATAAATCTTAGGACTAAACGGTTTATTTATTTATTAATTGTATGATTTATTTAGTTAAATATAATTTATTTTTTTACTAATTTATTACAATACCATATCCTACAAAATTTATTTTATTTTTTGGATAAAATTGAACTAAATATATTAAATGAAATTTTATATACCTTCAAATAAAATTTAATTAGCACATCCACATTTAGAATAGTTTTTTTTTATTATTTATTTATTATTATTATTTTTTTTAACACACACCCCAATTGGGCCAAGGGATTTGAACCTGAGACCTTGCCTTCGACTAAGAACCCTCAAACCACTTGACTTTTATAGTAGTCCACATTTAGAATAGTTAAATGACTTCAAACGAAATAAAATAAATAAATAATTCCATGATTTTTCAGAATTGTGTCGAGTGTGAGATGTGCCTTACAAATTTACTTTATAGTAAGATTATTTTATCCTATTTAATGAGATGGATTTTATAGTGATTTTCTTTTTTAAAATTTAATTTCAACTCACCAAAATTCGATTATTATTGTTGATATCCTAACCAGTTTCGCAAAAATAAAATCATAAAATCGTTTATATATCAAACATTATTGATTATCAGACCTCCACCCAAATTACATTGCAACTTTTTTTTAAATTTTTTTGAGAACATAAATATGAAATATATATCTTTTAAACAAAAACGAACTTATACAAGTGATCTGTGATCATATTATAGCTATATGTTCTATTCCATTTATTTTGATTATTGTATAATATAGGTATGCATATATGCACAATTGCACATATATAACAACATATATCGCAATTATAATAAAGTTTAGTTGGTCTAGTTAAATGAACTGACGAGACAATAAAAATTGAAATTCAATCTCCAATCTCGTCAATGAAAGAATTGGGTCGAAATGGTTGTCTTGTAATGATATATATATAATTAATTAATTATAATGATATGGTCAGCTTGTGCTAGAAAATACAAGTACATATGCCAGCTTTTGGCTTAAGGTCTACGCATTTTTTAACAAAAATTCCATTGTTTTGCAGCTATTAAGGAATTTGTCGGTTGTTTTTCTGTAAAGAAACAGTTTTTTGGGCACTATTTTGTAATAAATTGTTTTATTAAAGTTTTATTATATATGTATGTATGCATGTATTCAAATTAATAATTAAGTGAATTGAACACAAAACTCCTCTTAATAATTAAAAAAAAGGAATGAAATTTAACAACTTGATGCTAAATTGTAATAAATTAAAGAATAATGTTCTTAAATACTTTCGCCCTAATAACAAATAAATAAATAAAACATTATTCTTAATTTAATAATTAACTCAGTCTAGCATACTACAGGTGGTGAATCTGCAAACAGAACTCTCCTACTTACAAGCCCATCTCGCCACCCTCGAGCTCCCACCTCCGCCTCCGGCACCGGCACAGCTCGTGCCACCACCGTTGTCCATAGCGGACTTGCCGGCGTACGATCTATCGTCCCTTTTCGACGCCTCGTGGGACCCACACCGCCACGACAATGTTAATATTAACGACACATACCCATTTTCCACCACCGGAGCTCCGCCGGAAATACATTCATCGTCTCCCCCCACCGCCGCCGGAGATCTTCAAGAACTGGCTCGGGACCTCCTCAACAGACATGCACCTCCAGTACCACCATGCAGAAATACTCAGTCACCAACCTTGCCACCATAACCCAAAATTTAAAATAATAATAATAATAACAAAAAGAAATTTGACACTATGAAAAAAATTATTAATTACTAATATGAGTTGGATGAGGCGATGAGCGTTCATTACTCCATTTCTCGAGGAATTTTTTTTATTTTTTTATTTTTTGTTTGCCTTATAATTTTGGGTTTTCTTGATGGAACATATTAATGGATCATATCTTGTTTTCTAGTATTTTTTTTAAACAGAATATTTATCATCAAATATATATAATAATATGATCCCGAGAGGTTTAAAGTAATTATACAAACTACTTTTACCATTTAAGAAGTAATAAAAAATATTTTTCTTAACAATTTTTTTTTAAAATAAGGACATTTAATTTCGACTACATGATGCGGAGATTCTGTTAGAAATGGAGAGCAAATACACACTCAAACTCACAAAATAAAAGTGGAGATATAAAGTGACTCTATTTCACTTAATAAAAAATGACATGATTGACTTAAGAAAAATGACAAATACATAGGGTATACATAGGATTTGTTAGACATGAACTTAGGCTTAGTTCATGTAGTACAATTAATAAGACTCTTGATATCCTATGCATGAATATATCAATTCATGTACTAACTAAAAACAATGAATAATATAAAATACATATACTTAAATAAATAAAAACTTATCTAGAAAATGAATCTAGATTAATAGTTAGAATGACTTTTAGTTTTCAACATCCCCCCTTAATCTTGATTCATGACTCCAAGAGACTCTCGTAATTTTCGAAAGACTTCAAACTTTAATGGCTTGGTGAAAATATCGGCGATTTGATCTTGTGATTTCACAAATTCCAACTCAACCTCTTTCTTGGACACACTTTCTCGAATGAATTGATACTTAGTATCAATATGCTTGCTTCTTTCATGGAACACCGGATTTTTCGCCAATTGAAGGGCGGATTTGTTATCAACTAAAATCTTCGTTGGCACTTCTTGTTGTTGATAAAGCTCCTTCAATAAATTCCTTAGCCAAATTGCATGGCAAACACAAGAAGTTGCTGCCACAAACTCCGCTTCACAAGTTGATAAAGTGACAATTGGTTGCTTTTTAGAATTCTAAGTGAAAGCTGAATTTCCCATGAAGAAAACAAACCCGGTAGTACTCTTTCGATCATCAACATCACCAGCCCAATCACTATCACAATATCCAACAAGCTTGAAATCTTGAGAAAATGAATATAAAATTCCATAATCAAGTGTACCTTTGATGTAACGGAGTATTCTTTTGGCCACCTTCAAGTGAGAAGTAGTAGGATTCTCCATGTAACGACTAACAAGTCCAACGCCAAAAAGAATATCCGGTCTTGTACAAGTTAGGTACCTCAAGCTTCCAACAAGACTTTTAAAGAGTGTGGGATTGATCAATTCTCCATCTCCATGTTTGGAAAATTTAACTCCACATTCAACAGGGGTGCTCACCGGCTTGCAATTCGCCATTTCAAATTTCTTGAGAACTTCCTTTGCATAGCCTTCTTGAGAAATAAATATTCCTTCATCATTTTGCTTCACTTCAATCCCAAGATAGTAGGACATCAATCCAATGTCCGTCATTTCAACTCACTCGCCATTGCTTGTTTGAATTCATCAAACATCTTTGGAGCATTTCCTGTAAAAATCAAATCATCTACATACAAACAAACAAGTAAAATGCCACCACTATTGTTTGTTTTTACATAGAGTGCATGTTCATGTGGACACTTTGAGAAACCATTTTCTTGAAAATATTTATCAATTCTACTATTCCAAGCACGAGGGGCTTGTTTCAAGCCGTGGAGAGCCTTCTTCAACTTCAAGACCTTTTCTTCATGCCCTTTTGCAACATACCCCAAAGGTTGCTCAATATAAACTTCCTCCTCCGAGTAGCCATTCAAAAAGGCTGATTTGGCATCCATTTGATGGATTTTCCATTTGTTTTGAGCTGCCGAGGAAATGATCAAACGAATAGTTTCCAATCTTGCAACCGGAGCAAATATCTCATCGTAGTCAATTCTCACCTTTTGTTTGTAGCCTTTCGCTACCAATCTTGCTTTGTACCTTTCAACTTCGCCTTTTGAATTTTTCTTGATTTTATACACCCATTTAACTCCATGGTGTTCTTTCCTTTGGGTAGTGCCACCAACTCCCAAGTATCATTCTGTTTTATGGATTTGATTTCTTCATCCATAGAACTTCTCTATTTTTTATCACCAACCGCTTCTTCAAAATTCAAAGGCTCGGAATTAGCAAACAAATAAAAATATGTTTCACTTAAATCCAAAGTTACCTCATTTGTAACATCATACAACTCACGAACATTTCTTGTCCTCCTAGGCCCTTCACTTGAACTTTCTTTGCCAACGGGTGAAAGTGGTTGTGGTGGAGTATTCGGTTGCACCAATTCTTGATCATCCTCAAGAAGAGGATAAAAATTTTGCTCTTCTTTGGACATGTTCCATTCCCAACAACTTTTCTCATCGAACTCAACATCTTTACTAATGACAAGCTTTCCATTTTGCGGGTTATACAACTTATATCCTTTGGAATTTGAATCATAACTAATGAAAACATACCTTTCACTTTTATCATCAAGTTTTGTTCTCTTTTTATCCGAAACATGTGCATAGGCAATGCTTCCAAAGACCCGCAAATGAGAAACATTCGGCTTTATTTTGCTCCAAGCTTCTTGAGGTGTTTTGTCATTAACACTTTTAGTGTGACACCGATTCATCAAATAAACCACACATGCAACTGCTTTTGCCCAAAATTCTTTAGGCACATTTTTACTCTTTAGCATACTTCTTGTCATGTTGAGAATGGTCCGATTCCTTCTTTTGGTAACTCCATTTTGTTGCGGTGTTCTTGGAACTGTCAACGGCCTCAAAATGTCATTTTCTTCACAAAATTTGTTGAATTTGTTTGATGTGAATTCTCCTCCTCTATCGGATCGAATGGCTTTGCTTTGGTTGCCGCTTTGCTTTTCCACCATAGTTTGGAACTTTTTGAAAGTTTGAAACACCTCGGATTTTTCCTTCAAAAAGTATACCCAAGTTTTCCGAGAATAATCATCGATGAAAGTAAGAAAATATTTATTCTTACCAAACGAACAAGGATTGATAGGGCCACACACATCTGAGTGTATCAACTCCAACGGACGTTGAGCTCTTGAAAGTGATTCTTTCGGGAAGTTTTTCCTAGCTTGCTTGCCAAAGAGACAACCTTCACAAATTTGATTAGGTTACTTAATGTTTGGCGATCCTCTCACCATCCTTTTCTTGCTCATCTACTTTAGGCCATCAAAATTCAAATGACCAAATCTCATATGCCAAAGCCACGAGTCACTTTTGAAATATGCTTGTAAACACCTTGGTACATCACTTTGAATGTTAAGCATAAACATTCGGTTTCTTGACATTGGAACTTTTGCTAACAGACGCCCATTTTCATCTTTCATAACCAAACTTTTATTTTTCAAATGAATTTCATAATTTTTCTCCAATAATTGTCTCAAACTTAATATGTTACTTTTATTTCGGGCACCTAGAAAATATTGGAGATAAATTGATGACTTCCATCTTTCAATTTGATTAAAATGGTACATTTTCCTTTCACTTGTACCCGAGAGGAATCTCCAAAAGTGATGTTGCCTCCATATGTTTCATCAAGCTCCATGAAAATATTTTCTTTCCACAAATATGGCTGCTTGCACCGGAATCAAGATACCACAAGTTTTGTTCTTGATTATCTTCGCCTTTGCATGCGAGAAGCAAAGTGGGACCTCTTTCTTCATTATTGCTCTCCACGAAGTTTGTTTTTTCTTCCACTTCGTTTGTGCATTTCCAATGACAATGTCCAAAATTATTACAATTATAACATTGGACATTTGATTTGTCATACCTTCTCGAATTCGGCCTCCAAGTACTTCTTCCTCGACCGCATCCGTGACCTCTTCCTTGAAAGAAATTTTGATTCTTCTCCTCTTTGTTTACATAGTTGCCTCTTCCTCTTCCATGAGCAACTTGTCCACGTCCTCGACCCTCTTTGGAACGTATTACGCTTTTCTTGCTTTTCTTTGAAAGAAAGTTTTGCTTGCAAAACTTGCTCCACCGGTTCTTGATTTGGTTTCTTTAGTCTCTCTTCATGGGCTTGCAAAGATCCGGCTAATTCTTCAACGGTCATAATGTCCAAATCTTTGGACTCTTCAATTGCCACAACAATATAGTTAAATTTTGAATCCAAGGATCGTAAAATATTTCCAACGACCCGATCATCCTTCAAGTCTTCTCCATATCTTCTCATTTGGTTAACCACCACCATTATTCGTGAAATATAATCCGAAATGGTTTCGGACTCCTTCATGCGTAAAGATTCAAATTCTCCTCTTAAGGTTTGAAGACGAACTTTCTTCACTTTATCAACTCCTTTGAACGAGGCTTGGAGAATATCCCAAGCTTGCTTGGAAGTGGTTGCACTAGCAACTTTTTCAAACATTTTCTCATCCAAACTTTGATGGATAAGAGTGAGCGCCTTTTGATCTTTCTTTACTGCAGCGGCATTGGTGGCTTCAAAACCGTTCTCGATAGGTTCCCAAGCATCATGAGCTCCAAGTAAAGCTTTCATACGAATACACCAATTCTCGTAATGTTCTTTTACGAGTAATAGAACTTGGAAAAGAGGAGCACTCTCGTCATTTTTTTCGTTGTCTCCAAACAAAATTGGCTCTAGATACCACTTTGTTAGAAATGGAGAGCAAATACACACTCAAACTCACAAAATAAAGGTGGAGACATAAAGTGACTCTATTTCACTTAATAAAAAATGACTTGATTGACTTAAGAAAAATGACAAATACATAGGGTACATATAGGATTTGCTAGACATGAACTTAGGCTTAGTTCATGTATTACAATTAATAAGACTCTTGATATCCTATGCATGAATATATCAATTCATGTACTAACTAAAAACAATGAATAATATAAAATACATGTACTTAAATAAATAAAAACTTATTTAGAAAATGAATCTAGATTAATAGCTAGAATGACTTTTAGTTTTCAACAGATTCAATGTAATTAAGCAAACTACCTCTATGATTTGAAAAGTAATTACAAAGATATCTCCAGAATTTATAATAAAGTAAATCCATAATTTATATTTTTTTTAAAGAATACAATATTTATAACTTTTCAAAATTCAAGGGATGTTTGTTATTAAGACAAATTTTAAGGTATATTAGTATAGTTAGTCCTAAATTAAATGTTTAATTTATTAATGTTAATTAAGTAATTAATGAATAATTTATTATCAAATAGTGTAATTTAATAGTTCAATGTTGTATTAGCTTAACCACAAATCTTGATTTCGAACCCCTGGCCCTGAGAACGCAACTATCATTGGTAGGGACACCCAAAAAAAATTTCAACTTTTCTCTCCCTAAATCGAATGAACCCTAGACGCCCCAATTTCCCCAACTAGTGTTTGTCCTAAAAGCTCCAAAATTTCTCTAATTTTTAGCTCTTAGGCATGTAATAACGGACGATATCTACCCATAGAAGATATATTTCGTGTATTTGGTGCTTTCAAGTTTTGGTTGCGTGAATTTTCGAAGAAACAAAAGTAATTGGATTTTGCGTGGATTTCCCAATTGTACGATTTGGCTCTTAGACCTCCATGGATGCGGGATCGACCTCAATAACACAAAATTACAAGTATTAAAAAAGATTGAGAGAAAATTCTAAATACCCCATAATTCAGGCATGCCCAAAATCTTCTACCGGGATTCAAATTGGTCCATGATGTTCTTAATAGTAATTCATACCCACATTTGCTAATAAAAACTCGCTCAATCGGAAAATCTTGCCCGGTAAACTCCAAGAAGTGGAACTGCTTGACATGGTGAGCTTGAACAACTTCTCAGTTGCAACAGGTAGTAAAAATAAGGGAACAAGAAAAAACGACATCAAAATAGCCCTAAAATTAAGGTTCCATCTGGATTTAATGTCCAAATTGACGGAATGATCAATTTTAAAAAAATTATGGTAGCTGAGTGACCATTCTTGTTAAATTAAAAAATGGGGAAAGAAAAACAAATAAATCATATAATTGGATGATTAAAAATATAATATTTCATTTTTAAAAGTATTTCATGTGTTAGAGATCTGTTCAAACACTATATATATATATATATATATAGTGTTTGAAATCCCTCAATCCAAAATGTAACATGGTAGTGCCCTTGAGGTCGTAGAAACTCAAGGACGCCAATTCTCGAAAATAAGAACACTTTACCAAAATAAATTTACTTAAATTAATTGTTTTCATTCATAAAAAAATAAAAAAAAGTAAATAAAAATAAAATAAAAATAAAATGTAATATGATATATATAACCGATATATAATGGTTGTATGAAATAAATTCATTCATTCTTAATTAAATATTATTATTTAATTGTATTGTAATTTTCAATATAAAACAATAAATTTTTTAACATATTATCCCATGTTAAGTATCAATAATTTACCAAGAAGATTAGTTATGGCAGCGACCCTAATCTAGAGGAAGCAATGGAGTCAAGGTTAGGGGTGGGCGTCGGGATTGGGATTTTCGGGACCCGTCCCGTCCTGGTCGGGAATGTTCCGATCGGGATGGAAAAATCGGGAAAAAAATATTTCGGGATGGGATCTCGATCCCGATAAAAAAATTCAGAATCGGGATCAGGAATTATTTTTAAAATTTTCAGGAAATTCGGGAGTCCCGAAAATCCCGATTATAAATTAATAATATATATATATATATATATATATATATATATATATATATATATATATATATATATATATATAATAGAGCCCTAATTACCAAGAATATTAAAATCTAACAGGAAGCATGCATGAATTTTAGAAAAGTGTTTAATTAAATTAGACGTATTTAGTATAGATGTTAGTATATATAAAGATATATTTAAATTAGATATATTTAACATAAATTAATATGGAGTTAAAAAAACAACAAATTTTAAAAAAAAAAAAGAGAACTATTTCGGGGATCCCAATCCCTTGCCGAAATGTCGGGATCCCCATTTTTTCGGGAAGGGATCGGGAATATAAAATTCCACCCCGATCCCGATTTTCCAGAATCTCAAAAATCCCATCCCGCGTTTACCCTAGTCAAGGAGCCCCGTGGCCAAAATTTACTCGCTTCGCCCTTACCTACCAACGCTGGAGCCTTTCCTACTGATCAAAGATGGAGACAAATGGGGTATGGAGTGGGCCCGGCCTACAAAAAAAATTATTATTATATATAAATTTTAATATATTTATTATTTTGCCCTCTCAATTTACAGTTTTTGTGCCCTTACTTATACAATTACTAGCAATTGGTGCACGCCGTCCCTGTGCGCAAAAATAATTTTTGATGTAAATTATCCTTTATATAGACGGCGGAACTCCCTCAACGGCGGAAATTTCTCACCTGTGTCAGTCGTCCGCGTCGGAAACCCACTTCTCCGGCACGCACTCACCATCGTAATCTCGTCTCGCCGTAATGTGGTCGGTTTTTGCTCAGAAAACCGTCACCTCGTCGCTGCCTTTTTTTTTATTATTATTTCACATTAATGAGAGTAATGGGAATGGGAGGGAAACTGATAGCCTTCAGGGGCAACTTGATAAAATCGCATACAATAGGTAGTGAAGCAAAATTAATAAACTCAACTGGGGAGTTAGTATGGACAAATTTAGAATGAGGGAGCTATGTCAAACTATGGTGCCGCTTTAGGGATTATCTCACAATTCTCGTGTTTAAAATTGTCAATTATCATATAACTTTCTTTGTTTGTTTGTTTATTTTGTTTTTTTCCACATATTTTAACAAGTCAACAATTTAGTTTGAGTAAGCATTTTTTTCAATTTATATCGGGGATATGATAACCATATAAATGTTCTCGACGATAAATTAATTATCTTACGAAAATCGGACATACCTTACAAAATTTTAAAAGTTATGAGTTTTAATTGCAAATGATAATACTAAATTTGCCAAAATTGAAAAATTCAAGGAACAATTTTGCATTTTTTCAGTCGAACATTTTATTGTGTTATCATTTTCTCAATGATGTACTGTTGACGTGGCTGCCACGCAAGCATTTACGGCAAAAAATTAATTTTCTAACAAAAATCGAACAATATTGTAAAATTTTAAAATTATAGGATTTAATTACAAAATAAAATCCCGATAAAACTAAATTATCAAAATAAAAAAATTATAGGAATAAATTTACATTTTTACTAGGAAGATTAATACAAACAAAAGACCAAGACTGCATTTACTTTGACGGGAAAGGATGTTTGGGGTTGGTAATCCATCATTTCCAGAGCTTTACTTTCCCATTTTGCTTTCCCACCCATTTCATGGATCCGACCGTGTAATAGGGTTCGTATATATCTCATCAATTTGGACGCTTCATATTATCTAGTAGGGATGGCTGGAATAAATCTATCAAAATGGCCCTCATTCTTTAGTTAAAATTACAGTCATGTCCCTTTACTTTTACGTTGGGGTGGTTGATTAAATGAGGATTCCAAATTCAAATACAATGGATATCATAATAATTTGAGTGTTGGACTCAAAACAAGTGAATTAAAAGGAAGGTCGATATGGGATTTCTCAGAACCATCCAGGTAAATACTATAGCTAGTCTACAAATTTTCACCATTGGCTTACGAACACCAGAATCCAGAGTTTAGTTCACAAATATTGCATTATTTATACACCATAAACAAACCCCCCAATTGACACAAAAAGCATGGACTATATCCGCAGTATAGCCAAAGCCCACTACAAGGCAGCTCCGACTGAGGTGAAGGATTTAGTGGAAAAGTTCTTCCGGCAGCTCGAACCCGACAGCAAAGGTTGTGTTAGTTCCTCGAAGTTCTTTTCCTTCATGAAGAAGTACCCGAACGGCGACGAGCGCCATAGCAGCGAGTACTTCTTCGGGTTGCTCGACAAGGGCAAAAAAGGCGTCCTCGATTTCGAGGACGTGAAGACACTTTACTACATCTTAATGAGCCGCCGCCCGTTCTGCGACTCATGCAGAGGCTTAATCACGGGCATCTATTACTCGTGTGGGGCGTGCTTCAACAGAAGCCGATCGCCCTTCACTGTCTGCCACGGCTGTTATCAAAACTGCCGACTGTTGGAAGTTCATAAAGCTAAGGCTAAGCACAGTGGACCTGTGACGTTCTTGGATAACTACACTTTAGTCCAGCTCAAGAGGACCAGCACTATTAACCCACAACGTGTGAGTAGCCACAATATATATGCGTTGATGCCTGATTATATACATAATTACTTCATATTAGTTTTTCTAGCTATTGAATCCTTAATTTGCATTCAAATTCAAGTCGAGCATCGGAATTCGAATTAATAACTGGATCGGCTCGGTTGATCATTTTTGTGGATACGTATTAACTCTAAACAAACTTGTTTTTGCAGCAAGAGCCTTCACACGCATTGGTTCGGTCACAAAGCAGTCCTGGTAATGTAGCAAGAGTTGTAGCAACGCCTCAAAGGGGAAGTTCTAGCCAATCCAATGCAATTGTTCCTGCAGCACCAAGAAATACTGTAAGCATTTAAGTATATATGTAAGAGCTTGATTACGAATGATGAGCCTATATGCTGTGTGGCTGCATGCATCATAAATTAACATTTTCTGGCGGCATGAACTGAATATTTGTAGCTATTTTATTAAATATATAAGCAGGATCAATGGAGTCGTATACTTGGATCAGCCGCGAACGTGGCAGTGGTAGTACTAGGCATCGGAAACCTCGCTGCAACTAGTTGTTCCATCCTTTAATTTGATCAGCCAAATATGCATGTCTTCTCCAACTATGTTTCTATGGCTTATTAATGTATTTTTGTTTATTTGAGCTTGTCTATATATGTATTTGTGGAGTGTTTAAGGAGTCTTTTTCTTTCATTAGATGTGATGCTAATATAATAGCTCACAGATCTATTGGAATTGGGGTTCGACATGCGTTAGTTTTTCTGTTCTTGTATTTTTATTATTGTTCGTCGTGATTTGCAATAATATTCCCCTTTGAGGGGTTTGATTGTCAAAAAAAAAAAAATAAAGAAAAAGATCAAGTTGTTAGTCATGTCACAAATTCCGGCGACAAACGAGACTTCTGTAAACCGGTGCAAGAATTGTGAGAAACTCTCTCTGTATGGCAAATTACGTCCACTTCCCCTGAAATCCAGTTTAATAATAATTCAATCCCTCCTGTTTTATTTTTTGGAAAAATCCCTCGGGATCCCCTTGTGATTTTAAAAATTTTCATTTTATCCCCTGTAAGATAAAAATTATCTAAGCAACTCCTTGTGAAATTTCCCCCTTAATACAGTGCTTGATATTCACGCACAGATTTGTGAGAGTGGTATACGTGATTTTTTAGTTTAAAGTACATAAATTGTCAAAATTGCCCATATACTTCTTAGTATTCTGGTATAATTGCCTTCTTTCTTCCTTTCTTCTGATACAAAGCACATGAATTGTCAAAAACACTACTTTTGCACTGTTAGTAGTGTAAGACTGCACCAAACAAAGAAAAAAGTGTTAAAAAGTTTCAGAAAAAAAAAGACCCAATTAAAAAGATTGATTCTTCTTGAAAATGGCATAAATTATGAAAGACCCAATTTATATCATCAACTCACTTGCACTTGAGAGCAGTCCATCAATTTATCTGCATCCCCCAAGCCTGATAACATCATGATACACATACCTTCTTATCTGTGAGAGAAAGAGGAAGTCAAGAAATTAAAAAACCCAAATTTCTTCAAACAAAGCATATACAGGCCGAATTTGATTTGATTCAAACAAAAAATTTCCAGAAAACCTGAAGAAGGCGGTGAGGGAGATGACTACGGAAACAATGGGGGCAAATACCCTCACAACAATCCAAGCAAAAGACATTCTTTTCGTTTTTCCTAGCATCCTCGTGAATTATGCAGGCGTTGAAGAATTTCTCCGTTAGAATTGCCGAAAGCCACTCCGGAATCTCCGGAGCATCACCCTACAGAAGACGAATCCAAAAACCCATCAAAACCCAGAACTCAAATTGAGCAAGTAAAGAGAAAATTCATCGATTTCTAGAGAGATAAAGAAATTAAGCCACAAATTGAAGACAAAAAACCCATTAACAAAATGCTAAGACTTAGGGGAAAATAACACAAACCCATGAAAATCCTGTACGTACCGTGAAGACGCAACCCTTAGGAGATTCTTGTGTTGTTGATATTGTCGGAATCCAAAAGTTTTGCCAATGTTTCAAAATCTACCTAGAATCCAATGAACAAAAAGGGTTTGTCTTTGAGGGGGAAAATTCTAAAAATTATGGACAAAAATATTTCAGCTTGCTCAACCGTTAATTAAAGGGCAATATATGAAAGGGTATATTTGTCTTTTTCATGCTAAAATCATTTAAAAATTGACGAGGGAGGCAGTGAGTCTTTTTAAAAAAAACAGAAGGTGTTTTTTTTAAATTTTTTATCTTTTAGGGGGGTGTTTTGCCAATTTGCATTAACACAGGGGGGTAAAATGGTATTAACTCTTATTTTTTACTAAATAATCCTTAAGGGTTTGATTTGCCGTAATGAAAAGTGATAAAAGGCTAAATTATCCCTAACGATTTATATTAAAATTTTATAAGAAAATTAAAGTTATTATGTTCCTAAATTACCCTTATGACCTTACTTCTATCTCCCTCTCTCGTCTCCAACCTCCCTCCCTCCCTCCCTCCCTCCCTCAGCTCAGTGGTGGTGGATCTTGAAGGAGAAGTAGATTTTTGATTGTTAGTTTAAAATGGGTACAATGACGATGATGTTGACTGCAGTTGTGATGGTGACGACGGCAGTGCATGACTGCATGGACTTCAACATTTTTTTAATTATTATTAGTTTTTATCTAAATCGAAAAATTAAGACTTGTAAAATGTAATTTCTATGATATATATAAAATCTATTCAATGATCAATTCAAAATTTTGTATAATTTTTATATATTCTAAAAAAAAAATGTTTTGTTTTCTTCCAAATATGAAAATGCATATTATATATATCAAGAACAAAATCTATAAATATATATACATAGATAATATAAAACTGATATGTGAATGTAATGTAATCACAAATTTGAGATATTGCAGAACAAATATAATAGTACCCGAAATTTATAATGGTAACAAAACTAGCCATTAACATTTGACATATAATAAAGGTAAAAATTTAAATTTGGTCATGTAATTTTGTAATTTTCGAAATTTAGTTCTGCTCGTTTCAAGATTTGCAATTAAGTCCTGTAAATTCTAAAATTTTGTAATTTATGTCTGAATTCAAACCGCACAGGCCGTGCCTGAATTCAAACAAAAACAAACTCTTCTTTATTTAAACTGTTCTACGCAAGCAAATCGAAAGATCTCACTTGTCCTAAATTGGAACAAGTATGTAGAGATTTTCATGGGACCGTAATTGTCTGTTTTTTGTTTGCCGACCAATAAGATATCTGAGATTGACCAGCTAGTTGGGTTGGTTTGATTATTCTTTTCTATTGAGAAGGAGTCAATTGTCTAATCGAGTCACCTTCTTATAGGATCTGCTGGACGACATTATATTTTCATTCAAATATAATTATATTTTTATTAGATACGCCACATGTATAATAATTTTTTTTATACAAGTTAAATATTTTCGTCATGTTATCCCGCCAAGTCAGCAAAGAAATGAGTTACGTAGCCAATTTCAACAACTAATAAATTTTTCTGAGAAAATCGGACATAAATTACAAAATTTTAGAATTTATAGGACTTAATTGTAAATTTTGAAACGAACAGGACTGAAATTGCTAAAATTACAAACTTATAAGACTTAATTGAAAATTTTAAAACGAACAGGATGAAATTGCCAAAATTACAAACTTATAGGACCAAAATTACATTTTTGCCTTTTAATAATTTAGTCATATTTGTTTTAAAATTAGCAATTAAGTTCTATAAGTTAGTAATTTTGGTAATTTTGGTCCTGTCCGTTTTGAAATTTGTAACTAAGTTCTATAAGTTCTAAAATTTTACAATTTGTCTCCGAACTCAGACAGGCACGGGTCATGTCTGAATTCAGATCGAGCCAGACTCTTCTTTGTTTGAGTTAATTGTGTGCAAATCGGAAGATCTTACTTGTCCTAAACTGGAACAAGTACGTAGAGATCTTTGTAGGATCGTGGTTGTCCGTTTTCAGTTTGCCGGCCGAAAAAATCTCCGAGATTGACCAAGTAGCTAAGTTGGTTGGGCTATTCTTTTCTATTAAAAAGGAGTCAACTGTTCATTCAAATATAATTATATTTTTTTATTTAACATATATAATAATTTTTTTTTATATAAGTCAGATATTTTTGTCATGTCATCCCGCCAAGTCAGCAAAAAGAATTAGCTACCTAGCCAATTTCGGCAACTAATAAATTTTCCTGCGAAAATAGGACATAAATTTGCAAAATTTTAGAACTTTCAAGGCTTAATTACAAATTTGGAAAAGGATATGACCAAAATTACAAACTTACAGGATTTAATTACAAATTTTCAAACTGTCATGACTAAATTGCCAAAATTACAAATTTATAGGACCAAGTTTACATTTTTGCTTTATTAAAATTGTAAATTTATACAACCAAATTTGCAATTTTACCTAAACTAGGAGGTTGGGCACCGCGCGATGCGCGGTGATTGTGCCCGGTAAAAATATCAGTCTAAATTATTAAAAATATATATTTTATAGTTTTTGGTTATTTGTTTATAGCACAAAACGTTTGGGATTCCCATTGACCATTACCCTAATTGCTTTATCCATTATAAATAGGTATCGATTATAAATAGGCTCTTGTATACTTTCCCCCAGGTGCTCACTATTAGAATATCAAATTGGATCAAATTTATCACACTGTAATGCTTCTAACAATTTCATACAAACCAAGAAAGGGAATGCCAACATCATTGCACCACATTAATATTTCTAATTTTGATAATCTTAAAAGTTGAACAATAAGATTAACAGTACCTCATCTTTATAAAACGACCAAGCATAATACATTTAGCTGCAATAACATACCACTAATAAAAAAACCGAATTGAACAAATAAGAATGAAAAAAAAAAAAAAAAAAAACTCAAACATCATGCAGGTTTGAAAATATTTACAAAGCGGAAGCTAAATATAAATATCGGTGACCTTTATACATTCCTTGTTTTTATACATTCATCCTTGAACCTCAGCCTGCACAGATTGTTCTGTCAGCCTCAACAAGCGAAGAGACAGTATATCGATATTTTTGCGCCGTAGGAAGATTCCATCATTTTTTTTTATTTGAACAATATATTATTTATATTTTAGATGTTCGGTGATGTCAGCAAAATCAATCCTTATATGCTGTATCACAAAAATTATATGCGTACATTATCATAAAACTGCTGCAAGGACAAATAGTATTATAAACTATTCTAATACCATGATTACCTCTTCATCACATTTCATGAGTTCAACCGCAGTTACACCAACAACCTTTTCTGCAAGCTCTCCAAAGGCGACAACATCCAATTGAGTTAACTTGTCCGAAAGTGTGACAACAATCTAGTCCTACAAAGTTCAAGATAAGATTTTTATTAAGAAAGGTTTTAAAATGTAATCCAATATCAGATATTATTAAATAAAATGAAAAAGAAACATATAGAATAATACCTAGGTCTCGCAATTGTTTCACCCCGGCAAAAACTAATTTTTAAATATTCCAAATTAGATAACGAATACCGTGAAATTATGATCTATTAAAAATGTTGCGATAATATAACTTATAAAAAAAGTAGAATGAAAGAACTTACTATATCATTCGTTATAACATTTGCAATAGATGAAAAGATGGCGTGAATTATAGTTCGTGGACTGGAGTGCTGAAGATATTTCCTCTGTCAAACAAGTTGCACAGAAATGGATGGCTTTTTGCTCGCCTATTTGTAGTTTGAAGAAAATAAATAGCTGAAGATTAATAAATGCATATGATAAAAAATTTAAAAATCTAATATTCAAAAGAAAACAAGGATACCAACTACCAAGTTCTTAAATATTGTGATCCACGATATGGCGGAGATTGACGATAATACTTGTGAATCCTCTAGCTGCGAGTGATGTTCCTGAAATATGCATAATTTTAATTTGTATATTTTAACTTCATACATAACAAACTTATGTACGGAAACAAAAGCATATCACATTTTATTTACTACCTCGGGAACATACCTTTGTAATCGGAGACATTTAATGCAGTTGCAGCGATGATTGCCATTCTTTGTGCTGTATTAAGAATGACTATCCCCTCACTGAAAATCACTTCATTCCATAATCTGAGCAGTGCTCGTGTTTTCTTTATATATGATAACATTTTTTGGAATAAAAAGTTTAATAATAATTTAGTTCAGTCGGAACTATGAAATAAAGCTGCGAAATCTTACTTGTCATAACAACAATAAACTCTTGAACAGTTGAACTTCGTCCCAACTTCGAGTTCACAACTTTTTGCTCAATTTTGTCAATGACAATAGCCAAAATATCTGTGATACAACAATCAATTAATTTAGTACAAAATGGAAATACGGTAGATTATAAAAGAGAGTAGTACGGTTCTTGGAGTTGAAGAACATGCTCCACCAAACCCACATCTGAACTATATATTACAACTTGCACTTGGGTTTCCTAAATAACATTTTAAAATAAACTGGTGAAAAATAATAATATAAATTTTTTCAAGTGCAAGAGCAACAAAAGCTTATCCAAAAAAAAAAAAAATAGAGAATGTTATTTTCAGATCAAACATACATACATCTTTGTCGATAAATACAAACTTCTGAAATTTTCTTGAATTTACTTGAAACTGTTGGGGGTTGAGCTTTCGCATTACGAGGACTTCTGTTGTCCAACTCCTAACTTCGGGTGTAATTTGACCAACAGGGACAAGAGACCCATGCATCTTTGAATCTATAGGCTGAGAATGCCACAAAAAAACAAATATATTATATATTACTGAACAAAAAATACTAAAAAACAATATTGTGGCATTTAGATTATACAATAACAAGAAAATGGTGACATTACAACTATATGTGCTAGTATAGCAGATGAAACAACTTACTGTGTTGTTAGACATGACATTCGCAACAGATGAGAAATTGTCGTGTGGAATTGTTAATTGTGCAGTGGACCGCTGTAGATATCTCTTCTCTCGAACAATTCAGACAGAAATTGATGATTTTTTGCTTGCCTAATTGTGGTTTTAAAAATATAATATCTAAATGTCAACTAATGGATATGAAATAAACCGAAAAATCTAATACTCGCCTATTTATAGTATTTAAAAAATGATATCTAAATGTTAACAAATGGATATGAATAAACCGAAAAATCTAATATAAAAAAGGAAAAAAAAAGATACCAAGTTCTTAGATGCTGAGATTCGGGATATGAGGAATTGACAATAATATTTGCAAAGCTTTTTGCTGCGAGAGAAGTTCCTGAATACACGTAATAATGTATTCAATAGAAGTATCCTAAGTTCAAATATATGTATTCACATTGTACAACATTGTATTCTGCCATAATTTGGCCTTTGCCTGTATCTTTTTGTCCATATAATTAAAAAGTTTCCTTAAGCAATGGATCATGGAACTGGGGAAAAGTCAATAAATTATTTTTAGTAGAAAGCTAGGTACACTCCCCTAATATTAAAGGCATAAGCTTACAACTATGTTAATACCAAGCATTATAAAATATTTATATATGAAGCGAAAAGCATATCACACTTGATAAGGGACAAGATTTTATGTATATTAGTTTAGGAACATACCTTTGAAATCAGTAAGTCATAGTTTACTTGCTGCAATTATAGGCTTTTTTTTTTTTGTTTTATTAAGGATATCTACTCCGTCAGTGAAAATCACCTCATTCCATAAACTCAATAGCATTGGCATTTTCCTGTATATAATAATATATTCTGAAAAAATTAACCACTAATGATCTGATTTAGTTTGAAATATAGTATAAAATGAAGAAATCTTACTCATCATTAACAATAATAAGCTCTTGAACAGATCGAATTTCCGAAGTTTGTCTGTACTGTATTTTGGGACAATAGCCAGAATATCTGTGATACAATAATATATCAATCTAGCATATAAAATGATGAAAATATGGTATTTATAAGAAATGATTATAAAAGCATACTGGAATCTCAGAAAACTTAGTGAATTGTGGTGCTCCAAGCTCTTTGGGCAACAAATCATTAGTCACAACGGGTGGTGGCTCAAGAGTTCCAAATCGTGAATAGAAATTTGAAGCTTCCACTAAAAAATTAAAAACAATTGGGTCTTTACCAACGAATAATTAGTTAGAATGTAAGCCTAACCAAAAATCCCAATCATAAACGCCCAATTCACAAGACTACAGAACAAAAGGGAAAAAGTAATTGAAATTGAAACCTAGCATCTCGATAAACCCTATTAAAAATTCCCAACTAAAACCCAGATCCGATGCTTGGCAAACTTGTAGAGAAGAGAGGTACTGTTCTTTTTATAGCGAGAACTGAAAATTTCTGTAAACTCATGTGGATTTACCGCTAAGAAATATTCCATGAATGGCGGCCTGAGTGAAGAGCACGTCTGAAGAACTTACCCGAAGATGACGAACTTTGGCCAAAATCTGATGTCATCCACACACAAGCGTGGAGATCCGTCGTTCAATTAACGTAGGCGACACTGGTGACGGTGAATGGCCAAGGAGACGGAAGCGAGAAAAAGTTTCTTCGATGAAGAATTGAAGGCAAAAAAAGAAAAAGAAATGTCTGAGCATAAAACAAAAAGAGAAGGAAGAAATTAATTAATTAATAGTCCGGGTTCACATGCAGCCGTGATGAATTCAGAAATTGTGAGCTTGGTCTTGTCCTCAATTTGGACTTACGGCTCTTATATATAAGTTAAATGAAAGAGATAGACAACTAATTTTAGCCTGTGCAACCAAAAAAAAAAAAAAAAGTTTAAATCCCCATTAATTTGAAATATTTTTACTTAACTCCCCCATGAATTTATACTGCATAATAAGATATAAATAGTGTATTAAAACGATTTAGTATTACATTATGTGAAAATCATACAACATAATTTGAGAGTTAGAATATGGTGATTGACATCCCCAATTCATAAAATCCATTAATTTATACTATATAATAAGATATAAATACTGCATTATAATATTTTTGTACTACATTATGTGAAAGTTATACGTGCAACCAATTGGGGAGTTAAGTAAAAATATAATGTCCAATTGAGAAGTTATCCCACATTACCCGTAACTTAATTTTTATAGAAGAATTTAATAAATATTTCCCCCGAAATATTTTCCAAATATATTATGCCCTTTTAAGTTAAATAATAATTAATTAAATTTCACGAGTCAACTCAGAGGGCTTTTCCGTCATTTCGTCGCGCGGCAAATCCCATCCGGCCATCCCGCGATCAACATATGAACACTCGCTCCTCATTTCTCTAGATTTCAACCACCTCCACCACCACTACCACCACAATCGCCGCCGCAGGAATTGAGAAATCGACGCACGTCCACGGAGAACTGCTGCTCCGCCTCCACGATCGACCGCACCCGCCGCCGACGTTCAAACTCCGGGAATGGCTTCTTCGGAAGCCGATTCCCGATTAGCCGAAGTCGTAATCCCCGCCCTCGAGAAGATAATCAAGAGCGCCTCCTGGCGCAGGCATTCGAAACTCGCCGCCGAGTGCAAATCCGTTATCGAACACCTCAACTCATCTTCCGCCACCTCCACCTCCGATCAGCCCGATCGTGCGGCGGCGTCCTCGCACCCCGGGGTACTCCTCGACCTCTCCTTATCCGATTCGGAGCTAATTCTCAGCCCAATTATCAATGCCCTATCCTCTAACAACCTCAAAGTTTCCGAACCTGCTCTTGATGCTGTACAGAGTTTGGTTTCAAATGGATACCTACGCGGAGAGGCGGATCCCGCTGGAAGCCCCGACGCTAAACTGCTAGCCAATTTGATAGATACGGTGAGCAAATGCCATGGTTTGGGGGCTGAGAGTGTGGAGCTGCAGGTGATCAAGGCTCTTCTGTCAGCTGTTACTTCGGTGTCCATGCGAATACATGGGGACTGTTTGCTGCAGATTGTTAGAACTTTTTATGATATTTACTTGAGTAGTAAGAATGTGGTGAATCAGAATACTGCAAAGGCGTCTTTGGTGCAATTGCTGGTTATTGTGTTTAGGAGAATGGAGGCTGATTCATCAACTGTGCCATTGCAGCCGATTTTAGTGGCGGAAGTGATGGAAACAACAGAGAAGGCAGACACGGATGGTTCAATGACGAATTTTGTCCAAGGTTTTATTAGTAAGGTAATGCAAGATATTGATGGGGTTTTCAGTCCTGCTATATCCAAAGCAGTGGGTTCAGGTGCTGGAGCACATGATGGGGCGTTTGAGACTAAGATTTCCACAATAGAGGGGACTAATGCAGCAGATTTATTGGACTCAACAGACAAGGATATGTTGGATGCAAAGTACTGGGAGATAAACATGTATAAAACGGCTTTTGAGGGAAAGAAAGGAGTTTTGGTGGATGGAGAAGGGGAAGGGAATGATGATTTGGAGGTCCAAATTGGGAATAAGTTGAGACGGGATGCATTTTTGGTCTTCCGAGCTTTGTGTAAGCTCTCGATGAAAACTCCACCTAAAGAAGCTATGGGGGATCCCAAGGCAACGAAGGGGAAGATTGTTGCCTTGGAGTTGCTCAAGATATTGTTGGAGAATGCCGGGCCAATATTTAGGACAAGTGACAGGTAGTCGACTCCTAGATATTGTTTCTATCTAAGTTTTTCAGCTATTTTTCTGCAGTCTATGACTTTTGTAGTATGCTATGTTGTTGAAAATTTATAAACAGTAATTTTACAGGATGCAGAACTTTGGGCACTACACTGATGCATTGAACTGTAGGAGTATGGTTGCTATTGCTGATTTAATTCAGGCTAACCACCATAAGTGATATAAAAGAGTAAAATACTTTAATATAGATATTACTAGTCCTAGTGTAGTTTATAGCATGTCTGTGTTATTCAATAGCTTACATATTTGATAGATATTAAGATTATTGAATTAGTTTCTAGGATATTGAAGTTAAGCCTCCATGCTTTACCTTGTCGTATTTTGAGTTAGTTGACCATTTGAATCAACACAGGGTTTGTGAATTGTGATGCTATAATCACAGGGTTCTTTTCTGCATTCCCTAGTTATCGTTGAGTATGACTTTCTTCATGCTAAATAGGTTACGGCTTGCAATGTGAATAGAGGACCAAATTTTGAGAAAAATGAGTTAGCTTTCGATCCAGAGCTTGAATCACATGCATGAAGGAGAATATATTATATAGGTTTTGTGGCTCATTGTGGGCAGTAATGTTATTGCCCAAGAATAGTTGCTGATAGTTCTTGCACAGTGTCTGAGTGCTTAAACTAGCTCACAACTGTCCCTTGTTCTATGTTGCTCTTCTACTTATCAACATTTTACACCATTATTTTTCATGCAGTTTAGTTTATTTGTTTATTTTGGCTAAACTTCAAATAATAGATGCATTGTTTGCTTTATATTCACATTTGGCCACCCTTTTTTTTTTTTTATCACAGGCTGTTTCTTTGTTCTTAGCCACTGCTTCTTTGTTTTTGTTCTGCAACAGATTTTTAGATGCAATAAAGCAGTACTTGTGTCTGTCACTATTGAAGAACAGCGCCTCTACACTTATGATTATTTTTCAACTCTCGTGTTCAATATTTATGAGTCTGATCTCACGATTTAGAGCTGGATTGAAGGCAGAAATTGGAGTATTTTTCCCCATGATTGTTCTCAGAGTACTGGAGAATGTTGCACAATCAAATTTTCAGCAAAAGATAACAGTGCTTCGGTTTCTGGAGAGGCTGTGTGATGATCCGCAGATCTTGATAGACATATTCCTCAATTATGACTGTGATGTTAACGCTTCAAACATATTTGAAAGGTATAATTTGCGCATCATGTTAACAGTTTTACATTTTTTAGATTGCAATGATGTCTTTCCATTCGATTCTTTTGAGCTTGTTTTATATATACAATGCTTGCAGCAGATTAGTATCTGTACTTAGTTTATGGCATTTATGAACCATGGTGCAATTAGATATATACATGTTTTGATACTCCAGGATGGTTAATGGACTACTTAAAACTGCTCAAGGTGTTCCACCTGGTGTCGCAACTACACTTCAACCTCCTGAAGAAGTTAGTATGAAGCTAGAAGCTTTGAAATGCTCGAATGCTGTTTTGAAGTCCATGAGTGACTGGATGAACAAACAATTACAAATTCCAGAATCTCACTCTCAAAAGAACCTTGAAGCTGTGGAGAACAGTTCTGATCCTGGAAGTACCCCTCTGGTAAATGGCAATGCAGAAGATCCCCCTGAAGCATCAGATACTCACCTTGAAGCAAGTGAAGTTTCTGATGCGTCAATGATTGAGCAGCGTCGTGCATATAAACTTGAACTTCAGGTGCAGTAAGTTACATTTGTTGATTACTCTGGTATATAATTGTCACTGAGCACAATAGTAGCTTGCTCATGTAACCAGTATGATTTATATTGCAGGAAGGGATCTCTCTTTTTAATCGAAAACCCAAAAAGGGTATTGAATTCCTGATAAATGCTAATAAGGTGGGAGACTCGGCAGAGGAGGTAGCAGCTTTCCTAAAAAATGCATCTGGTTTAAATAAAACTATGATTGGTGACTATCTGGGCGAGAGGGATGAGTTGTCACTAAAGGTGATGCACGCATATGTGGATTCCTTTGATTTTGAAGAAATGGAGTTTGATGAGGCGATCAGAACCTTCCTACAAGGCTTTAGACTTCCGGGTGAGGCACAGAAGATTGACCGTATTATGGAAAAGTTTGCTGCACGATACTGCAAGTGTAATCCCAAGGCCTTTATAAGTGCTGATACTGCTTATGTTCTTGCCTATTCTGTTATAATGCTGAACACTGATGCTCATAACCCTATGGTGAAGGACAAGGTATAGCTGTAAAGTTTAACACAGTGATGGGCCTTCCTGGGGCAGACAATTGACATGTTTTCTCTCTTCTACAATTTTCATCTGATTATGCAGATGTCAGCTGAGGATTTTATAAGGAACAATCGTGGGATAGATGACGGGAAAGACCTACCGGAGGATTACATGAGATCATTGTTTGAACGAATATCAAGAAATGAAATTAAAATGAAAGAAGATAACTTGTCCATCCAACAAAAGCAATCGATGAACTCAAACAGAATATTAGGCTTAGATAGTATCTTGAATGTTGTTATCCGCAAGCGAGATGGAGACAGTATGGAGACTGGTGACGATCTCATGAAAAGCATGCAAGAACAATTCAAAGAAAAGGCTCGCAAATCTGAGTAAGAACTACTTTGAAGCTTTTGCATCTTAGGTAGGAAATAGACCATGCTTTAATACTTGATTTCATGTTCTAATATTATATTTATGTGAAAACTTGCTGCGATTCCTCTCACGTTATACCCATGTGATACAAACAAACTTCATTTGAGGGAACTGGAAAACTTATTGTTTGAATTGAAAAGTACTTGTTCTCCCAGAACAGCAGAATTCTTGTCTTTGTTGGGGTGAATGGTGATTGCCATCATTCTAAAATGCATAAATACAGATACTGTTTTGATCATCCACTTCCATTTGTAAATTGTAGGTCAATCTATTATCCTGCAACAGATGTTGTAATCCTCAGATTCATGATTGAAGCATGTTGGGCTCCCATGCTGGCTGCCTTCAGTGTTCCTCTTGACCAAAGTGATGATGAAGTTGTGATAGCTATATGCTTGGAAGGTTTCCGTAGTGCTATCCATCTTACTGCAGGAATGTCCATGAAAACTCATCGAGATGCTTTTGTGACATCATTAGCAAAATTTACTTCTCTCCACTCACCTGCAGATATGAAACAAAAAAATGTTGATGCAATCAAGGTTGGTAGTTATGGGCTGCTTACCATTGCTTCTTTACTATGATCGTCACCTTTCCAGCTTCTTGCATTTGCTTTTATGTTCTTTCTGCCTATCAATGTGACCTTTTTAATTGCTGACAATACATTAGTCATATGGTTACTTTGACACTTGTGCATATATATATAGTAAATTACTATTAGACCCATATGATTTGTTAGCGATTTGAATGTTTCTTCATTAAAATTTTAATATGCATTACTAAAAACTTGTCAAATTGATTAATATGAAATCATCAATGCTGTCAAAGCTTTTCGGACTGATCCTTCTGGAACCACTGGCTCCTCTGAAACTTCACAAATGACATGTATTAACAATCAAGACTATCAAATCTTATGAAAATTAGTATGAAGTTGCTACTGCCTCAGAGAATTATGAAACAAATGATGTTAGTGGTGTAATAGAAAACAAGATAGCCAAGTTAATTGCTAACAGAGCCTTTTGCTTGGGGTGTTTGTAAATTGTAATCGATTAGCAAATCGTAAGGGGTGAAAGTGTAATTTCTAAACCAAAGGGTCCATGTGTAAATACATCTAACTATAGGAGGTCTAAATGTAATTAACCCTATATATATTTGTATGTGTCTATACAGGGAACTAATTAGAAATCCAGAGAAATTAATTATAATTTCTTTAAGAACAGAAAAACTCTGATCCTCAGCTTTCACTTCTGTCTACAGGCAATAATTACAATAGCAGATGAGGATGGGAATTACTTGCAGGAAGCCTGGGAGCATATCTTAACATGTGTTTCACGGTTTGAACATTTGCATATTTTGGGAGAAGGTGCTCCACCTGATGCAGCGTTCTTCTCAAATCCTCAGAATGAATCTGAAATATCTAAACAAGGGAAATCGAATGCTCTACCTGTTCTACTACACAAAGGACCTGAGAAGATTCAGAATGCAGCTTCAGCTCTGAGGAGGGGATCGTATGATAGTCTTGGTGTAGGTGGTATCTTGGTTGCCGGAATTACATCTGAGCAGATGAACAACTTGGTCTCTAACTTGAATATTTTGGAACAAGCTGGTGAAATCAACCAGATATTCATTCGGAGCCAAAACCTGAACAGTGAGGCAATAGTTGACTTTGTCAAGGCTCTTTGCAAGGTATCTATGGATGAATTGCGATCGTCTCATCCACGGGTTTTCAGCATGACAAAGATAGTCGAGATTGCGTATGTTACTGCTGCTGTTTATTTTTCTCTCTTTCAAAAACATTTATTCTGGCAATATGTTTAAATACGTTTTACTTTCTAACAGGCACTATAACATGAATCGTATTAGACTTGTCTGGTCAACAATTTGGCAAGTACTCTCAGATTTCTTTGTCATGATTGGTTGTTCAGAAAACCTCTCAGTAGCTATATTTGCAGTAGACTCTTTGCGCCAAGTGTCAATGAAGTTCTTGGAGATGGAAGAATTAGCTAATTATAATTTTCAGAATGAATTCATGAAGCCTTTTGTAGTTGTGATGCGCAAGAGTAATGCTGTTGAGATCAGAGAATTGGTTATCAGATGTGTTTCCCAGATGGTGTTTTCTCGTGTCAATAATGTCAAGTCAGGATGGAAGAGCATCTTCATGGTAGTATTTTTTCTGCTTTTATTCTTTCCTGGGGGAACTATATGCACTGTTCTTTTCTCATTGTATTATCTTATGATTTTCTCGAAATATGCAGGTTTTTACAACAGCAGCTTATGATGACCATAAGAGTATTGTTCTCCTGGCATTTGAAATAACTGAGAAGATAGTGGGTGATTATTTTCCATATATCACTGAAACTGAGACCACCACCTTCACAGACTGTGTTAATTGTTTGATTGCTTTCACCAATAGCAGATTCAACAAAGATGCTAGTCTTAATGCAATTGGTTTCCTCCGTTCCTGTGCTGCAAAACTTGCTGAAGGAGAGCTAGGCAACAGAACTTCTGAAAAGATTCCTCCATCTTCACCTCATAAAGGAACAAATATGAAAACTGATAATGAGTTTTCAACCGATAAGGTGGATCTTCTCTATTTGTGGTATCCTTTGCTGGCAGGTAAAGGAAAAACTTCTCTTTCTTATGGTGTTGATCTATAACTGATCGAAATCCCCACTTGCGTGTCGTGATATATAATATCTCCTTCATTTGAAAAATCAAAGTAAACTAAAGTTTTTATTCTCTCCCACCCTTCACTTGAAATTTTAGTTCAATTTAACCAAAATAAACTATTATTCTTATTTTCTTCCTCCCTCTCTCTCTCAGGTTTATCTGAACTGAGCTTTGACCCAAGACCGGAAATCAGGCAAAGTGCCCTGCAAGTACTCTTTGACTGTCTACGCAACTATGGCCCACATTTTTCACTACCCTTATGGGAAAAAGTGTTTGAATCTGTACTATTTAGAATCTTTGACGATTTTTGGCGCGCTATTGACCCATCCAGTGACGTTTCTCCAAGGCCCATGGACAATGGCGACATGGAGGAAAATGATCATGAAGCATGGCTTTTTGAAACATGTAGATTGGCTCTAAAGCTGGTTGTAGACCTTTTCATTAATTTCTATGATACCGTAAATCCCCTTCTGAATAAAGTGCTCATCATATTGGTTAGTTTTATCAAACGTCCTCATCAAAGCCTTAGTGGTATTGGTGTTGCTGCTTTTGTTCGTTTGGTGAGCAATGTTGGCGACTCTTTTTCTGAAGAAAATTGGTTTAGCGTGGTCTCATCTCTCAAAGAAGCTGCCAAGGAAACAATTCCAGATTTTTCAGTTGTGTTTAATGAAGATGATAAAATCTCGGCCCTGGAAGAAGATCTCAAGGGAAGCAGCCATGAGGAATCTACTGATGAGATGATTGCCTCCAAAAAGGATTCAGTTGGCTCAAGGAGAAGTCTTTTGTATGCAGCTATATCTGATGTTAAGTGTCGAGCTTCCGTTCAGCTACTATTAATACAGGTAAGTAATTAAAAATATTTTCAATTATTATAATTCTATAATTACCCCATCTTAGTTCGAAATTACGGGTACCTCCCTCCCCCCCTTTATTATTCACATGATGTTACGATTCAATTTTTCCAGTAAAATTGTCGAAATTTCTCACACGTATAGATGATGTTATCCAACTAACTTTCTTAACTTTCTCTGGTTTAGCTTTGACAAAAATTGATGACTAAAAGGGGGTATCTGTAGTTTTAGAACTAAGAGGAGAGTTAATTATGTAATTAAACGTACTTACAAGGGAGGTCAGTGTAATGTTTTGGCTTTCCAACTACTGATTCTTGTATTTTCCAAATTTTCTTCACAAGTCCATTGCAAATATATTATTGGATATTATCGTTGTGTGCAACTAGAATTTGTGTGTATTTCAGCTGAGAAAAAAGCCGTTCGATATAGGAAAAAAGAACCCTCTATTTTTGGATTTTTATTTTTACAATATAAATTCCATTCCTGTGCGCTAGATCTGTAATTAAAGCTTTTCTTCCTTTAAGTAACTAACAATGGTTTTCCCATGCAACTATGGCAGGCTATAATGGAGATCTACAACATATACAGACTCCAACTCTCAGTTAAAAACACCACCATCCTCTTCAACGCGGTTCATTCTGTAGCATCCAATGCTCACAGCATAAACTCCGACACATCCCTACGCCCAAAGCTTCTACAACTCGGCTCCACAACACAAAAGCAAGATCCTCCTCTATTTCGCCTCGAGAACGATTCTTACCAAATGTGCGTCACATTTCTACATAATCTCGTCCTTGACAGGCCCCTCGCTCATGAAGAAGAGACTGAAGTGGAGTCCTACTTGGTCAAGCTCTGTCACGAAGTTTTGCAATTCTACGTTGAGGTTGCGTGCGCGGCTCAGATTACCAGTCCACCCCTCAAGGGGCCGCCACTGTGTAGGATAGCCATGGGTAGCGAGAAACGAAGAGAATTGGCTGCGCGGGCCCCGCTTGTCGTTGCCACTATACAAGCTCTGGGTAGCTTGGGAGATTCTTCATTTGAGAAGAATTTGTCTTCCTTCTTTCCCTTGATTTCGAGTTTGATAAGATGTGAGCACGGCTCGAGTGAAGTTCAACTAGCAGTGAGCGATATGCTTAGCTCGTCCCTGGGCCCCATTTTGCTCCGATCACGTTGATCCGGGCCCACACAATATTTTCTTTTCTCATTTTTTTAATGTATGATAATGTTTTGTTTAAATTCTTTCATTTTTTTAATCTATAGAAATTTTTTTGGGAATATATATAGGAGGTAATAGTGTAAAAGTTGGTTGACTCGATCGAGCTGTAGATACTGCACCTGATGTAATACGACTGCTAGTCAGATGGATTATATATACGCTGTTGAAATATAACTTTTTCAGTAAATTGAAATTATTATCTAACTTTTGTTCGTATGTTTTTCAGTAAATATACGACTGCTTGAGGGGTTCAGTACTAAATTACAAAAGGCAGCTACCACTTATGTATTTGAGCAATAAGGAAGGTTTGCAAATGGAGAATTGACGCTATACTAACTTCGTCGAAGGTTTTGTGCTTTGAATATTTAGGAACACAATTATTTTTAGTAGGAAGAGTTAAACACAGAGAAAACGGGGAGAGTTGTAGATATTTCAATAGGTATATACGTGATACATGTCTATCCAATTGTTGTATTTGCTTAGAAATATGAGAAATATATATTAGGCAGTACAACAAGAATGTATATACGTGGTGTATGTATATTAATTGTATTGAATAATATTCATGCTCCTAATCCAATTGAAAATTTCGAAGTAAATCATTGCTTTTTAGTTTTAATATTTCCAATTTTCTATAAATAATTGTAGTGTATATTCCCGACCAATACATAACATCAGCTAGAGAATAATGTTGCATAACTATATAACAAAGATATTCTAAGTTATAAGACTCCAAAATCTTTTATAATTTTCTGCAAATTAACTCAAGGAAATTGAATAATTAGTGTCACCATCAAAACCCTAGAATTCTTTGAATCAAGAATTTAAACTAACTTCATTTTTAACGATGTTCGTATCTTTCTTCGTATAATAATTTCAAAAAACTGCATAAAATGTTCCAACCATCTCATGATAAGTATAACAAGAATTTACATCTGATTATTCTGCATTTAAACCTAATTACAATGCAATTCGTCTAGATCGAGAAATTACATATTAGTCCCTAACTTTTGAGAATCGTTTGTGATCCTGACGTCAATTAGGGTTCCGATATGTCATTCCAAAAAAATCTCCATTTTTTAAAATTAATTTGTGACTTCAGGGACTGTGCTATTAAATTAATAATTTATAGGGATCGTTTTATTTATATTTTTAAATTTTAAGGATGATTTTATAACAATATAAAGGTAAGGACATAAGTGTATTTTTATAAATTTTGTTAGGGATTTCAAACCAAATAAAAATTACGGGAACTAAAATACAATTTATCGATCTGGATGAACAGTACCATAATTAAACCTAAATATAGAATACTGAAATATAAATTTTTCTAAGTATAAAATACTCCTCTTCTTATATCGGTCAATACTCTTACATTAATTTGACCAAACTGCCTCGTTTTATGAATTTAAGCACGATATGTACAAAAAGGAAAAAGAAAAATGGGAAAGATTAAGTTATTGGTGAAGTAATGAGGTGATCACATGGCAGTGGAGAGTCTTAGTTCAGTGAATCATTCCTGAATTAAGACAGGGAACGGTGGAACACAGATTAATTACTCACCTTAATCGAGAGAGAGAGTTTAACGCTGGAAACTTTATGTGCACTATCTGTAGAGTGTAGACTGTAATATTATAATTCACAGGGAGAGAGACAGAGAGATTAAGTCTGGAAAAGCAGGTAATTGTTGATGGCTTTTGAATGCTCTGAAAGAAGTTAGTTGTGCCTCGGAAAAGAACCAAGTAATTGATGGCGGTGCACGTGTAAGTGTAACCCTACTTCGATGCATGAATTCATCATCACTCTCACCCACAACAGCAAAAAAGAAAAAGAGAAGGAAAAATCAAATTAAACCATCAAGAAATGAAGGCAGATAAACAAAGAAAAGTCCAGAAAAATGATTAGATTTGGAGTTTGCACATTTATATATAGCATGGAATATCACGAAAAGATTATGCATGAACCCATTAAATTTAGTTTCTTTATCAAATATAATTGTCGGAGAAAACAATTATATACTTAATTAAAATAAACACATATATATATATATATATATTTTGTGCTTTTTATCCAATTTATTAAAGGCATATATATAATTTTCTCCAATCGCCGATGATGCGCAAATTAATCTCTCCGGCCCTATCCGTAGTAGTCGTGTATTCATAAATACGAACAAGAAACTGTCTCGTCTCGTTAAGTTAAGTTAGTACAACGTTGAACAACCAGAATCAAGAATAAAACGAGAATTGTAATATAATATATGTGTAGGGAGGAGATAGAAGAGGATCTATTTCTCACAAAATGGAACCACAAAAGAATTCATGAATTTGACTGAGGCAAGATTGATAATTTTATGATCGAGCAGATGACAACATGAACTCTAGAAAATTAGCCACTCTAAAAAGAAATCAAGAAGAATAATTCAGCTAAATAATAATTTTCATTAAATCACGTAAGAAAATTAAGCATTCAAATCATAGGGTTTTCTTCTTTCTCATCTTGTTAGGAATTAGAATGGAGGTCGAACACCACCTGTTCCCCAATAAGCCTCCGCCGGCATTTGCAGTGGATTCATCATATTCTGGTTCATCCCTTGAAGCATATTAGCGTTGGGATCGCCCATCATTTGCTCCGGCGGCGGCGGCGGCGCCGCCCCTTCCTCTTCCTCCAGCGGCAGCCGCTCGTACGCGGCGTTCCCGAAGGTGGCGGCCATAATCACCACCGGCCCAGAAGCTAAAAGCGGCCCCACCACGGTTCCCCCGACTACCTGACCCTGTGTTCCGGCCAGATATATGGTCAGTGACGATGCGGCAGGCGGCGCCGGCGGCGGAAGAAACGAGCCGGAGAGGGAAAGAATCTCGAAACGGCCGTGCAGGGTGAGAACGGATCCCGGCGCCGCCGGTTGCCGGAGAGTTACCCCCGCGACGGTGCCGGAGGCGCTGAGGATGCAGACGCCCCTCTGGCGGCGCGTGGCGAACGCGGCGATGCAGTCGTTGATGTCGGAGCCGTTGGATATCTCCATCACGTGGGAGCGGAGGGCGTTGGCGCTGTCGCGGGTGATGATGATGGGGGGCTTCGGTTTGTTCTTCGACCCCGCGGGGCGCCCGCGGGGCCGCCGCGTCACCTCGCCGTCTCCGCCGGGTTCTTGACCGCCGCCGCCATTTCCGTCGGAAGTGGCGGCGTTGGTGGTTGTGGGGAGCCCGAAGCCCTCGTCGCGGTCCCTCTTTATGCCGCGGCCGTCGTCGTCGTGATTGTGTTGTTGCTGGAACTGGTGGTGGTGGTGCTGGTGGTGGAAGGGCGGCGGCAGAGGGCGGAGCTGATCCATCACTTGTACAACTCCGAGCTAAAAATTAAATTCTTCCCAATTTGCTACCAACGATTCCGCAAACGAACTCTCGACCAAATTGAGGAAGCTTGATTTGGTCAGATTGCCAAGAAGTCGAGAACCCTAACAAGAATCAAATGAAACTGAGTATTAACTACAAAATCTCCATAATTCCCCAAGATTTGAGCTTTCCAATCAACCCTACAAAGTACAACTACAACATCCCTTTTCCCACTACATATATACAATATGCCAATATTCTCCTTTCTTGAGCTCCTATTAGCTTTCCTTTTGGTGACTTCTCAAGAGAAACTAGTTAGAGCCAGAGAAAGAAGAAAGAGAGAGATAGAGTTGAAAGTCTTTCTTTATTGTTTGGGGGCATTAGTAATTTAGGAACTAAGTAATGCTTCGAGTTAGGGTTAGGTCAATAGAAGAGAGGTTGACAGCGTGCGCATGGCCGTAAGGGCGGTGGAAATGGGACCCCTTTTTCTCTTTCCTTTGTCTCCTCTTTGTTTTCAGACACAAAAGAAAGCCATCAACTTGATGATGCCCATGAAACAACACCCACTGAAAACCTTTGTATTATATTATACTATACTGTAAGGTCTCTCTCTCTCTCGCCTCAAGAGAGATTCATTAATGTTTGAGAGAGAGAGAGAGAGAGAGATATTCAAAATTTCATATTATTAAATTAGGAAGATGCAAGAATTGAAGAAGAAACCAGAGGAAGAAGAAACCAGAGGAAATAAGAAGAGGACAAGAAGTAAGAGGGAGCACAATACATATACATGTGCCTCATTGGAAATTGGAATATATATGCAAATGGACCTCTGTCCCCATTTCAGACCGTGTCTCAAGCTAAGGGCGCTCTTCATATAAGTATTCAATTTTAGGGTTTCAAGAGGAAAATGGTTTTATTTTAGGGTTATAGAGAAATATTACATAAATATAGGAAGTTTTAGTTTAAAGAATCTTTAAGTCAACTAATAGCAAACGCTAAGAGATCATAAAATTAATTTCTTTGCACGGTGGTGTGTCTGCTATTGTTTTCGTTCAACCATTTGCTTTTTAGGTGTGTGGGGTATTTTTAAAAATTCGATCATCCGTCTTTTTGTAGGGTATCTATAATTTAACGAGAGAAATTATAGTTTTGATCGATAGTGAAATTAATGAGATTTGGAAGCAAATAAGATAAAATAAATGCCTAATACTCTAAAATAATAGCAAGACTTATGATATAGGGGTGAATTATTATATTTGGGTATGTGAGATTTGACATAATTATATATTACATCCTACATTTTTGTTTTTTATCTATTAACCCTGATCATAACAAATCGTTTAACATCCCTCAATTCCGTTAAGGTTCCATCAAAATTTAATTTCGATTTTCAAAAAATACTCTCAAGGATTATATTTTTAATTTAAAACCAAAATACATATAAACATAATATTTAAAATTGAAAAAATTAAAACATATCGTCCCCAAATCCCCACCGCAACTCTCTCTACCAATTCCACCACCGCCATCATTCTACCCTAGGTACATCGCCACCACATGACCGCCGCCACCCCTCCCGGCCACAACACACCACCACCACCACCACCACCACCACCAAAGTCACCGCGCCCCTCCCCCAAGAGTTGGAAATTCAGTATGGATCATGACGGCGGCAAATTTGGTGAGGACAGTGATGTGGTGGGTGGGGGCAGGGAACGACATTGGTGTTACTGTCCAGTGTGGCAGTGGTGTATATATAAGTGTCAAAAAGAAATTAAAGTGTATCTATGAATATATTTAAAAAGATGAGCCCTTAACAAAAGATATTCAACAATACAATTTTTAATTAAGTGTCTTTTTTGAAAATCGAAATTGAAATTTGATGGAACCCTAATGGACCTTAAATAATCGGTTAGAAATAGGTGTTGATACCTAAACAAACAACAGATACAGGGTATAATTTATAATTATGTCTAACTTCAAGAAATCCAAATATAATTGGCGGTATTATTTATCATTTGAAAAGTTGTGTACGTCGTTGAGGAAAAAAAACACAATTATTTCATCAAACGAAATCTTTGTTGACACTACCTAGTTTTAACATATTTAGCCATGATTGTGGACTTTATTGATCTAAAAGATTATGATTTTACTTCATTTATGTTTTGTATTGAAAACCAAATTACCTATCATACATTGTTTGTCAAACATACTTTAAAGGGTGTCTGTAATTATTAGATAAATTAATCACATCAATTGGTCAAGCTGGTTTTGTTAGAAAAAAAAATGTTGCATTCTTATTAAGTGCTAGTAAATCCTTTTGTGGCCAATCATATAATATTTATAAATTACAGATATATATATTATTATTAATAAATATAAGAAATATATCAATCATGAGTTGCAATTAAATACTTATAATCTCGATTAAGTATAATATAACTTCAGGACATATTGTTGGATAAATTACCAAGGTCAACATAATGGCTAAAACGTGGCTGAATTTTAATTAATTAATTAATTAACGACAGACCACCTTTTAAGACTTCTTTATGTCAAAGCACATCTTTATGAATAAAACTTAGGTAAATGAATTAAAGTATATTGATGATGTGCGGCATGTGCCCCTTTTTCTTAAAAATAAAATAAAATTAAGTCCCGATAATTTCTCGGATTCAATTTGGATTTAACGGTAGTTGAAGCAAGACTAATAAAGTGGCATTGTAAATTTGTAATGAGAAGCAAGAGGGAGTAAAGATCATTAGAAATTAGTATTTTTACATTTTTTTTGTGGTAAATATTTAAGTAATCAGTCAATTTTAGATAAAATATTATTTTGATATAATTATACAAATATAAAGATACGAATACAACACAAGCACAACGATACTATTCTTTTTCTTCAAAATTTATTGCGTATCAAATGTCCGATATGATATCTTGTCGATATTCATTACAATATAACTAGATGAAACGAAATTAGAAGTATTATATGCATAGTAAATTGGGAATGTGTTTGCTTCATAAATTATGAAGATATCTAACTAAAATTCGACCATTCTTTTTGTTCTATAACTCATTTATTTGAGTTGGAAACCAATTGAGCTATTTAGATGTAAAATTCTGTTTACAAGTGACAATTATATTCTTAAAGACACGAACACAAAATTTCTAATTAAATTAGTATAACTTCAAATCGCTAAATTACACTATTGATTAAAATTCTATTAATTTATGCATTATGTATATATATATATATATAATTGTATAGGAATTTGTCACTAACTTAAATCTGAGTTTTTAAAGAAAATTTCTATGGGAGCTCAAGATATATATCACCAAAAACCATCACCAGGCCGTTTATTATCCTCTGTGAGTACTCTCTCCGGCGGCGAACTATTGATACGCTGTCGTTTAATTGAGTGCTTGAAAATCGAAACTCGTGCTGCGAGTGCTCTTACATATTCTCAGTTTCTCTAGGGACTTTTGAAACCACATCATGCTTCTTCTAAACTTTTGGCAATTTCAAGAAACTTATATATTACTTCAAAAAAATAAAAAAGTGATTTATATTATTTAATGAATATTAATTTTGTTAATATATTTTTTTCTTTTGGTTTTGAGATGATGTGAAATAGGATGATCACACTTACTCCTTCTAACTCACGATGTTCTCTTCGCTGCGTGACATAATCCATAACCAACCCGCAAACATACGACACTTTGTCCCACAAGTTCAGAAGGATGACTTTCATGTGCATGCAGAACTTGGTTTCGCATAACACTTAATTTTCGTGATTGACGAACGGCACTCGTATTATTTTATCACGGCTTATGTCCGTTGGACACAAATGTGATCTCTAAACCCAAATATAACATTTTTTTTCTTTTTTGGAACCGATCAAAGGACCGTGTAAATCCAAATATAACTTAAAATTGAATATAAATACGTACCATCAATCACACTTGAACTCATCAACTTATATAGAAAATTTATTTCTCATATTTTTCGATACGAGACAGCCGCGTGACATACAAATATGAAATGAAAGTTTCTATTTAATTTCTAGATGGTAATATAATGTATCAATTATTAACTATGCTACATCTGTAAGAAATTAATTAAATCTTTTATATGTGAATATATATTAAGGGCCCCACCATCCCCGCTCTCTCCCAGAAGAAACCCTAAAGAATTACAACAATAATGCAGTTGTGATAATAAGAACAAAACATCATTTTCCAGTACAGGGCAAGTCAACCTCTCAAATTTCATTAAATTCTCAGCATAAACATTTTTATAATTAATTAATTAGTTACATCTCCATGTATATATGTTTGATATGCAATTCATGGTTGAAATTGCTTACAAATGATTGGGTTGTTTGTAATATCTTTTTTAAATGTCTACATCAAAATGCTTTAATTATAACCCTTACCCACCCCAGCCCCACTAAAAAAATAATATAAGTTAAAAAAAATCAAAATTAGATTTGTAGAAAAAAAAAAAAGTAACGACTTTATTGAAAATAGTTTTTAGAAAATATAGTCGATAATTTTATTATTTTTGGGAAACGATATTTTAGATCTTTTCAAGAAAATATAATTGATAATATTATTATTTTTGATTAATTTTCTAAGACTAGGAGACTAGATGGATATAAAAAATATACCTTAGGATCTTGTGTAATTAATCTTGTGTGATTTAGGAAAGAAACATTGTGTAAAAAATAATTACTAATCAAGAGTGCCTGACGAGCTCAAACCTAGACATGTAATCCAATGAAAGAGAACATCTCAGAGCACGTTATGATACACAGATACATATATAATAATATGGTCATGATATAAATATATATGATGATATAATTTATTTTAGAAATCTCCACATGAGAATTGTTCAATTCAGTGTTCAATATGAGTAATCGATACAATATGACACGATATGAGAAAATGATATTTTTAAAAGTATCTGTGTTTTAGTAAAAGCACGACATCAACCCTATCAAGATAGTAATAACTTGATGAAAACGCTCCTGTAATGCATTTGATACTCCAACCGGGGTCTCCGACCCGAGATGGTTAAATAATTAATAAAATTAAAGCAACTTTGGACTTTGTGCGAGAAGCTCAATTGTAATGCTTATCTTAATCAACTCTTTATGCAATTAAACTAATGTAATGGATTCCATTACCCTTTGCCCACACATTAAACAATTGTAATTAGGTAGCTTAGCTCATAATACAATGGTTGGAGAATATGGACCACACTATTGCTTTCATGTGCCGGCCATATATACACATTACAGTGTGGAATCTATAACATGTTCTCCAGTAATTATATTATATTATATATATATATAAATTTTAATTTTGATGTTATATTAATTGATCAATTTTGCAATTCATATTGTAATTCGACATTTATAATTTATATTTTATAAGTGTACTGTTGCAGTTGATATGTAAATCATAAATATCAATTAGTATAAGACCAAAACAAATAACGCATGAAGTTGTAGGAATAAAAATGCAATTAATTAACCACTTCTTTTTTTTATGTTATATTTCGTTATAATAGATTCCTATCGGTTCAGACAATTTTTTTAGGTGAGATACAATGTAAAGTTCTTTTGTAAGTGTTTGTCGAAGATAAAAGCATTTTCTATCTCAGATTGGAGCATGATCATCCGTTAACCTAAAATTTTGTTAAAAAATAGGAACCGATTCACACAATTTAAGTGTAAACTTATTAATAATGGTTACGTATCAATAAATCCAGACAAAGGAACATTTAATTAAGTGAAATGAAATAATACGTACTTGATAAAGGCGGATGGAGATAAACGAAAAGAAAGAACATAAAGAACCAAATTAAAATTTAAAACTCGAATCAATACATAAATTCAGACATGTTTGAGGTTTTGATGTATGATTAATAATCAATTTAATGAATTTTTAATGTTTTACCTTATTTATATATTATCGATTAGAGACTCATTAAATAACTAAATTATAAAATTTTTATTCGGCGTTATGCTAGCTTAACTAGAGGTTTCGAGTTCGAATCCACTGGAATACAATTACCATTGGTAAATAGAACTTTATATACCCTAAGTGACCCGTCCGACTTAGCTCGACCCATAAAAATGGATTATAAAAAAAAATAAAAATCATACAAGATAAACATGAGCTAGGGTTATAACTTTCTTGAAAGTAGCTTTCAGATTGGAACTTAGAACTTCGAAGTCGCCTTGAATTTGGTTTCTAAAATAACAATAAATAATTAGGGCCAAAGTCGGGATTAATTAATGCAAATTGCATATATTTTAATTAATTAAGAGAGCCGACCAAAGTTGAGGTCAGCACGTGGTGTGGATGGTGATCTGTTTGGAATCTTCTTAGTCATCTCTCCACCTGCTAAACTTAATCACCTCAACTTAAGCATATAATATTTCTAACATATGCATATGTATATGGAAATTAAAAAAAAAATGTATGTATCATCGTATTCGTATCGTGTCGTATCTGTATTACCGTGCTCGCATCCATTCATGATAGGTGCTTATATGTGTATAAGCATGTTTGTCTATACATATGTCAACGATTTTCTTTCGTTGGCAAGAAATTATGGTTTACGTATGTGAAAACCCTAATAATATTTGGCTAAATTATACACTTAATGAATTTAGCCTATCAGGCACTTTTTTACTATTATATTTTGGCAATGAATATTGACTTTTATGCAATTATTATGGTTGAAACTTTGAATTTAGGCCTGTGAGGCATGGGGAATGCTAAGGTGGAACAAAATATAAGATTATAACTTATAAGTACATTTGATTCAACGGGGGACCTATTAAATCTAATTAATATTCTGAAATTATTTGAAAAATATAAATTTATCGACATCATAACATCTATAGAAAAAAAATTATTAGAGATTTTGTTATTCATTTATTTTTATCCTACATCTTATTATGGCCGGTTTAAGTATAGGTCAATTACAAAAGTGTAAATTTCTCCGATTCTTATCAAAGATCGTTGCATTTACGGACTAGTGTAACGCTGAATCGATAATTAAATTTCTTTCATATAGTGGTATAGAAGTAGTCATTTGTAAATCCGTACCTGCAAATTTTATCTTGAGATTATGAACTCAAACTTAATTAATTAATTTATATTTATAGGTGTAAAGTATTTCATCAACACGATATAAGTATATAACTATTCTAATATACATATTATATAAGGATCTCGTAATCATAATTTCCTATATATAGAGAGAATATATTTTTATCGGTTATAAACAAACATATCCATAAAGTATTTTAAATACTAACCAATCGAGCAAGAATAACGTAATTCAGAATAAATTAATTTAATGTTATCAATTTAAGAATCACTTTAATCAGATAACTTAGATTATTGAGTTAGAACAATAAATTAAGCTAAGATTCCAACTTAATTGGAAGAGCTCATAATAATAAAATTTTCTATGGGGAATTGATTACATGATCTGGTTACGGGCATACTAAATTCTTCAACAATTTTTAAATGTGTTGAAAGTATTAATAAAATTAGCACTTGACAATGCATTAAAATAAAATATAATTTAAAAGTACAATATAGTTATAAATACAAAAATTAATTAAGGTCCCAATCTTGAAACTCGTTAATTAACTTTTCCAACATAGTAGCGATATATAGTTTATCTTTCCTAGCAATAATTAATTAAGCTATTTATACTTAAAAAGGATATTTGCTAATTAAATTAATATTGCAAGTAAAAGTTGTCAACTTGTTGAAATGATCTTGTCTTCTAAAGTAGTCTGCTTGAAGACCATGTCCCCTTCAACTAACATTAAATTGACAAAAGACAGCAATATTATAAAAACAATAAATATAATTGATATAGTAAAATTAAACAAGAACTTTAGGATAATTAAAATATATATTAAGTAAGCTACCATAGTTAATTAAGATTTAAAAACTAACTGTTGATTTTTGTTTATATATATATATATATCAGAAAAACCCTGATTCTCATTGTACTTTCACGTTAATTTATTAGTTTAATTTATTATTAAGAAACCGGCGGTAGTGTGTGGTACATATTTAATTTATTATTGAGAGAAATATATTTTGTATATAAGTTAAAGAAAGAGATCAAGTGTAACTGTGTAATTAATAGGTGTATTTTTCTGGATAATAATTTAGATTCAATTTTAAGTTATAATCGATGAGTTTCAAAACTACGGACCTGTGGATTCGGGGTGTGACAACTTAATTATATGGCGCAACCTATTATATTTTAATTAGACTATATATTAATATAAAGAAATTATTTCCATGGACACTGGACACATTTACTTTGATATGAGTCCTAATATCTTGATCCGTCCATGGGCCAAGGCCCTTTGAGATATACATTTGGACTTAAGGATTAATGTAACTAATTGTAATTTCTACCAAAACAAAAAAAAAAAACTAATTGTAATGTCTTATGATCTTAATAATCTTATCTATAATAATTAGGTTCTGAAAGTATATTATTTTTTGAATAAAAAAGTGCAAATCACATTTTGTGCCCCACTAGATTAAAATATTTTAAACTCCATTGGTATGAGTTTTGAAAATTATAAATTAGTTTATTTTATCGGGGTTTGGATCAATTTAATTATGAGCGAAGTGACCAATAATTTTCAAATTTAAAATTAAAAAAATAATAACAGATGTTTATAAATATAACTGAAATGTAAATTAAAATTTTAAAATATTTAGATCAAGAGTGTTTCCAACTCATATTATTTCCAATTTTTGTTAATTAATTAGTTGAGGGTATAACTCATAAATTGATCTGAATGTTAATAGAATTGAGTAATTATAATTTCCAAAACTTATAGATGAGTTGCGATTATGCAAGTTTCGAAGGGTGTGTCAGATCGGAGAAACCAAAATATAAAATACTAAATACTAATAAAATCATCATTTAATTATAAATAACAACTAAAAGAATTTAAAGGGGGCATTTTCCTGAAGATATTACATCCAAGTTTGTTTTTTCCAGCATTGAGATACAGAATTTAAAGTTGGATGAGAATGAAAGCACCGACGTTCTTGATCCGACGAGCCCAGGTAGACCGTGTCCTGACGGTAAAAATCGCGAATTCAAGATCGTTCAAGCACTCTGTGATGGATTAGGGTTTCAGAATAATTGCACAGTTTCTGTCAATATATGCCACAAGAGAGTGATCAGAAGGATACGTCACAAAAGGATGAAGTTAACTGCAAGGTTTAGTGGAAAGGAAAGGATTTGGTGTGATCTTCATGGCCTTGGTTTGAAGCATGATATCAAACATTTGGATGGATTGGATCGAATTCGAATGCGTTTGCGGTTAACACAGCGGGTGAAAATGCCGTCTATTAAGATGATGAGAACATTCTTGCTGATGATAGTTTGGTGCACTCGGCTGGTTCAGAGGCAAAATTAGCGTCGATGATGGTAGCACATGAGGTTCTGAATTATTATTCGATTATGTTTTCGTGTTCTGTTAGTAACATGCTCTGTATCGATTGACGGTTGAGATATATCATAGGCGGAATGAACTAAAATCCTTGTTCTTGTTTTAGTATTTGCCTTTGCTTCATTATTAGTTTAAGATTACCCTACACCAGAGTTTCAAAATTACACTCCAGGGACACTGTTTGTTGTTAGGGTTTCTCTTCTTATGGCGAAAGGTGATCATACATAACATCCTGTATTGTGTTATTGGAAATTGGACCGAGTCTTACAGTGTGAACATTACCAAAATTCAAGGAAGATTTCGATTAATAATTGAACTTCAAGAGGGGCCAGGTCTGTGTAATATATAAAATCGGGAAAATTGCAAAATCGGTATACCAACTCCACCCATTTCGCCGTTCTGGTACTCTAATTTTCCGGCAAGCAAATTTACCCCACAACTCCAAAAAAAATGCAAAATAATACCAAATTTACCCAAATAAGTCTAAATCCGCCGGTGACCCGACCCATTTGCACACGTGTTTGGTAAAAAATGCCAACTCAATTTTTTCATTCAGATGTGGCAAAACCACCGTGCCATGTCAAAAACCACTCACCACGTGGACATAAATGTGGCATACATTAATTGTTTTATTAAAAAAAAATATATTCAACCCTAATTTTCTTCATTTCTCTCAAACCCAACGCAGCAGCCGCAGCAACACCTCTCTCTCTCAACACAGCACCACCATTGCCGGCCACCCTCCTTGACCACGCAACACCATCTTCACCAGACGCAGCACCACCGCCGCCGGCCACCCTCCTTTACCACGCAGAACCATCTCCGCCAAAACCACTACTAACCCACCATGGTGAAGATCCCGTCGCACCACTTCCACCAGCACCACCACCGCCGGCCCACCACCCTCACCCCCTCTCTCTTTCTCTCTCTCTCTCTCTCTCTCTCTCTCTCTCTCCACGCAACACCACAACACCACAACTTTCGGCCACCAGCACCACCAACAACCCACTACCCTGCAAAAATCCCAAATCTGAAAATATTTTTAAAGATCCAAATATTCATGTGTATATCTCTGCCTGCGTTCGTGTGTAGCTTTGGGTGTATGCTTGTGTGTATCTGAATGCATCAGATCTATGGTCTTGCCTTTAAAGGCGGCGGTTGGTGGTGGCTATGGTAAAGACTGCTGCTGTGGAGTCGGAAGAAAGGTGGATCGGAGGTGCGGATCTGGTTTGATTTAAGAAGCAGCTGTTGGGGAAAGGTGGATCAATTTTTCCGTTCTTTTTGCTCAACTAAACGTATGAAGGAAGGTGGATCGGAGGCGGAAATTTCAGTTTTTTCGTTCTTTGGTGAAATCCTCGTCTTTGTCCTTGGTCAATCCCACCAAAACGCCTAATCTTTGTTCAGATTTTCTGCATCCCAGGGGAAGATTTAATGAGTAACTGTATAATAATTAACAATATTAGTATTAATTTAATTAATAATAATTTCGTTTAAAAAATTAATAAAAAGTTTGTATTAAAAGAATAAACTTTATAATTAATTAATTGAAAATATTAGTATTTTAATTATTGTAGATATATTAATTTCTCTCAGTAAAATACATATTATAAGAAAAAAGAATAAACTTTATCATTATATACCTAAAATAATGTATTAAAAATTTTAATATTAATAAATATTGATAATTAATTACACGCAAATAAAAACACATATTTATTAATAAATTGAGTTCTTTGTATTAATTTAATTAATAATAATTTCGTTTAAAAAATTAATAAAAAGTTTGTATTAAAAGAATAAACTTTATAATTAATTGAAAATATTAGTATTTTAATTATTGTAGATATATTAATTTCTCTCAGTAAAATATATATTATAAGAAAAAAGAATAAACTTTATCATTATATACCTAAAATAATGTATTAAAATTTTTAATATTAATAAATATTGATAATTAATTACATACAAATAAAAAAAAATATTTATTAACAAATTGAGTTCTTTCAATGAATATTAACAACAAATATTAGTATTTATTAAATTAATAAATAATTTATATCTAATGATTAATTGAAAATATAATTAATGTTAAAAAAAAGCCACATAATGGGGAAAAAATGATGTGGCAAAGGTATTATTGACAAGTAGGAAACTTTACTGATGTGGCAATACCGGGATGGTTTTCCGAGGGTTGTTTTCAAATTCCGGCGAAAATTGGCATGGTTTTGCTACTTCTTTGGAGTTGTGGGGTAAATTTGCTGGCCGGAAAATTAGAGTACCAGAACGGCGAAATGGGTGGAGTTGGTATACCGATTTTGCAATTTTCCCATATAAAATCAGATGGAGTTTGTTGTAATTTTGTCAAACCTAGGTAGTAAATATATTACTCTCTCTATATAGGGGTGGGAATATTTATGAACATTTCCTCAGCTATAATCCAATTGCGAAAAAAAAAAAAAAAAAAACTCTTATAATTGGGAAATTACACAAAAAATACTAATGCCGATAGTTTTAGCGGGCTATGATCCTCGAAAAGTTGCAAGGTACTTCATGGGAAACAATACTTAGATAATTTTTTTCTTGGACACGACTCACCCCTTCTGTCAAGCCGAGCCGAAGCTATGAACGAAGCCGTCAAAATTTTTGACGTTATGATACATGGATACTAACATTTTTTCTTAAATTTTCCACATAACAAGTGTCAAACATAAGTATTCAATACGAAACGATACAACACGATATGAAAAATAATATTTTTAGGAGTGTCCATACATTAAAACTTACGAGCAAGTTCAAGCAGGTAAAGGGATCACACTTCACAAGTATTATATGAAAATATCAGAGTTAATTACATTTATCTATTTTTCATTTGGGTTTTATACTGATGTTGCCTTTCGAAGTTTTAAATTCTATATTGTCGAACATTTATTGAACAGAATTCAAAATTCAGAGAGTTAGTTACACAGTAGTTGTTAGCGATTGTATATAGTTTAGATAAAATACAAGAAACACCCCTGGAAGTTTAACTTAATTACACTAATATCCCTTCTAAGAATCTTGAAGGCCTACTTATATTTTACAGAACCACCTGTACGTTCTGATTGTATGTGCGCTTTGCCCCCTATACTTTAAATCGATGCATTTAACCTCCTTATGTTTGAAAGATGTTCACTTAGCCCCTTTCCGGCGGAATATTCATATCAAATGTGTTGATATTATACATCAAATCGAAGGTTTTGATGTAAAGAACACAAAGATTGTTTCAAAATCAAAATCCGACAACCAACAAAGGAGAAATCGTCGGTCAAAGATGGTGTCAGAGGGGTAAAGTATTACGTTTTGCAAAGGTGAAGGGGGAATATGCACCGATTTGAAGTATAGGGGGCAAAGCGCACAACACCCCAAAGGAGGGGGGGTGGTGTCTGTATTTATCCCTAATTATAACATCAACAACCCCTACAATTATGGTAATTAAACAAATATCCCCAAAACACGAAGTCTCATGCACGCTCCGATTAATTATCGTATTCTTGAGGTGTATATAATTCAACATGAAGATTAATCGCTAAATCATTGTAACAATAGAAGCTTTGATTTAGGACTGCAAAGCGAGGCAACCCGAACTTTGGCCAAAAACATTATGATTGAGCTCGATCGAGTTCGCAAATTGTGGTTTTGGCTCGAGATTGGCGAGCTGTGGATTTAGAGACATGGGGCTGAGACCGGCTCGACTAAAAGTTCGGGCTCGAGCAAATAATAATAATAATAAGAAGAAGAGATGATGATGATGATGAACCCGCAGCTCCACAAAGATGCTTTGCATGTGATAGGGTATGGGTGGCCATTGAAACCGAACCTTCAAGATATTTGTCGGCTTAAGATCTCTTGTTTAAAATTTGTGTTTCATCTCCTATTTCATTCACATATACACCTCAAGTGTATTAATATCGAGATTAAAAAAAAGAAATAATTATAATATGAAAAAAATTTAAAAAATCTGCCTCAGTGCCTCTTAATTTGAAACCGCAAATCCCAAAGCTTTCAATTTGTTTTTGATACATCACACCAATCTTAAATGTGGCTAACTTTTGTATAGTCACGTTACGTACAAGATATTTGTAGTGTTCACATGGCCAACTTTAATATACTACCAACTATTTACTATTTTTCAGTCCCTATATTGAACCAACTTTAGCATAGTACAAATATAGCTATAATGTTCACATGGATAAGTTTAATATAGTTCAAATTATATAGGAATTTTCAATCTCTAAGTTGAATATCGATCTTCTTGCATTGGTTTAGTGTTTACAGAAAAAAAATATGTGATAATTGATAGTATATTGTATTGTTTATTCATTATTGCATAATGTATCACATAAATATGGAAAAATTTTAGTCTAGAATCTAGATCCGACTCAGTCACCGTTCGCCCCCAAAATATAAATATACCAAAATGCACATATAAATAAATAGAATTTCGAAAATATAAATATACCAAGATATACATATATAAATAACAAAAATTCAAAATCGGGGAAGGGCGCACAGTTTGCCTCCATATAGCTCCCTCTCGGTCCGGGTGCAAAGAAAAAAAAAATATTTAAATATATTAAATTAAATTGTTCATATTATTATAAATTCAATAACAATTATATACTTGTAATTCCTGTACACTCTATGCGCGTGTAAATAATAAAATTATTATTATTTAAATTAGATTAAATTAAAAAATTTATATTAATATTAATTTTATAATTATTTTTAATATAATTATAAACTTAAAAAGTAATATAAAGAAGTAATTAAAAAATGTTTATCTAATAAAGAAAATTGGAGTAAGGTGAGAGGAAAGGAAAAAGAAGTTAATGATAAATACAAAAAGAAAATAATTTTAGAGTTGAAGAGACCAAAACGGTTACTCTAAAGATCCCGCACATAATATAATAGTATAGAATAGTATAAATTTTATATATATATATATATATATATATATATATTTTTTTTTTTAAAAGCATAATTACATATATGATATGCATAATTTATATCCAATAAAAATATATACATATATAGAAGTAGATTATTCAAACTATAATAATGTTTATAAAGATTATAATTATATCAACAAATTTTAAAATATATTAGTGGATGTGGATAAATCCATTTGACATCTACCATATATATAACACTACTCCTCCAAGTACACTTCATACTCATCGCTTTCATTTCTTGAAAAGCTTCGGAGTTTCCTCTTCGATGGCGATTTTAATCTATATTTGCGTGATTATCTTCTCCATGATCGCCGTTCAACTGCTGGCCGGGAAGCTGCACCAAAAGCAGGGGAAGAAGAAGTACCATCCCATCGGCGGCACCGTCTTCCACCAGCTGATGAACTTCAACAGGCTGCACGATTACATGACTGATCTTGCTGAGAAGCACAAGACTTACAGATTAATCAGCCCTTTTCGCAGCGAGATTTATACCTCGGACCCTGCTAATGTGGAGTATATGCTGAAGAACAACTTCGAGAATTATGGGAAGGTATTGATTCAGCTGTTTATGGGTAGCTTTTGATTCTTGTTTGTTGATGTTTCTTGTTACTTTTTTGTATTTGTGATCTTTTTCTTGATTTTTCTGCGGAAGAAGGGTGAGGACACATGGCCCTGTTGTATTCGATTGGTTTATGGTGAATTGCATAAGCAATTGGTATATAAAGGGGTAATCTTTCTTTCGAAATGGATTTGTTGTTTGGGATATATTGTCTGAATGTATAGTTTTGCAGATTTCACTAATATATGATGTTCATTAATCATTCAACTATAGTTTGAGTTACTGAATTTGAGACAGAAGGGGGCGGGGGGTGTTGATTAAGGTTTTCTTTTGAAAGAGAACAATTTTTTTTGACTTTTTGTTGAAACCCTATTAGTTCAAGTATTGTTTAGGGAGATCTGAAGAATGAATCACGTTTTGGGATTGCTTGTTTTGAACTCGGTTTGCTTGATCACATTTTCACCCTAGATCAGATTTGAAACTCAGCTATGTTCGCACACAGTTCATTTAGTCGTATTTGTTTGAGTTTCAAACTTGATAGAGAAATCAATTCAAGCTTGAATAGTAACTTGTTCGGGTCGACTTGATTTTGTTTAAGTAAATAAGTGTTTGCTCTAACTCATCCCAAAAGCTAGTTGATGAGGTGAGGGTTGCCGAAGCATTATAAGGTAGTCATTAGTTTAGTTAATCCATGTTGGACAGTTAACAGATTTGTTCGTACTTACACTTCCAGGTGCGTCCATTCCTGGCATATTTGTGACAAATCCACCACAAATTCATGTGTAAAGACTAAACTTTAAGAAGTTTAAGCTCGCAAACTTGTTTGATCTTTGCAGGGATTGTACACTTATGGCATTCTCGGAGATTTATTAGGTGAAGGGATTTTCACAGTTGATGGCGAAAAGTGGCGCCAGCAGCGGAAAGTGTCGAGCTATGAATTCTCCACGAGGGTACTGAGGGATTTTAGTAGTGTTGTCTTTAGGAAAAATGTCATAAAGCTTGCTAACATTGTGTCTGAACGTGCAAGTTCTAATGAAGCAATGGATATCCAAGTAAGTTCTCCAACTTCGTTGAGCAAATTTGTTTTCTTCGACTATGGAGGTGTTTGTATGGGCTTTTGCTTTTCAGAAGTGCTTAAGTTTAAATAGAAATTGCCCATTTTGGAAACAGAAGTTGTTGAAAGTTTAGGGAAAAGACCTAGAAGCCATTCAAAGTTGGTTATGAGCTTCTTTTAGCTCTTTTTTCTGTAATATAAAAGCAGAAGCAGGCATTCCATGACACCATTCACCTCCTTAAGAGTAACACCCCAACAAAAAAAAAAAGGTCTTAAGAGTTGAGAGGTGTGTGCTAATTTGTCACTTTTCAATGCAGGATCTTTTCATGAAAGCAACTTTAGACTCGATATTCAGAGTTGCGTTTGGTGTTGAGTTAGATACCATGTGTGGTTCAAACGAAGAGGGTGCCAAATTCAGCAGTGCTTTTGATGATGCAAGTGCAATGACTCTTTGGAGATATGTAGATATCTCGTGGAAGATAAAACAAGCTCTCGGTTTTGGCTCAGAAGCAAAACTCAAGGAAAGTATCAAAGTGATTGATGATTTTGTGTATAAGTTGATTTCGAGTAAGAGCGAGAAGGTCAACAAGTCACAAGATGATCCATCTGTAGGTGAATCAACTTGTCAGCTACTTATAATTTTCGTTCTTGTGGTTAAATTACATTTAGACCCCTTGCAAGCTGCTATACTACGACCAGTACTGTGCTGACTATGAAAAATGACGCTTACAACCACATGTAAAGTTCAGAATTACTTGGTAATCCTGGCTGCTACAGCGAGCTCAAAACTTTGGAATTACATATTCACTCGTGAACTCTGGTTAGGGATGAATATGCAGTTTATATAATTATTCATCAATTGGCGTAAGTCTCATTTCCATAGTTTAAGGGGTTAAAACAGTAAGTTAAATTTTCCTAGGGGATTTGGAATAGGGATGCAAACGAACCAAGCAGGCTGGACAAAGGTTTGAGCTTGATGCATAAGTATTGAGCTGAGCTCAATTTGTTCGCTGGCTCGAGAGGTTTTATTGTTTAATATATGTTTCAATATAATTAATAAATAATATATTAATTTTGGAGATTGAGCTTATGGCCCAGACATAGTAAAATAGCTAAATTATGAAATTCTTGCTCGAGCCTGATTCATTTGATTGGACTCGAAACAAAATGGCCAAAGCTCAACTCGATTCGACTCGACTCATTGGCTTCACTAATCTGAAAGAATTAACCATTTTTGAGTTTTCATCAAGGATGATTTCTTTCTGAACAGATGGAGCTGAAAAAAGAAGACATTTTGTCAAGATTTCTGCAACTAACGGAGACGGATCCTAAGTACCTGCGTGATATAATATTGAATTTTATAATTGCTGGGAAGGACACGACTGCAGCCACTCTCTCCTGGTTTATTTACATGTTGTGCAAGCATCCTGCGGTACAAGAAAAAGTGGTGAAAGAAATAAAAGAGGTGACGGGCTCGAATGGGGTGGTAGACATAACAGATTTCACCTCTCGTGTGAATGAAGAAGCTTTGGAGAAGATGCATTACCTTCATGCAGCACTCACAGAAACTCTCAGACTCTATCCTGCTGTTCCCGTGGTAAGGATGAGTTTTGTGTTGTCTTGCTATTATCTGATAACTGTGATAAGATACTTAACTGTGATGTATCGATCTGATGATAAATCAATGCCGTACAAATTACAATTACACCGACGTTTCTGGAGTTCAGCCTAATTGCACAAAGTTCCCATGAGGTTTGAGAAATTACAAAAACTTCCCAGGCTTACCTTGTGGTTTGGCATAATGCATGACATTATAGTCATAAATTCAAACACAAATCTTAATCAGTAAATGTTGAGTGAATGTATATCATCAAAGTCTATCAATCAAGATATAATGTAATTTTTTTTCATAGGGGAAGTAATTTTTGTAATACGTCAAATCTGAGGGGAAGTTTGTGTAAGTAGGCTGAACTTCAGGCGGTACACTATCCCTATCGAAGAGGATGACAATGGATTGATTCTTTATTTATGTGTGTGTGGGTTTGATGGTTATGGATTTCATTTTATGCCACGAATAGGATGCAAAAGTATGCTTTGCTGACGACACGTGGCCGGATGGGTTCAGTGTGAAGAAGGGGGATATGGTAGCATATCAACCATATGCCATGGGAAGAATGAAATTCATATGGGGTGATGATGCTCAACAATTTAAACCAGAAAGATGGCTTGATCAAAATGGCTGCTTCCAGCAACAGAACCCTTTCAAATTCACAGCCTTCCAGGTTAGTATTTATATGAAATTACAAAAACTTCCCCTCTAAATTACAAAATTACAAGATAACCCCCTTCCAACAAAACTTAACAGATAATCATCAAGAATTTCTCCAGAGTAACTCAGGAAGTTATTAAAATTTGAATAATATCATCACTTAGCCGTGCATAGTCAGAGATAGAGCCAGGATTTCGGTTAACGAGGAGCGAGAATAGATCTTTTCTGTTTTTTGGTAAATCTTTCTCTCTATTTTGCTTGATGCGATAATTGAGTTCTTGTGATGAACAGGCCGGGCCTCGAATTTGTTTGGGTAAGGAATTTGCTTACAGACAAATGAAGATATTCGGTGCAGTTCTCCTTAGATGCTTCGTCTTCAAATTAAGTGATGAGATGAAGAAAGTGAATTACAGGACAATGATCAATCTTCACATAGATGGCGGTCTCAGTGTTCGTGCTTTCCGCAGATTAGATTGAGATATCCGTACGAACCAGAGAGATTTGCGACGGTCTCTCCTCTCGTATATCTCGAGAGGTTTTACATGTCTAGTTCATGTTTGTATCGTGGATCATGGTTGCCTGTAGAATGTCGTCTGTTGTTGTAAAATAATTTCATGTAATGGAATGTGGTATCAGTTGTAGGGATCAAGAAGTTATTAAGTATTTCATCGCTGACTAGTTTGCAATGATCAAATATCTGCGTTGGTTTACTGAAAAATTCAGTACATATGTCATGAAATAGATGTCTTGTTACCCATGATGCAAGAATACAGACATGACATGACATGAGATGTTGCCAAAGTAAACAAGCTCTTAAGCATGTTGCCAAAGTAACAAGCTATTATGAAATAACATGTTGCCAAAGTAAACAAGCTTTTTAAACATGTTGCCAAAGTAACAAGCTATTATGAAATAACATGTTGCCAAAGTAAACAAGCTCTTAAAATGACTAGCTTTAGCATAGTACAAAATATTTATATCCTTTAACATGTTTAACTTTAATACCACAGGTAGTTGGAGAATCAGTAATAAACTTGTTAAAAAAAATAATATAGTACAAATTATTTAGAAATTTTCAGTCCCTAAAATTGAACCAACTTTAGTATAGTACAAAAATATTAATAGCATGCACATTGCTAATTTCAATATTGTGTACGGATACGAAACGACAAATACAATAATATACAAGGTCACATGAATTTTTTCTTAAATATGATACCACAAAAATAGTATTATTAAAAATGTTCGGACAACATACACATCTGTACATATAACACTCCCCACTATTCAAACTTCATAATCATACTCGTACATCTTTCATTCCCAAGTTTTCCTCGAAAAACTTCCAACCTTCCTCTTCAATGGCGATATTAATGTATTTCTGCTTGATTATCTCCATCATCGCCGTTCACATACTGGCCGGAAAACTGCCACAAAAGAAGAGGAGCAAGAAGTACCATCCCATCGGCGGCACCGTCTTCCACCAGCTGATGAACTTCAACAGGTTGCACGATTACATGACTGATCTTGCTGAGAAACACAAGACTTACAGATTAATCAGCCCTTTTCGTAGCGAGATTTATACCTCGGACGCCGCTAATGTGGAGTATATGCTGAAGACTAACTTCAAAAATTATGGGAAGGTATTGATTTAGCTGTTTATGGGTGGATTGTGTTTCTACTTTGTTGATGTTTCTTGTTTTTGTAAGGAAACATTGACCCGTTATATTCCATTAGTTGCTGGTAAATAGCAGGAAGATCGTATGAAACAAATTTCATATATAATAGTTAACGTAAAAATATAAAATAAATCTCCAAACTTACCTTAAATATTACGGATTTATGTCTTGAGATGATTCACGGATATTGTAAATATGATTCTTGACGTGCAAAGTAATTCAAGTATGCTTAGGGTAAAGCAAATTTATGTATCACAACTTAAATGTTTGATAGTTGAAATTTTATTATATGAGAAATCCACACTTTCTCTCCCAAATTTACACTATATTTTCACATTAAAATTTTCTGATTATTCTCTGCATATTCAGCTTTGGGAGAGGTTTTTCTCTCTTTGAATTTGGTAACCATATTCATAATATGGGCGACCTGTTTTACATTTCCAACATGGCATATATAATTGTTGTATAAAGAAATGCATGGTTTTTCTTTTAAAATATCACTTTAATCTAGCTCGATTAAACTAGTTCGAACACACTTAACTTAGTGGTCAGACCAAACTCAAATAACGTTTCAAACTCGTTAAAGAAATAAAACCAAGCTTATGGTACAAATCCACCACAAATTCATGTGTAAAGACTAACTTTAGAGAAGTTGAAGCTTGTGACTTTGTACGATTTTCGCAGGGATTGTACACTAATGGCATTCTCGGAGATTTATTAGGTGAAGGGATTTTCACGGTTGATGGCGAAAAGTGGCGCCAGCAGCGGAAAGTGTCGAGCTATGACTTCTCCACGAGGGTACTGAAGGATTTTAGCAGCGTTGTCTTTAGGAAGAATGTCGTAAAGCTTGCTAATATAGTGTCTGAAGTTGCCACTTCCAATGAAGCAATGGATATCCAAGTAAGTTCTCCAACTTCGTCGAGCAAAGTTGTTTTCTATCACTATAGAGGAGTTTGTATGTGCTTTTGCTTTTCAGAAGAGCTTAATCTTAAGTAGAAGTTGTTGAAAAATTGGTTAGGAGCTTCTTTTAGCTTTCTCTTGCAATAGAAAAGCGGTAGGCATTCTAGACTCTCTTTACCTCCTTTAATAGTGAACCAAAACAAAAAAGGGATGAATAAGCAAAGAAAATTGTCTTAAGACTTGAGAGGTGTTTGTGAATGCTTTTGCTTCTTGAAAGTGCTTAAAAATAGTAGTTGTGAGTGATTTGAACATAAAAGCTTTTAATAGCTTTAATAAACAAATTCAGAAGCTGTTAAATTCTTAGTAAGAAAATCTTGACTCTGTAAAGAGTCCTGTTTTGAGGTGCTTTTAACTTTTATCTAACTGAAATGGTAAAAGTGCAAACTTTGCAAAACTGAAGGTTTACAATCATCCACTTAATTTTACTGCTAATTTATCATCACCGATGCAGGATCTTTTCATGAAAGCAACTTTAGATTCGATATTCAGAATTGCGGTTGGAGTTGAGTTAGATACCATGTTTGGTTCAAACGAAGAGGGCGCCAAATTCAGCAATGCTCTTGATGACGCGAATGCAATGACTCTTTCGAGATATATTGATATTTCTTGGAAGATAAAACGAGCTCTCGGTTTTGGCTCACAAGCAAAGCTCAAGAAAAGTATCAGAGTGGTTGATGATTTTGTGTATAAGTTGATTTCGAGTAAGAGGGAGAAGATCAACAAGTCACAAGATGATCCGTCTGTAGGTGAATCAACTTGTCAGCTGCTTCCTTTTCTTCATTCTTGTGCTTAAATTACATTTAGACCCCTTGAAAACTGATACATTATGAGCTATACCGCTCTGACTACGAAAAAAATAAAGCTATTTTAAAATTATTCATCAGTGGAGTTAAGGGTCGTTTCCATAGCTTAAAAGGGTAAAACTGTAGTTAAATTTTCTGGGGGATTTGGATTAGGGATGCAAACAAACCGAGCAGGCTAGACAAAGATTTGAGCTTGAAGCATAAGTATCGAATTGAGCTCAATTTGCTAGCTGGCTCGAGAGCTTTTATTGTTTCACATTTATTTTTAATATATATGTTATATTAATTTTGGAGATCAAGCTTATGGCCCAAACATAGTAAAATAGTAGAAATGGTGGAATTCTAGCTCGAGCTCGAATTGACCATTTTTTGGTTTTATTCAAGATTGATTTCTTTCTGAACCAGATGGAGTTGAAAAAAGAAGACATGCTGTCAAGATTTCTGCAATTAACGGAGATGGATACTAAGTACTTGCGGGATATAATATTGAATTTTATAACTGCTGGGAAGGACACAACTGCGGCCACTCTCTCCTGGTTTATTTACATGGTGTGCAAGCATCCTGTGGTACAAGAAAAGGTGGCGAAAGAAATAAAAGAGGTGACGGGCATGAATGGGGTGGTGGACATAACAGATTTCGCCTCTCGTGTGAATGAAGAAGCTTTGGAGAAGATGCATTACCTTCATGCAGCACTCACAGAAACTCTCAGGCTCTATCCTGCTGTTCCTGTGGTAAGGATGAGTTTTGTGTCGTCATGCTAGTATCTGATAACTGTGACAGAAAGACTAACTGCGATGCATCGATATAATGATAAATGAACATGGGACAATTATACCGACATATTCTGAAGTGCAGCCTAATTACACAAAGTCCCCCTGTGGTTTAAGAAATTACAAAATGTTCCCTTGGCATACCTTGAGAGGTTTGGCCTAATGCATGCTCTTATAGTCATAAACTTAACTCAAATGTTGATCAGTAAGTGTTGATTAACTATATATCACCAGAATTCATCGATGAAGATATAATAAATTCTTTCACAGAGGAAGTAGTTTTTGTCATTACTCGAATCCGGGGGGAAGTTTGTGTAAGTAGGCTAAACGTCAAGGGTGTCGTTGTAATTATCCCAATCAACGAGGATGAGAATAGGATTGATTCTTTATCGCCTCATACCATGTGTGTGGGTTTTCGATGATTATGGATTTCCTTTTATGCCACGAATAGGATGCAAAAGTATGCTTTGCTGACGACACGTGGCCAGATGGGTTCAGTGTGAAGAAGGGGGATATGGTAGCGTATCAACCATATGCCATGGGAAGAATGAAATTCATATGGGGTGATGATGCCCAACACTTTAAACCAGAAAGATGGCTTGATCAAAATGGCTGCTTCCAGCAACAGAGCCCTTTCCAATTCACAGCCTTCCAGGTCAGTATTTATATGAAATTACAAAAACTTCCCCTCTAAATTACAAAATTACAAGATAACCCCCTTCCAACAAAACTTAACAGATAATCATCAAGAATTTCTCCAGAGTAACTCGAAGTTATTAAATTTTGAATAATCTCATCATTTAACGGTGCTTAGTCAGGGATGGAGTTAGGATTTCGGTTAAAGCAGGAGCTAGAATAATTCTTTTTGGTAAATCTTTCTCTCAAAATCAGCTTCATGCATTAATTGAGTTATTGTGATGAACAGGCCGGGCCTCGAATCTGTCTGGGTAAGGAATTTGCTTACAGGCAAATGAAGATATTCATTGCTGTTCTCCTAAGATGCTTCGTCTTCAAATTAAGTGATGAGAAGAAGAAAGTGAATTACAGAACAATGATCACTCTTCACATAGACGGAGGTCTCAGTGTTCGTGCTTTCCGCAGATTTGATTGAGATATCCGTACTAACTAGAGAGATTTGCAACAGTCTCTCCTCAGTATATTTGGACAATTATGTTCCCATCCTGGATCATGGACTCATGGTAGCACGGACAATGTCGTTTGCGGTAAAATAATTACATGTAATGTAATGTAATGTTGTAATAGTTGTAGGGATGAAGAAATAATCAAAACTGCTTGATGCTCAGCTCAGTACAAAATACTCTCCTCTCTCTCTCTCTCTCTCTCTCTCTCTCCCACACACATACTTCTACAACTGCAGCTTACTCTAGAACTTCTATTCAACAATAAAGTGATAACACAACACTGTCAGAATCTTTGCAAATATAATTCCAAGGGCCGACTTTGGGAACTTATACAGATTCTATACTACAATGCGTTGTAATATGACAATGCAGACGAGAGAGACAACGGCAACTACAACAGGGGTGAGGTAATGACGGGTGAAGGAAGCTGGATACCGGGCCTTGACGCCCATCCTTTACGCTGTCTGTAGGCATCAACCGCCTGTAAACGAAGCCTTTCTTGTGAAGCATCCACCTTTGCCTTGAATGCCTTCATTTAAATCAAAAAACATAGATTACTCAATTGATACAACCAATGCCACACGGATCTCTAAAAAGGGAGCGGGGAGAGGGGGGTTGGACAATTACACAGACATACAATCAGGTTTGGACTAGTTAGAGGTTTCAGAAATTACAAAAGCTTCCATTTCTCAAGATTTGGCGTAATGCATGCTATTATAGTCATGAATTTAAATTGAAATATTAATTAATAAGTGCCAAGAGCAAAAAGGGTATATGCAAGAAACTAGAGATGACATCATAAAAAACTAGTTTGTGTAATTAGGCAAAATTTCAGGGCATGTTGGCGTAATTATCCCTAAAAATATATGAAAAGATGAAAACCTTAGGAACAGTAGTTAGCTTCGGCGGTGCCATGACAATATCTCCAAATTTTATCTTTTCATGGCCGGGAAACTCCTCGTCGTCATCCGTCCTTGGTTTTTTGTGTTTCTTCTTTCTTTCTTCCAACCGCCTGCAAAAATTTCGAAGCAGCAGAAATTAAATATTTAAACTTTGATAAGAAATTGGGCAATGATTCATACAAGAACAAATAAATAAAGAGAATGTTGCATGAAAACTAGTATATATTGAGAACACTTCAAGGAGGTACGAATATCATCACAAAGTGTGAATAAGCTTACTGCTTTTTACGCTCTTTTCTTTGAGAACCGGAAGCAGGTTCAACCATTTTCTCAAACCGCAGGTCATTTGCTTTTTTGCTTTTCTTCTTCTTTTTCTTCTTCTTATCCTGTATGCTACTTTGATGGCCATCATCATCATGTTCCTCATGCTGTGGAGTTAGATTGTCATCATCCCTTTTTCTTTTCATCGATTTATTCATAGTCTCTGTCCTTTCCCCTGAATGAATTCCCTATATAACAAAAGGCATTATTTGGTAAATTTAGAATTTGAAAACGCATGAATTTGAAAGGAACTTATAATAGAAGGATTACAACACCACAATGAATCAAAAAACTAGCTCAAGAAATTGAAATACATCGTCACATAAAATTAGCCAGACAAGCTCAAAGAATATATTCAAAATCCATCAATCCAAAATGTGGCCTTAGAATTCCAACCAAGAGTATACAGCAAAACCATAAAAGAAATCACTTGCCGCTAGAATCAAATTGATGCAGGAAGAGGTTTACGCTCTTTGCCGATTGCTTGTCGCTAAATAGCAGCACTAATTACAAGTAGAGTCAATTCTTAAGCAATGCAGCACCCTGTTTCCAACAAATCGAGACTATGCAAACAAAAACCAACAAATTCAAACCCCATCTCTAAAATTCCATCTGATACAACAATAATTGGAGCAAAAAACTATAGTAATTTAAAGCCTTCCAAGATCAAACTTCAATAAATTGAAAGGACAATGATCTCTTGGCACCACAACAGTCATAATTGCCTAACTTCTTCTCTTAATCACAATCCCAGTCTCCCCATCCAGCATAATATTTCACAAAATAGCAATTTACGACGCAGAGTCCACATCCACAACAATTATTTCCCTCATTCATCAAATGCAAATAACTAATATTTCAAGCAGGCCTCACCTTATCAACACCGTTGCCTGCATCTCTCCTTGCACCATTAAATGGTTGTTTTGCAGCCCCTGGAAACAAAATTGACATAACCCCATTTTAGATTACCAATATCATAACATAGCTCCCAACCTAAAATTGAAAAACTATAGCAACCGACAATACTCCAAAATTAAAGATTTCATCTTGAAAATAGAGTGTACAGAGAACATTACTCGCTGCGCAGAACCCACAAATTTGCAGCTAAATATAGACAATCTAGAAGGCGAATACGAACGAAAAGTGCATCGAAGAGGGAAAAAAACCTGCTAAAGACATGATTTTTCGAAGTTTAGACGGGAGAGCATCGACGGAGGAGGGTTTAGGCGGCGGCGGAAGTCTGGTTCCTCCTCCGTGCGCCGCCTTATAGTTCTTCTCCCTCCTTCTCTGCCCCTTCCCTCCCATTATCGAACCCTTCAACTTCTTCCTAGTGACGATGTAGAGTCTACGTGGGCGAGAATGCGACCTGAAACCAAAACCCTAACAAAGCTTATAGTGGTTTTGCAGAAGGGACGACGATTTGAGGGTTTACAATTCAAATTAATTAGTAAAAAAATATTTTTATTCTCCAATTAAAATAAAGAGCAAATTACATTTTTTTGTCCCATAGGATTGGATCATTTGCAATTTTGATCCCATTGTTTCAGAAAATGACAATTTTGATCTCATTGGATTCAATTTGTGATAATTTTAGTCCCAACCATCCAATTTTAGACGGAAATTGGATTTTGCCGTTAAATGCGTTTGGGAAGGAAACAGTCAAATAAAATTATTGGATAATTTTATTTGACTGTTTCCAACCAAGTGGGCTTTATCCGTGTGTCTTTTTTATCAATAATTTTATTTGACTGTTTCCTTCCCAAACGCATTTAACGACAAAATCCAATTTCCGTCCAAAATTGTCACTTTCTGAAATAATGGGACCAAAATTACAAATGACCCAATCCTATGGGACCAAAAATATAATTTGCTCTAAATTAATTTATCTTTTATTTGCATTTTAAATAATTTTATGACATTTAATTTTTACCAAGTAATTAAAAGAAATAATTATATCGACATACTATAGTAATTGATCTTATAATACGAATTTCTCACGAGGTTTGGAAAATTAGAGTGCTCGTATGAAAGAATTTATATCTCATTTGATTTGTTTTAATTATAAAATCTTCCCATTAAAGTTTTCTATAATTAAGGTTTTGTTTAAATAGTTAATAAATTTATTTTTTAGGATAATAATTTGAATTCAAATTTTATTTGAGAATATATAAGCTAAAAAATAATAATATTAAAATTTTATTTATTATTTTTAAAATTTTAAAAATTAAAAGAATATAAATTCAAAATTTTAAAGATTAAAAATTACATTTGCTCCGAATATTAATTTATTGACAATTTATGATGCACGAACATTTTTGAAAATATCAATTTGTCATTTCGTGTTGTATCGGACATTCGTATTGGATATCGGATACCGTATCTGACATTTCTCACGTGGAAAATTAAAAAAAAAAAAACTGTAACGTCGTATTAGTTGTAGCTCCTCCCCTAGCACTATAACTCCCGTATCGCAATACTCCCCGAGTGGAGGTTAGACCTAACACTCGGGAAGTACTACGGTGAACAGTCTAGACAGTACTTTAAATAGAGCGCAAGGCATAGTGCAACGGAAGATAGGAAAATTTAAAACTTTACAAGTAAACAGAGACGATAATGCACATGAAGAGCAAGAACTTATTATTATTGATTGAAGTGGTTCATATAAAGGGAGTATGATATAGTAGCATGCTGAGGTAAAGCATAAGGGCAGCTTATTCATAATTTATATATGCTCAAGACTAAATGCCCTTAAATTAGCCCTGACCTAATATGTACGACACCTTAATGCTTCAAGATACCGCTAGATGTCGTTCATTCATTTCCTGAAACCATGCGTTTAAAATAGGCGAAGGGTTAGTCAAAGAGACTAAGCGAAAGTGTATTAGCTTATAGATATATGTATATGTATAGAACCATGAATATCTTTGTCTAAAATAATAGTTATAGGATATAACAAATATAATCCGGTTCATAATAGATTTTGAAATAGTGGGGATAGGGGTATACTGGAAATATTTGTAAAAACATGAACCGTTTGTAATAAAACTTTAATACCAGCAAGCTAAGCCTCTTCATCCGTAACTCCTTAAAATTTGGTAAAACATTAACGGCGCTTATCATGACACCGATACTTTAATAAAACTAATATGATAATACCTCCTTTACTCCAGTGCCGTGGGACGCTACCCCTAGTGGCAATAATGATAAGCGGGAGGTCATACATCTCCCGGTCACTTGGCGTGGAGCAACTAACCTCCAGTTAAACCACTACCAAGCGCTGGTGGTAGTCCGCACAATAACAACCCTCGACCGATACCTTCCGGGTAATTATTTAATACGGATACAGCCGGCACTACTAGAAAAACTGCCTTTAATGACGTCCTAATAGGACGCTTTTGAAAAGGCGTCACCATGAATACCTTGTTGTGACGCTTTTCAAAGAATTATCTTTTTATATTTAATTTATTTTATTTATCGAATTTATTATTAATTGGATTGAAAATATTAAGACATTTTTATAACTAGCGTCATAATAGATCGATGATATTGAGACGCTTTATTAAAAGCGTCTTAACATCATGTAATTACCATGACACTTTAACTTAAAATCGTCTTAATATTGGTGAATATATTGAAAAGTATTGGGGTTTTTGCATCTGAAAAAATGGAAGGAACCTTCATAAAAAATGGAGGGAAGAAATTTGGGGATTCTAGGCCATTCACTTTCCAATTGCAGCTTGAATCCAACAGAGGGAAGAAATTGCACTTTCCAATTTGTAGAACTTTTCACCTGAAGAGAACAAATTGGAGAAGCCAACGAATCAGAACGAGAATCTGAGTTGCCTCCACCACTGACGACTGTGTGGACGTCGGCCACCCGCCTCCACCGGTTCATCTCCCTTTCTTCTCCTTTTCCCTTTTCTTCTCCTTTTTCGTTTAGTCAGAAACCAAGAAAAGATTTTCCCCTTTGGTTTACAAGTTCCCCAAGCACTGCGAAAACAACGCAGTTCTCAAGGCCCAAAACCAAATATTTCTAATTTGTTAAAACGTAAACCCTACTCAAAGAAAGAAAGCAGGGGAGACGCATCAGCCACAAATTTGAAGAAACCCTCCTCAACAAAAATCAAAGAAATCGAGGAAGCATCGAAAGGAAATCAACTCAAATCGGACAGAACAACAAGGAATCGGACGAAAAGAGAAGGAATCGTTGAAGGTCGGACTGAATCTAAGCTCGGACGGAAAGAGGAATGGATTTTGAACAGGAGAATCGAAGCTCGGACGGACGAAAAGACAAGGTATGGGAGTTTAATGTCGCTTTCTCCTAGTCTGTAATTCCTTTCCTCCTAATTTAAGTTGGATTACATTTGAGAATAGAAGATGTACTTGCTATGCAAATTTTGGGTACTTGCTGCTGGAAAAAGTTGAGGAGGAGTTTAAATACTTCATACTCCAAAAGGAAGCTGATTTCCTATTCTTTGTCTTCTAATGACATCTTCGAAAATTCCAGCTCGCCTAGTGGTGACAGCAGCACCAGGTTTGATTTTTGAATTTTGTTGTTTTTTCACCTTAATCCAGTTTTTGTAATCGTAGTTATGAACTTCTGTCGATTAGATTGGAATTTGCAGTTTCGTGCCTTGTTTGTTGCATTGTGGGAAAATGGATGCAGTAGTTATACTTCGTTTAATCATTTGCTTTGCTCTATTTGAAGGTTTTAAATTTAAGTTGATTAGTTATGTGTTCCCATCATGGTGTTGAAATTGAGGACGAATGTTAGGTTTGATCCATTAAATTTGTGTTATCCTTTTTATTTCATGAGTTTTAGCAAAATAACTTCCGCTTGCAGCAATTTCTGCATTATAGAGGGACCGGAGACGGTTCAGGATTTTGTTCAGATGCAGCTGCAGGAAATCGAAGACAACATTCGAAGCAGACGAAATAAAATTTTCCTTCTTATGGAAGAAGTAAGCAGACTTCTTCACTTGCTCCATGTTTACGTATGTATTCTATAATTTTCGGTGATCATATTAAACATAGTATACATGGTATATATGGTATGATGATTCTTTTGTGTGTTTCCGACCGGTCTTCAACTCTGTGAATGAAGATATTCACAACCTCTTATATGGTTACTTTGTGCATTTGTTCTTGTTATGATGTGCAATTGATATGATGATCTCTTGTGATTAGTCTTTTCTGAATCTAGTGTTGTGCTAAACTCGGAGATCTGGAAATTTTGCAGCTAATAGCTAATCATGACCAGTAGATGATTGATTGATCTGAGTAGTGGTTTTGAGATTAGGACAGATTTGGCTGTGTAGAGAAAGGCCTCTTCATAAGAGATGCACCATTCTTTTTCATTGCATTCTTGAAGACTATAGTTACATTAGTTCAATATTGTTTGTGAAAATTGCGACCATGTTATTAGCAGTCTGTCATGGACTTAATCCCAATCATGTTATGATGCTTAGATCTGGTGTTTAATTCATGTTGATGAGTTCTCTATTCTGAAAACACATATACTAAGTAATTCGTTCTTGTATTTTGACTGAAAATACTAGATAGGATTAATCCACCACTCACTAAACTAACTGTTCTGCTGTTGTCAATGCTTAGTATATGCTGACATACGGTTAATGTCTTTTACTTTTAGTATTGCCATACACAACCCAATCCCAACTGATCATGAAAAGTAAGCAACAAATTAATGTATTAGAAACTTTCAATAATATAAATTAGTTTATTATATATCCTATCCAAATAAATTTAGTAGCTGAAGCTCTTAAAAAATGAAGAATAAATTTTGTGCATTAACATGTATGTATTACATAACAATGTAGCAATTAACATGGTACATATGATACGAGCTATTATATTAGGAATGTATTCAAGTATCAAAGCCCAAAGGAGGGGTGGAGAGCAAATTAAATCCTTTTCTGTTATCATTGTTCAATTAAAAGAGAAGTAAAGTATTCAAATAGTATCGTATTCTTTTATGTTTTAGTAGATAAATAAGTTATTTGTTAAAAAATTAGTGACAACTTCATCTTATTTTGTTTTGCAGAAAAAAGCAAGAAAAATTGCAGAATAAATAGATGGAGGAAGTGACTGCATAAAATCAGGCTTATTAACTAATCTGGATAACTAATCTGATTTCCAAAATTAAGGTCTAAAAACTTGAAAAACATGTTGTTTTTCCGTTTACGACTGAGCCTATAGAAGTGCAGCTATAATAGTACTATCTGTTAAACTAAACATGGTGGAATCGCCCAAAATAGTGCCAGAGAATGCCAATCGCAGTCAACGAGAGTGCTCCATGACTAAGACGAGAATATAGGTAAAATAATTATTTTCTTCTTGATTGTACTACGAAATTGCTTTTGAATCATTATCTTGATGCGAGGGAAAGGATATTGCTGGATATAATTCTTTGATCAAGAAAACTAGTTGTTAGGTTTGTTTCCAGTTGCTTGTTTCTGAAGTACTAAATCTGATTTAAGTTACGAACAGTTATTCATATTCGTTTAGTATTAAGGCTTCTTTTATTGTTCAGATGTTGACTGGCTGGCTGTGATTCCAAATCTTGACGAGTTGCTGAAAAATGCTGCAATGTCGCTTTGGTATGATTGGGAACATTACCAGCTCACTGGCGACATTAATCGGGCTTACATCACTCTACAAGTAAGTAATTAAGTTAGATTATATGAGATGTCTCACTACTGTAGGACTCATATGAGATGTTTTCATGCAAGTTCCAAGATTGATAACATGTGTTGGATTTGGACCTTTGCATCAATGTTGTCTTCTTCATGTGTTAGCAAACTAGAATCTATGACCTTGTTGATATCTACTACAAGAAAAATGTGGCAAAACTTGTTGCGATGTCTACTGCACGTATGCTCACCCGGCGACACAGACTAGAAAATATTGGAGTCCAGACAGTTTGAATCATTGTTGTGGACTTAAGTATCTTCTTGAGCAGGTGCAATGTCCTAAGCCACGATTAACTACTGACGTAATTGAGTATAAATAGAGTTCGCCTAGCGAAATTAATAATCAAACAGACTCTTGAGCAGGCCTGCACACCAAGTTGCAGCAGAGTCACTATTCTACATTGTTTTACTTTGTTACCTGTTTTATTTTTCATGGTCTGATCGACTAACAAAGTTCAGTGTAGTAACTATGATAACTAGTGCGTAGTCGACTAACCAAGACTAGGGAATTTGGAAAAAGGAATACCACTGAATTAGTCATGACAATTTTACATTGATGAACAGTCTACTGGATGTTGCTTTACTGTAGGGATAACAATTTTACTTTTAGGTTGTGGAGCATGTGTAACTCAGTCTTAGAACTTAGAAGCTCAAAGTTATCCCATCTTATGATGCTTCATCAATAACACATCTCGAAATAGATCACCATTCAAGATTATCAAGACTTACACATCTGAAAGATTTATTTTTTGTTTTAAGGTCTATATCTTAACAACTATTTCATTGTATTGTATCTTAACAACTATTTCATTGTATTGTATCTTAACAACTATTTTATTAGTAAGGATTAATGAAAGCGGATAGGTCTTTATCTTGACTTGCATCTATGAAGAAAAATTCCTAACGACCAAAGCTCTTGCCTTTAATTTAGTGGGAGAATGCATTTTAGGAATATCTTTGTAATATAAAATAGCCTGAGTAAGGTAATGCTCATTGGGAGAGCTTTATTTCTTTCTAAATAAAATTAGTGGATTATAAATATCATGTCAATGATCTAAGCAATCGAAGGATTTAGGTCTCCACACACTTTCATTTGATATATCACACTAGCTATTCTAGTCTTTTAATTACATTTCTCTTTTTTAAAATTACTAAGGTTTATCAGATTAGATTTAAGGACAACTTTAAAGAAAAATTGAATGCAATGTGTGACATTATATTTACTCTTTTCTAGTATGAGATTTCTGCATTAACTGACGAATGGGGAAGAGTATAGATGTATGGTTATGAGATTTCTACCGCTGATGTGTATGGTGATATCTCTGTTAGTTACTATTACTTGTTAACTTTGTTCAATAGTACTTTGAGTATTTTCTGTTAAGTTAGGTCCAAATCTTCCCTTTATAGACATGATAATGGACGAATGAGTTAGTTCCCTTTACATATATACTTTTTTCATTTCCCATTTTGTGTGATTCTGTATTGAGTTCATTTATTGGCAATTTTGCTTGATTAACTTGTCGATGTCGTTGTATTTTCCCTTCAGTCCAACGTTGCAAGAGAAAGATTATCTCTATTGGTACTATAGGGACACTGTGAATTCAAAATCCTATAGAGTATGTCAATTTTACTTTTGTTCAGTTATGTAATAACTACTTTCTTCATTAAGAAGGCATGAAATAGCATGTAGTATGGTTTTACGGGTAATGATCACTTATTAAGTATCCAATCTCTTGATTTTTGAGTGATTATCTTTGTTATGTCTTATTTCATAATTTTTTTATTGTTACATTGTGGCAGTGGAAGTTGATGAAGATTTAATTTGACCTTCATCACATTTCAAAACAATTGGTGATGCGAATGGGGAGATTGTTGCATGGTCAAAAAAATATGGTAATGATCATTCATTAGCTTTAAGAAATTTTCTCTTATACTATTTAATGTTGACTACAATAATTGATTTTCCATATAGGTTGTTATGGCTCAAGATTGGCAACGGATTTTCATTACTAGTTACTAGACTTGCATTTGGTTTGTTTTACTTTTGTGTAGAATTTCACCAACTATTGTAATACTTATCTTTTTGTCATGTTTTTGTTGCACTAATATTATACAATAGGTACAAATTGTAACATATCATTTTGGATTGCAAATTTTGACAACATATTAATATTATGTTCTTTGTTTGGTTTATTTAAATATGTTACTTGGATTTGTTTTTGAGACCAAATTAATTGAACAGATTTATAATAAAAAGTGTAAATATACTTTTAATATTAATATTAATATTAAATATATAGGTACTCTTTTTGTGACGTTTTATTTCATATTATTATGACGTTTATTTTGTCATAATATATTTTTTAATGACGCTTTATACCGTCATAATATACGTTATTATGACGCTTTTTTCCATCTCAATACATTTTTTAATGACGCTTTTTGTGTCTTAATAAAATTTTTTATGACGCTTATAAATGTCTTTTTAATAGTCAGTTGTGCTAGTTGAAAACATTATATATGACGCTAAAAAACGTCACAACATCATGTCTTTCATGACGCTTTCAAGCGTCATATTAGCGCACTTTTTGTGACGCTTTTCAGTGTCACAATAAGATAATGCCACGCCTACCTGCGTGACGCTTTTAGTTAGCGTCACAAAATCAAAAGCGTCACAAAAACCCCTTTTTAATGACACTTTCTGGCGTCGCAAAAGGTCTTTTTTCTAGTAGTGCGGGGCCCATAATAGTAATGAGTGAATATTTTGCTTGCTTGCTAGGAATCAATATTTTGATAAGGTGGACTTAGAGTATATAGTGTCCTAGTAAAATGTTGATTCTGGCATAAAAGTATTTTTTTCCCTTTAAAAAGGGAGATGATAATATGATATTATGTATATAGGGTAATAAATCATAAATAATAGGTAGGCTTGAAAATAATTTTTATATAGATATATATGTATAAGCATGATTCCAGTTGAAAATATTTTAACTCTCACCGAATAACCGAGATTTAGACAAAGTCCTGAGGATTCCACTGCTCGGTCCTAGTTTCACCTGAAAGTATTAACTATTACAGGATTAGGACTAAATTCTTATTATTCTAATCAAGTAAGCACATAAAGTACATAGTGTTCACACCTAAAAGAGTAACACGTTAGAAAAACCCGGTAAACCCTAATTTAATCGTTTAGGTGAATTTTCCTTAATCACATAGGTTTTTATTAATTTTTTAGCTAACCAAATATTTATTAATCAAATTATGATCCTAGTTATAAGATTTAAAATGATAAATTAGGGTTAATTTGGCAATTTAGGGCATGATTTAGAAAATGTCTACAAAATCACCGCTTTTCGGAAAATTAGGATAAAATCCTTCTTTAAAATGTCAAAAACTCAATTTATCATTATTTTTAAATAAAATCTGAATTATTTAAGTAAAATGTTGACCAAAAGTCAAAGTTACTATTGAAAACATTTACTATTTGAGTTTTTAAGAATTAAACACTTTATAACATAAAATTAAACACATATGTTCACCCATTGTCACTCGTGCACATATATTTGTCCTAGAACACCAAGAACATGTTCTTAGACTTATTTATGTGTTCATATAAGTTCATGATCATGTCTAACGAATTTTATATTCATAACATGTAATTAAACTTAAAATGTAGCACTTTGTGTAACTTTAATCATAGAAAACAAATCTAATTAAATTATTCTGGGCATGGATTTTGTAACGCCCCGACTTTTCGGACGTAAAGGTAGAACGTATGTGTTTACCTAATTGCGCGAATTAATTGTTTTTACGTGTTTTATATTTAATTTTATTATAATTGTTATTATTTTATTACATTATATTATATTATCTTATTATAATATTATTAAATTTTATATATATGTCTCGTATATATATATACGTATAATTATATATGTTTAATTATTTTATTAATTGTTTAATGATTATGCTAATTATATATTATGTTAATTAATCATGTTTTAATTAGTTAATTGATTATTTATATATATATATATATATATATTTATACGTATAATATATTTATGCATGGGAATATAATTTTTGCATGAAATCATATCCATTTGCATGGGAATTTTATTTGTGCATGGAGTTTATAATTTTTGCATGAATTTCATGAAATGTGAATGTTATTCATTTTGTGCTCCGTTCTCTTATGAAATGATATTGAAATGCCACGATTTTGTAATATGTCGTACATATATGTGTTATGAACATGATTCTATGCTCAATTTACATTTTCGAATTCATTTGATTAGTTAACGAATTTAATTTGTTTTGAGGAACCAAAACGGGAGCTAACGAGCACTTAGCGTACCCTTGGTTCCGAATTTAATATCTTGAGCTCGGGAACTCGGATTCGAGTTCCGTCAACTCCGCTGAACTCGTAACGAAAATTCGAGTTTAGTAAACTTAGCCTTATAATTTTCCTAATTCATTTGAATCTCCGAAATCCAACCGAAAAACGAAACGGAGATCAACTTGACCTTGCTGCACTAATTGAGCCATATCTCATCCAAACCATAACCAAAGTAACCATAGTTTGATTCATTTAAACCCTAACTCAACCACTTATCTAGATATTTCAAGCTTTAACCGAGATAACCCTCATACCATCCCCAAAAACGCAGCAAAAGCTACTGCTCTCAGTCCAGTCCCGTAACCCTTCACCATTTGGAGATTTTGGAGTTCGATTCTCATCCAAACTTCAACCAATCATCAAGGTAAGCTTAAGGTTGTAATATATGATTAATTCTGACCATTTCCATCTTTTCATTCATGAAGTTGAGCATGGTTTTCTCATTTCTGGACATTTTTCCCGAAAATGAAGTTTTTGTACAAATTCTTGATCTCTTTTGATTCTCAACGGTTTTGATTGATTCCAAGCATGAGTTTAATTATTTTGACATCCTCATATCATTTATGATCTTTGATTTCGTGGTTGTTGAGTTATTCATGAGATATCATTTATGAAATTTTGAGGAAATCCCACGTATATGTCACGTATGCTTCCTTTCTTGTTTGAGCTTGGTTGGGACTGAATTATTTGTTGAATTTATGATGTTTTGCTGCATATTTGTGACCTTAAAATACCTGAACATGTTGGTTGAAGATTCATTTGGCCATGCTCTGTTTTTCCGCGAACGTCTTGCCCTGTTTTGGAACTGATTTGAGCTGCTGCGTTGCGTGCTTCTTGCTGTTACTTTCATGGTTTTGTTGGGTTGTATTGTGGCTGAATTCTTGCTGTAAATCATGCCTTGTATTGCTGCACGTTTTGCTTGAAATTCATGCTGGAGTGTTGCTCTGTTTCTGCGCCATTTTTGCTGTCGAAAACAGAGGTTCCTGCTGTGCGACACGGGCGTTCCATTTCTGCCCGTTCCAGCGAGGAACGGGGGTGCGGTGAGGTCTGGAGTTGCTGTACCGAGACACGGGGGTGTCTCGGTCCAAGCTTGGAGGGTGACACGGGGGTGTCACCCCGTTTTTCTGAATTTCTTAGCCTGCATTTTCTTCTTCTTCCTCGCGTGAATCTTGTTGCTGCTGAATGTTTTGTGCAGAGTGTGTGTATTGTGCATGCATGGCTTTGGTTATAATTTATGCATGCATGTGTAATACATATGTAATATATATATATGTATTTAGTATATAATATATATGCATGCATGGGTGTGTGTGTGTACGTGAGTATATATATGTAGTATATTTGTAATTTATGCATGCATGTGTGTATGTTTGTACATATATATATATGTATATATTATATATATTGTATATTATATACTATATGTTATTTATATATGTTATATTATATATTTATTATATATTTTAAATATTATTTGATTTAATTCACTTCTAAAAATTAATTGATTTCCATTTCGCGTATTTATTATACTGACTTTTGATTGAACGTTCTATTTATTTTATTCCTAAATGTGAAATTGAATAATATGTGTGATGCTTCTTCAATGAATTTTAGATTAATTGATATGCATTATGAATTTATGAATTTATGAATATTATGAATGATTTGAATTTATGAAATTTATATGAACCTATGAATGTTATGAATTTATGGAATTTATATGAATTTATGAATATTATATGAATGTTATGAATTTATGAAATTATGAAATCAAATGAAACATATGAATGAATGATTTGAATTATATGTTTTAAATTTATTAATCGTGCACATGAACATTTTTATAATATAACATGATCATTTATGCATTCATGTCATATTCACCTCATTGCCGAGCGTCATATGTGGTCATTGCGTCTCATACCTTTTCTTTTGCACAGATTCGGGTTTAGTCGGAGACGAGGGCGAGCATTGAGACGCGCTTGTGCCTTTGTTTTGCTGTGGTAAAGGTGGGTTTTTCTTCTATTAGTTAAAACAACCCTATAAATCCCTTATGTGCAAAGTTTTAAACCAAAATTATATATTTATATAAATCGAGTTATTTTGGGTAAATGATTTCAAACGTATGACCCCTTTTTATATATGAAACCCTACCTTATGTTTTGGCGAGATTGTATGGATGTTATGTTCACGGGCCCCGGAACTTAGTATATGTGGCTAACCGAGGAAGCAAGGGCTGACGGGGATCCCATATACTAGTTCCAACCAAATTACGGTGATACCGGCCCTCGCTAGGAGGTTTAGCGAGGAATGGGAGCTGCGTGCCCTTGGGGGATTCATGTACCCCCATTGGCCTATGTATTTATCGGTGGTCAGGTCTAGCTAACTTGTCCACCACCCGGAGGAAGAAGGTGTATATGTATGATTATGATCATTTTTGTATGTGCACGAAAGATATGTGTGATAACCAATAATTATGATATGATTACACGAGGAGAAGGTTGGAGATTGTGCACGCTCACTCGCCGAGCTTAAACCCTTATGAATAATTATGAATGAAAATGATCGTCGTAATCCCGTTGATGTTTTCTATTGTTTTAACCACTTGGTAAATTCCTTTCAAACTTCACACGGGATTAGGGCTTGCATGTATGTGTTTAAATTACGCGATATTATATATCTTATGCCCCATTTTTATACCCACCAGTCTCTTTTAGACTGAACCCGGTTGTTTTCAGTTGTTTTGTGCAGGTATAGGAGTGCTAGGCGGGAATACAAGTCGTCTAGGTCTTGCATTTATGTTTAGCACTTCTTTTCAGTATCATATTCATACCCTTGTTGCTACTTTTGTATTTGATTCTAGTATCGATTGGAGCGTTATGATTTTGTAGGCCGTGAGTGCCGTGCATATTTGAATGCTATTGTATATTGATTTTTGGAGCTTGTTAGCTCATTGTATATATGCTATGTAGTTCTTGCTTCCGCGAATTCTATTTAACTCTGAATTTATGATTCCTGCACTGATTGGTTCAAGGGTTAGTCCCGCCTAGCATAGCGTGTGTGTTGTGTCCCCGTTCGCCGCGGATTCGGCACGTGTATGGACTTCCATTTCATATACGGGTCGGGTCTCGGTGCGGGGGATGTGGTACCTTACGCTCGGGTGCTACAGATTTAATCAAATATGATCATGAATATTTAAACACATAGTCACATTATATCATATCATAAGGCACACATTTAATTAAATAAAATTCATATATGTAACCACATTTTTCATAAAACTAGCAATTATGCATATAATTTATAAAATAAAATTCTTAAAGGCATAAATTAAGTAAATCTAAGCATGTTATATTTATAATACCCTAAGAACATCTTATAAAGCATGAAATAATAAAAAAAAAGACTCATACCTTAGAGAGGGAGAGAGAGTGGCGTGAGGGAGGGAGAGTGAAGTGAGGATTTTGTGTGATTTTTGTGAATGAATTATATATAGGGTATTTATAGGTATGGTTTTGGGACACAAGAGGCCTTCTTGAATTGTTAGGTTAGTGACTAAGTCTCCTAGGATAACAAGGTGTATAGTTATAGGGTATCAAAGTGTATATCTAGGTGTATAAGTGATGTATGTGCTTAGGTATACATGATATGATCTTATAAATACATTACATTAAAATAATTCTAAAATAGGTTCAAAATAATAATAAAAACATTGAAGAATCTCTAGGTTTAAGTTTAAAGTGGGAAAAGTTGCAAAAGAAAGAGAATCGAAAGAGCTTTCTAATAAATATAAACACTTAACATTTAAAGGTTATAAGTTAAAGTAGTAAGCGTTCGAAATTTTGAAAAATATGATAAAATGCATAAAACGAAACAAGGATGAGAATTAATTTCCAAGAAAATGGTCATGATTCATAAAATAATTTGAGGATTATTTTGAGTACAATATTGGATATCAAACGCCGTACGGTTTAAAAGTCAGATTTTACAGTGAGAATAGTACTTTGTGAAAAATAGGAAATTTTTTATAAAATGAGCTAGGGTTTGAACTAGGGTTTGGAAAAGGTCTTAAAATTTATAAAAAAATTTAAAAATCGTTTTGACTATAATATTGAATATGGAAAGTGTGTGAATTCAAAAATGCCTAAATTAGGGTTTCCCGATTGGTTTTGTTACAATGAGAATTAGGTTTCGAGAAAGGTACGATAATTCATAAAATTTCTCAAGAATTCATTTGAACCTTATATTTTGATAGGAAAGGGATACACCAAAACCGAGTGTACGCAGCGGAAATTAAAACTCCTCTCCAAATGCCCAATAAACAATCAACCAAGTATGCCAACGGATAGAAAAATAATCAACCAAACAAGAATAATAGAGACACGAGATTTAACGTGGAAAACCCTTCAAAACGAAGAGTAAAAACCACAAGGCCTACGAGACCCAAAAACAAATCCACTAAAATGCGAGGCAAAATTACAGTAGTTCAAACACCAATAAATCTAACTCCAAATACGAACCAAACACCGATTCGATCCAAAACGAACTAGAACACTAAAGGAGAAAAAGACACCAAAATAAGCCGAAATTCGCTTCACTGTTCATGCACCCAAAAACCTGACTTACAGTGCTCCAAATCCGATCTCCACCGTTCACTTTCAAGTTCGATGAGTCACGAACCTGCTGTCCGAAAATCAGCTCGATCGGACCACAAATGCTCTCCCGATCGTCCGCGCAAAGTTGTTGTCGCTGCCCAAAAATTGGACAAAACTGTGCAGATTATTTCCCCAAAACTTGCACCTAAAAGTTGCTGATACTTCACGCCTATTTCGGTGAAAAGATCTACTGATATATATAGTGCTTTATTCAATTTTCCCAAAGGATAATGAATCCTATCCAATTAAGAAATAGGTTTTATAATGGGCTTTGATTTCAATATTAATTGGGCCAACAAAGATGTGGGCTGGACCCAACAAATCTCCCCCTACAGCCCATATGAGGAAGGAGACAAACCACCATTTAATTATTCAAACTTGAGACCGGCCATCCCGGTACAAAGCTCAAGTTTATCACGACTCACCACCTTTGTCAACATATCAGCACCATGATGAGTTCGTACCTTCATTGGTCCACAAAAATCTGAGTGTACCAGTTCAAGAAGCTCAGTTTTTCTTGAAGGGGGATGGCTCTTGAATGAAACCCCGTTTCTGCTTCCCAACCAAACAGTGAACACATCTTTTTAACTTTGTATCTTTCAACCCTGACAACAAATTCTTCTTGGCCAAACAATCGAGTCCCTTTTCACTAATTTGACTAAGTCTCTTGTGCCAAAGCTCTGACAAGTTGTCACTCTCTGCTGCATTAACTGAGTTCACACAAATAGAACTATAGAAGCCTTTATCTTATATAAATTATGGAATTTATCACCTCGAGCCACAATTAGATTCCCTTTTGTGAGTTTCCACTGACCATTACCAAAGAAATTGCAATAGCCATCATCATCGAGCCTTTCTGCTGAAATCAGGTGCAAACGAACATTAGGTGCATGTCTAACATCATGAAGCACCAAACTCGACCCACTGTTGGTTTTCAAACAAACAGTCCCAATGCCTACTACCGATACCACCGTATCATTCCCCATCTTCAAAACTCCAAAATCACCAGAAGTATAAGAAGTGAAGAAATCTTTCCTTGATGTTACATGAAATGAGACACCGCTGTCAATAACCCAACTGGAATCATCACTGGCTACGACAACAACATTGTCATCATATGCAAGAATAAGATCATCATCGGAAGTAGCAGTAGCAACACGATCATTTTTATCCTGGTCTCTCTTATCATGCCCATCACGATTGCCTCTACGCTCTCTCTTCAATTTAAAACAATATTTCTTCATATGACCAGGTTCACCACAATGATCACACTTAAATTCTTTCCATCCTGACCTTGACTTGCTTCGACTTTTGCTTCTACCTTTATTATTATATTTATGTTGGCTTCTCCCCCTATTCTCTGAAACCAACAACTCGGGTTGAGATGAATGCTGAGTTTTTTGTCTCGTCTCTTCATTAAAAACACTACTCTTCACAAGCTCAACGGTTATACCACCATCAGACGAAGAGTTAACAAGTGAAACACGAAAAGTTTCCCAAGAATCAGGCAAAGTGGCAAGAATCCAAAGTCCGACAATTTCATCATCAAATTTAATGCCCATACCTGTCAACTGATCAAGAACACCTTGAAACTCATTCAAGTGATCAGCAATAGAAGTGCCTTCTTTGTATTTCAACTGCATCATCTTCTTAAGCAAAAACAGCTTATTGTTTCCCGTCTTCGATGCATACAAATTCTGCAACTTCTCACATGTGTCTCGTGTTGAATATGGTTGTAAACATTCTCCTCAACAAATTGTCTGATAAACCCACAAACTTGTTTGTGTTCAAAATCCCATTCTTCATCGGTTTTAGACACGGACTTTTCAGTTGCAAAAACAGGCAAGTGCAAAGATTTAACAAAGAGGAGATCCTTCATCTTATTACTCCATAGATGATAATTTAATCCATTCAAAGTTATCGTCCTACTTGTACTCATCTCCATGGTCACACCGGCAAAAGAACCAACCTGGCTCTGATACCACTCTGATAGGCTATGATGCACGGACACTTCTAAAAATATCATTTTGCCGTGTCGTGTCGTGTCGTGTCGTGTCGTGTCGGACACTCGTGTCGGACACTGTGTCCGACACTCCTCACGTGGAAAATTCAAGAAAAAATCTGTGTCGTCGTATCCGTGTCGTGTCGTGTCCGTGTCTGTGCATTATAGCTGATAGGAAAGGGATACACCAAAACCGAGTGTACGCAGCGGAAATTAAAACTCTTCTCCAAATGGCCAATAAACAATCAACCAAGTATGTCAACGGATAGAAAAATAATCAACCAAACAAAAATAATAGAGACACGAGATTTAACGTGGAAAACCCCTTCAAAACGAAGAGTAAAAACCACGGGGCCTACGAGACCAAAAAACAAATCCACTAAAATACGAGGCAAAATTACAGTAGTTCAAACAACAATAAATCTAACTCCAAACACGAACCAAACACCGATTCGATCCAAAACGAACTACAACACAAAAGGAGAAAAATACACCAAAATAAGTCGAAATTCGCGTCACTGTTCATGCACCAAAAAACCCGACTTACAGTGCTCCAATCCGATCTCCACCGTTCACTTTCAAGTTCGATGAGTCAGGAACCTGCTGTCCGAAAATCAGCTCGATCGGACCACAAATGCCCTCCCGATCGTCCACGCAAAGTTGCTGTCTGCCCAAAAACTGGGCAAAACTGTGCAGATTATTTCCCAAAACTTGCGCCTAAAAGTTGTTGATACTTCACGCCTATTTCGGTGAAAAGAGCTGCTGATATATATAGTGCTTTATTTAATTTCCCCAAAGGATAATGAATCCTATCAAATTAAGAAATAAGTTTTATAATGGGCTTTGATTTCAATATTAATTGGGCCAACAAAGATATGGGCTGGACCCAACATATTTGATAGGTAAGAGTGTCTGACAAATTTCTACATTGAGAAAATGAATAGTACCTAGGGGCATAATGAGAATTTTTGGCTAACAAATTTCAAAATGTATTTTGGAATAACAAAAGCTTAGATATGAATTCGGAAAGTGTAAGATCTAGTTTTTTTAATGTTTCATGGGGAATATATGAAGGTTTAGACTCGGTAGATGAATAGTAATATTGGTTTGATAATAAAATAATATTCAATAATCGAGGTATAAAAGCATATAATTCACGTAAAATACAATAATTGAGGTTTTTTTCCAATCTATTTCTTCTTGTTACAATCCATCATATGTGTTCGAATTACTATTACGTGATAGATAACGGTCAAAGAATACGACATTTCAACTTCTACACCACTACGAGCTGACACTTTCCGGCTGCCTTCCCATGACAGCACCACGAGACGCGCACACACTAACAACTCATCTCTAATTTAAAATAACCCACGCACAATTCCTCAAGATTCCAAGTCAATCGTCTTCAATCTCAACGTTTCAGCTGTAGCCCATCATTCATGGCTGCGAAAAGAGCGATGGGTCTCGCGCTGATTGCGGTGGCTCTGCTCATTAATGCTGCGGGGGTGACGGCGGCCGGTGCTTACAATAATCACACAGTGGGCGGCGACGCCGGGTGGTTCTTCTACTCCGCCACCAATAGAACCTCGGCTGATTACAAAGCTTGGGCCGCTAACCAGACCTTCAATCTTGGGGACTATCTCAGTAAGTTGTTAATGTGCTGAATGATTAATGCTGATTTTTTGAAGATTGAGCTGGTTTTGTTTTGGTTGTTTGATCTGGGATTTCGTTTCTTGTTGGGGTTTTCTTGGTTTTTGAATTGTGGGATTGTTTGATGTGATTAGTTGGATTCTTTGAGTTGATTTTTTGGCTAATCCTCAGATAATTTGGTTGGATTAATTCTTTTATTGCACCGCATTTTTATTTTTAATCTTGATTATTGCTCGTTTAAAGCTAATTCTTGGAAATTCAAAAAATCAATTTTGGTAATCCTAATTTGACCAAAGTTGATGCCTCCATATTCCTCTGCTTTTACCACTGAAGTAGCTTGAGCTTTGGGGAAGGAATAAGGGCCGCCTTAGAAAAGAACTTTTGCTGTATAACTTAGAAAACGGTAATTTTAATTCGAACCTGATTTAGCTAAACTAGTGTTACGAGGGGGAGAACACTTGTCGTGTGATTGATGTAAATTTTCGGGGAAAAGATCAATCAAATAGTATTGTAATAAACTTGTCCGTATCATTGGTTGGGTACCACCAGATCGAGTTTGGGCCCTGGAAAGTGAAAATCTAGTAATGAAAGCTCTTATAGTTTCCTTTTCTTTTGAATTAAAATCTCATTATTTATTTATAAAATTAGCAATTAATGGTCAATGAAGAATTGAGACTCCAAAATTTCCATAATCCATAATTTGATTCATGATTATTTGTTGTTTAATATTGGATCTGGAAATAATATCAAAAAAGAAAAGAATTATGCTAAGTGGAACATCCTTTGTGGGAAGAAAAGCTTGAAGAGACTGAAATTTACCATGATTTACCTCCTCATAATTCTGTCGGCCAAGGGTGGAGGCGTCTGGACGAGCGATTTCACCTTTTGAGTGCAAGCAAATTTTAAAGTGGTATCACACAGTCTTAACTTTTCGGAAGAAAAAGTAGCATGAGATGCTTTTGTACTTTTGCATTAAATTCAACGTTCTAAAGCATTCTTAGATTGTAGAATTATATGGCCCAAAAACATACCATGAATCATCAATGCCTTTCTTAAGCAAAAAAAGCTAAAAGCACCCACATCTTTGAGCAGCTTTTAAGTTGCTTTGTGAAACTTTACCAGGTTTTGAGGAGAGTTTATGTTCAACTACTCTGGACTTAGTATTACTGTTTAGTTTTTAAGCAATTTTTTTTAAGAAGGGCAAGGGCCCGTGCAGACACGATATTAAGAAAGTGTTTACAAACTCTGAAAACGGGGGTGTTTTATGACATCCTATCTACTAAAATAAGCTAGAAGCAAATGTAAAAGTGCGTTTTTCACTTTTGAAAGTGTTTTTCCACTTTTGTTCCAATCACTCGCAGTTTTTTATGACATTTTCTACAACTCTTAACTTTTCCGAAAGAAACTTGTTTCGAAACATAAATTTTCGCATGAATATTGGTAACAAGCTTTCTTACCTCCCCTTTTCGCAGTTTTCAACACGAACACAAACCAGACGGTGATCCAAACCTACAACCAGACGACTTTTGCCAGCTGCATCACCGATGACTCCTTAGATAATGACACATTTCAGTACAATGGCGGCATAGATGAATTCAACAAGGCAACAATTATATCGGTTCCGTTGACGATTGTGGGCACTCAATACTACTTCTCTGATGCTGATGACGGCGAACAATGTCAGCATGGAATGGCTTTTGAGATAAAAGTGAATCGCGGTGCCGGCCTCCCGCCTAGCCTCAACACACCGCCTCCTCCATTGTACACTCCACCGCCCAGCCCGGAAGATGGGGGGCAAACACCCCCGGTCCAAGTGGTGGGTAGTACTCCCAATGGTGGGCTGAAGATTAGTGCTAAGTTTTCCTGGTTGGTTTTGGCTATTCTTGCATTCTTGGCATGAGGGAAGAAGTATAAATTACGAGGATAAATTACATTTACTAACCCTGATTTTGGAGTAGTTACATTATTTTTATATTCCATGAATATGTCTCTTCTTTATAAGTGACATTTTAAAAGAATTAATTGTATTATTTCTGTTTTTCGGTTTGAAAAATGAAGGGTGTTTGATCTTGTGTTCGTGAAGTTTTGTATTGTTTAATATGAGCATTTGTCATATGTCTCAATCGAGTTAGATTATTAAGGTGTTCGAATCACTAAAGTGCAAAAATTCTTACCGTCAAGGCATCAATTGTAGTTTAGGAAATTACAATATAGTATTTCTAATTTATGTTCCGTCAATAGTCCTTCTATTATAATTTCAAAAATGTAAAAATACTTTAAGGGTATTTTTGAGATTACAAGGCAAAATCATGAATGGATGGATTACAAGTCGAAATAATTTATTTTGTGAGTCGGGAAAAAATACTGTGAGTCAGGATATTTAAAAAAAATATTTATCTGGTAAATTTATTGATTTCTTTGAAGATCTACGCAATTCACAAGAAAGCGCCACCTGCAAGGCTGCAACGACCACGTAGAGAGAGGGAGAGAGGATTCCAACTACCTCCTTTCATGCATAAGCTGCTATCATCATGCATATATACATATATATACACACATTTCACACACAAACACACAGTCCTCTCTCTCTCTTTTCCGTGAACCCAGAAATCCAAATCTCGTGGATGATCTCGTGCATTGATCGAGGTTTTGATTACTGCGCACGATGTGATTTAGACGTTCACTGTTGTACTGGTGGTGGGATAGTCACAGATTGATGTAACAGTGATCGCTGAGGTGGAATTCGGGGGTAAATTCATCATCAAATCGTTGGGGCTGATTTTTGTTTTCCGGGGAAGATTAAAAGGAAAGGGTTTGAGATTTCGAAATAAGGGAGATGGGTTTGATATCGGGAATGGTGATGGGGATTTTGTTCGGGATCGTGTTAATGGCGGGTTGGAAGCACATGATGGGCTATCGAAGCAGCAAGCGTATGGCTAAGGTCTGGTTTGCACAATTTGTTTTAATCTAATGTGAATAATTATTTCTTTGGGTTTGATCCATTTTTGCTGATTAAATGTTTGAAGTAGTGGATGAGATGAAAATAGGGATGGGATTGGTTATTACTTGTGGATTGAATTTGGAATCTATTTAGGCTGCTGTTGTTACTGAGTTTGCCAGTTGAAATTTGGGTTTTGTCTTTGTGTTTCAACAGGCAGTTGATATTAAATTACTAAGCTCACTGAACAGGGATAATCTGAAGAAAATATGCGGTGACAATTTCCCGGAATGGATATCGTTTCCTGTTTATGAGCAGGTCAGAATATTATCTCATATTTGATTGCGCCAAGAACGGGAGTTTGAAACTTTTGGTATCATTTCTGAGGGCAGGGACGGAACCCGGATTCCCGAAGGGGGAGGGGGCTACATTACAGGTTTTTGAAATTTTTTGTAAACAAAAATAATGTATTAAAAAATAACACAAGAAATTTTCCCAAAGACAACAAAAATTCAAGGGTGGGGGCGCCCCACCAGGCCCTTGTGGTTCTGTTTCTGTCTCATGGATGATCCTTTTTTGTTGGGATTACTTACTTATCTGTTCTTTTGGCTTTCTGATGTTGGCTACTTGATTTTGTTGAAATGTTTTTTTATTTATTTTATTGCTGTGCATTAACTTTTCAGGTGAAATGGTTGAACAAACAATTGTGTAAACTGTGGCCATATGTTGCAGATGTAAGCTTCTCTTACTTTTACCCACACTAGGTATTGCCTGTCTAAAACAGCCCCTATATCAGATGTTTTTTTATATGCTAAAAGGACCTTTCGCTTCTGAAACAGAGAAGCTTTCAGCATTTTATAAACAAGAGTCAAAACTCTTATGTAATCTAAATTGTACAAAGGGTTTATCCGTGTCTTTTGTTTTCTTTTGTGCACATTAGTTCTATATGCTGACATGGCCTATTTTCAGTAATCAAACTTCAGCTTGTGGGTAAGGTTGAATGAGTGCTGATCCAATGCCAAATGTTAAACTATATGTCTGTTAAGTGCTCCTCAGGTAGCTGATATTAGATTCATTCAGTGAAATTGATTCTTTTTCGTGTAGATACTAAAGCTTAGATTAAGGCACCTTTATTGTAAGTGCCTTCTCAACCATGCAAAACAATAACTTGAAAGTAATCTTCTATAATTATGTAACAAACTTTACACAAATTGTAAGAGAAGCTGAAGTATATATTGGCACATTTGAACTGTGTGGTTGTAGAAATAATGAAAATTGTCTAGGCTATTGGTGGCATGTTCGATCACACTTCCGAATAGATATGACAATTCTTGTTTCCATAGACTTTTTCTTAGAGTGTAAATTTGAGTTGAACTAGTAGTTTCTAGTCATTTGACAGTCTAATTATGCCTTTTATATTAACTTGCTAATTATTAAGTTTCAAATAAACTCTGTTCACAGTGTGTGCTGAATTTCTTGAAATCTTCCTTTCTCAGGCAGCAGAGGCTATCATAAAAGAATCTGTCGAACCATTGTTGGAAGAATATAGGCCTACAGGGATTAGTTCTTTGAAGTTTAGCAGATTGGATCTCGGAACCGTGGCTCCTAAAATTGAAGGTTGGAATTCTGTTCACAAGTTAATAATTAATGTATTTACTTAGTTCTGTTTGTGTTGTCCATCCTGCCATCTTGTCATTACGGCTCAATCCAAATTAGCAGAACTTAAATTGGATAACTAAGGTGTTGATGATGGGGAATAATTTCATTGATGATCGGTAAATTTGTTATTCCAATTGCTTCACTGCTATTCATTATATGTACCTTATTGATGGAATATACATTTTTTGCATTGAAACCAGAATGCATTTTTATGCGTATAGTTCCATACAAGTACCCCTGAACTGATGAGTTCTGACAGCACATATTTTAGTCAATGACATGAATTAATTGGCCATTGTTATGCCATTTTCTTTTCTCCTTCGTATTTGGCTGTTATACTAATTATAATATATTTTTTGTCTGCCTTTACCTCTTTGCATGTTTAATTACTTTGTAATGCAGGGATACGTGTTCAGAGTCTTAAGGAAGGTCAAATCACCATGGATATTGACCTCCGATGGGGTGGGGACCCAAACATTATTCTAGCTGTTGAGGCACTTGTTGCTTCCATACCCATTCAGGTTGGTGTTTACTATCGCTTTTCCTCCCTATGCTTTATTCAAATAATGTATCAAGATGGGCTTAAAATGGAGAATTTGCTATTTTGCTTGTTGCAGCTGAAGGATCTTCAAGTTTTTACTGTAGTCCGTGCTATTTTCCAACTTGCCGATGAAATTCCTTGCATCTCTGCAGTTGTCATTGCTCTTCTGGCTGAGGTACATTCTTAGCCGCTGCAAGAATTTTCTTGTTGTGGACTTTTGGGTATGAAGTGGAGAAAAGCCATTAGTTTTAGGGTAGTTACACAAACACCCCCTGAGGTTAGTCCTAAATACATGAAAAATACCCTGAAGTTTTGATGATTTCCAAAACACGCCGTAATTGAGAATTTATAAAACATATATTAATGACATCAACCATTAAAATCAATTAAAATATCCATAACTTCTTACTGTCCATAACCCGCTCAGTTATTGGATAGTCTTGTGCAGTAGAAATCATAAAAGGTTGTGCTTGGTGATGTGAAAAGGATAGGTTCCGGGTTTGATAAGAGTTTTAAGAGTTACTAGTTTCTATTTTTTTTTTTTGTGCATAATTCGTCAACTGATGTGATTATTATTTTTCTACATCATGCGTGCAGCCGAAGCCACGGATTGACTATACTCTGAAGGCGGTTGGAGGAAGTTTAACAGCTCTTCCTGGGATTTCAGATATAATTGATGTATGGTGATATTTCTAATTCTTATGAAAATGATATTCTTTAGTACTTGGACTGACTGTAAATATTTGGATGCAAGGATATTGTTACTACTATCGTGACAGACATGCTGCAATGGCCCCATAGGATTGTTGTTCCCATTGGTGGCATACCTGTAGATACAAGGTGACTCCTTCCCTTTATGTTTGTTATTTCGTCTTATTTCTTATTTTTGTCGCTCAATTCAGTTTATTGTATAGAATACTTGATGTACAGTTTCATGTGTTTTTGTAATGTTACGGTTTTTCACGACTATTATAGAGTTTTTTGTTCTTTATCTTTTATGCAATAATTACGGCCCCCTTCACTTCAACTATATACAACATGGATCCCCTTTGGATTTCAAAATTACATGCACCTCCCCTGCAAATTATTCATCTCCTTTCTGTTATCCCAAGTTTGTAAGCAAGCTTGAACTGTTAAATTTAAATCTTTGCAGTGACTTGGAGCTTAAACCCGAGGGGAAGCTTACAATAAATATTGTAAGGGCGAATGACCTGAAAAACATGGAGTTGATTGGAAAATCTGACCCCTATGTTGTGATGTACATACGCCCACTGTTTAAAGTTAAAACAAAAACTATAGACAATGACTTGAACCCTGTCTGGAATGAGACATTCGAGTTAATTGCAGAAGACAAGGAGACACAGTCTCTCATTTTTGAGGTTCCAATTTCTTCACTTTCTGTATCTCTCCATTCTACTTTTATGAATTGTTGGATAGTTCTATAGGTTAAAATGCTAAATCTCGTTCAACCAGGTATTCGATGAAGATCATGTTGGGGATGACAAACAATTGGGCATTGCAAAGTTACCTCTGATTGATCTTGAAGTTGAAACATCAAAAGAAATAGAGCTGAGATTGCTCCCAGCATTAGATATGCTTAAAATCAAAGATAAAAAAGACAGAGGAACTCTAACGATTCAGGTTAGCGACATTGTCCTCAATCACATATAATGAGTTAATAAACTATTTAAAATTCTTGCAGATGAGTTTGGTATTTGGTAAGTTCCATTGGACATGATGTTTAAGTTCCAACATTGACAATAAGTGATATCCTGGAGTAACAACTTAACGAGGACAAGAAAAAACTTGTATTGAATCATGGTGATAATTTTTTTTTTCTCACTCTAAGGTCATTCAGAGATAAATAAACATTTATTGCCATTTAATGAGTATAAATTTGTGAAAACAAAAGCTATCTTCCCTTCATATATATTATTCGTAAGAGTTGTAATGTTGTCAAGCTTTGATCACTAATACTACGCATTTTTGTACTGCATTTTAGAAGCATTCGTCGTCGTCTTCAAAATTCTTGTCCTTTTCTGTTGGTTTCTCAAGTCTGTTGCTTGTTTCAGGTGTTTTATCATGAATTTAACAAGGAAGAGCAGTTCAATGCCCTTGAAGACGAGAAGATGAGCTTAGAAGAACGGAAGAAACTGAAAGAAACAGGAGCAATTACAAGCACTATGGAAGCCGTTGACGGTGCAGCAACAGCAGTTGGCTCTGGCTGCGGTGCAGGCAAGAGCAACTCCACGTTATGTCTAGTGGGGTCAAAGTCGCGAATATTACTTACTAAGTATATATATGTATATATACATATATATAGTATAATTAATATATGATATTAGTCAGTATTATATATAGGCTATTGAACCATATTAGAATCCAAACAAATCATAATTAACCCATTTACTGCCTGGATTTGTCTTTGGACTGATTAAGACTGCACTAGAATAAAGATTAAAAATATTTATTTAAAATCTGGAATTGTAGGCAACTTTTCTCTTATGCTTGATCAGTTTATGCTCTGTCCTTTATACTATTAATAACTTTTCAATGAAGTGTTTCTATCTCTTGAGCAATGCCCTTTCTTATTGATATTTGACATCTGATCTCACTGATTGCTAATCCTGGAGTCGTCACGGTGCAGGAGTCGGACTCGTGGGCAGTGGTCTTGGTGCTGTTGGCAGCGGATTGAGTAAAGCTGGAAAGTTCATGGGCCGAACCATCACAAGACACTCTGGTCCCGGAAAGAAAAGCGGACCCACCACGCCCAACTCCTCCGCCCATGAAAATGGAGGTGCAAAGTCAAGCCCCACTAGCATCAATTAGGGTTTGTGAATTGATTTCATTCTTTTTTTTTTTCCCCCCTCTTCGGGGAAAGAATTGTTGTTGGTTTCTCAACTAGCTAGAAGGCAGTAGTTATTCTAGTTTTACGATCTTGATTAGGAAGACGGGAAACTGTGATTTCGCGCTTCCCTTCATGTTATCGATGTAAGCTTTCGGCTTCGACATATATATAATTATCACATTGGGGGGATCTCCCTTGTTGGTTGTCTTCTATTTAGAACATTTCTGGCAATATAAAGCTTCATTGAGTTGGTATATGGCCAACTTGGGACAGTCATCAATTTCTGAGTTCCATCATACATCAAAGTTCAATGATGTCTCGATTTACTGGTTAGAGTTAGCACTTGGAAATTTCGAGTTCAAGATTCAACAGATGCGCGGATACTTTTAAAATTCATCGAATTATGATTGCCCCCCTCGGATGTGCTATGACAACCAGTATTACATGAACACGTTCGACTACAGTAATATATGTGCTATTTTATTTATTCGACGATTATATAAACACACGAGAGATCTGATTAACCTGGATATGCATTATTGGTTTGATGTTAGATTGTCCATGTTGAACAAGATTAGTTGATAATTAATCTACTTGCATTTTTTTTTCTATATACAATTCATTTATATCGGTTGAGCTGGATCGAATTACTATGGTATAAAATTCTATTTACTAATGGTAACTGTATTTTCAATCGAACTCAAGATTCTGATTGAGCTAGTGTAATGCCAAACTATTTGCATCCGTAATTCTACTGATACTAATGCTAGTATCTAGTTATCTACCGCACTAGATTCGGTCACTAAAAGCCGTAGTGTCCAAATAAGCAAGTGGTTACATGGTGAGAAAAAAATACCGTTTCGAATCTAAATCATATAATCCTTCTATTATACCTAGGGCATCCGCACTGACGAATTTGTACGCATTATTGCTTTTAAAACGACTTAAAATTTTAGTTCTCCGAACTAATGAATTTATGCGCATTTTTCACTTTAAGATAATTTGTAATTTCTTAATTCATGCATTTAACAATATAAAGACGTATCTTAATTTTTTTATTTAACATATGATCATTGTAAAATGATGGAATTAGTTTTTATTATTAATTTTTTGATCTCTCAGAGTTTCCCCCAACCAATTGAGTGAAGGACTCATCTCCCAAGGTAGCTTTTTATTATTAATAGTTATATAAAATTTAATTTGTCTTATATTATTTTTTAAAATTTATTTGAAATTGTATATAAAATAAATTTATATTATATATATATGTATTTATTTAAAGTATATTTTTATTAAAAATTTAAGATGCTCTTGCATTCAATTATTTTTAAAATTTTGCGCACTGACACATTCATACTCGCACCCGCATCTATATCATGTTAACCTAATTTCGAACTCAAATTAGTAACCAACATATAGGCTGTTACGAACTCGTGACTAATACATCTAAACGAAATTAAAATTCACATACCACCTCGAGATTCACATGTAATTAAATATATTATACAATATATTATTTATTAGCTAATTATATTATATATATATATATAATCATGGCTTACGAGCCGGTTCGCGAGCCACGAGCTGTGAAAGATGTGGCTCGAGCTTGGCTCGCAGGACCCACGAGTCGAGCCATGACTCGCCAGCTTCGAACCCAAACGCGAACCTTATCCGAGCCGGCTTGCAAAGTTCGCGAGCAAACTTGGCTCAATTACATCCCTAATATGAAAAAATTATTCCCAGTTGGTTCTTATCATGTTGATGCGCACTTTTTATATTTGTTTCTGGAAATGATATTATAAAAATCCTCCATTGATTTTTTGATAAAGATATTTTTCAGTCCGAAATTCAAACTGAAAGCGATGCCAATGCCATGGAACGAAGTCTAATGGGGAAAGCCCGAAAGCTGACTCCAGGCCTGAAGGAAAATGTGAAATGAAGCACGTGAGAGGAACGAAGGGTCCTGGAATTCTCCATGATATTTTTAAAGCCTCGTTTTCATCTGGCTACCTTGTTAGAAGGTCTATTTACAACGCAATTTATTTAAATTAGAAAATTACATTTTAGTTCCTATAAATTTTATTAGACTAAAGTTCGTTAATGAAATTTGTAAAATTACACTTATACCCCTGACGGTCGTATGAGTGTTACATTGAATATATGACCAAAATTACAAAATCATCCCTAACGTTTACAAAAATTAACAAAATTATCCCTATAAAATACGAATTTAACAACAAATCAGGGGTATTTTTGGAATGACATAACAAAACCTAGGGACCACAAACGGTTCTCAAAAGTTAGGGATTAAAATGTAATTTCCCAAATTAAATGGATTACATTGTAATTAGGCCTTTTAGTAGGATAGTTAGATTTAATTATAGGGAAAATTACATTGTACTACCCTAAGGTTTGCCATAATTACAAATAGATCCCTATTCTTTGCGTAATTACATTGAAGTCCCTAAACTTTCACTTCCATTTGAGGTTCATAACGGACATTAGTTTGCCGTCAAGGTCAACAGTTGACCGGCCCGAAATACCCATGTGTATTAAATTATTATTATAAATAGGTCATTGAGGTTTGACTTTACCAACAAAATGATCCCTCTAGTTTACTCAATAACAAATAAGTCCCTGTATTTCAGGCCGGTCAACCGTTGACGCTAACGGCAAACTAACGTCCGTTATGGACCTCAAACGGAAGTGAAAGGTTAGGGACTTCAATGTAATTATGTAAAGAATAGGGACCTATTTGTAATTATGGCAAACCTCAAGGTAGTATAATGTAATTTTCCCTTAATTATATTCTATTTTTAAAATATCCATTCTTCTTTAATATTCTATACTAAATTGCCGGTCTTTGGCCTTAATGTTTAGGGCTTGTAGCCCATTATTATTATTGATTAACTATTTTATGTCTTTTCTTCCGCATTATTGTAGCCCTGTATTCGTTTACATACTTGTTTGGTATAGGGCTAGTCCCACCTAGCAAGGATGTTCTTGTCGTGTCTCTCGTTCGCTTTGATCGGACACTTATAATCATATATAGATTTTTTATTTCGTATACAGGTAGGGTCTTTGTTTACCTCTTTGGTACTTAAATGGTAAGTTTTGATGCTTCCAAGATATTTGTGCATCTTTCCATATATTATTGTATCACATGTTTTATTCTAGCATAAAAAGTTTATTTGAATTGCATAAAATCATTCCTTAATTTTCTTGATTGTAAATCACGATTTTATGCATCATTTGATTGATCTCTTTCCATACATATATTTATCACATGCATAAAATCTTTATTATATGGAAAGTGTTGACCTGGTACGTTTTGAATTTCGTCTGGAACTTCGCTGAAAATTTTTCCTTTTGTACCAGAATCAATCCCAAACGGCTCCTACCTTATTTTACACACTATAGCGGTTGTATTACTTGTATTTAAGAGAAAAATCTCATGAGAATCAATGAGGGGAGAAAAGAGTGCTAAACCAACATAGTGAAAACGAGAATATTGAGTTTCATATACGTTTTGGTGATTTCTTCTAATTCTTGTTTGCTTGTTTGTTGTCTCGAGGGACTTTGGTGGTGAAGAGATCAGATTCAAGCTCAAGAATCACTTGGAGCAAGTTGAGTTGTGCAGGGTTGTTGGGTCGTGGAAGTAGTAGGTCAATAGCTAGTTCCGGCTAGGTGTGAGTGACGTTAAGCGTACTACACTGAGGTCGTGGAAGCTGAGTGGCCGCGATACTACCACCAGAACGAGTCACACTATCTTGTTGCTAAGATTGATGATCGGTTATATTGTATCAACTCTCATAGGGACTTTTTCTAACTCTCTGGTTTTAACTGTTTTACTCCTGAAACTTATTGTACTTGTGCTAATTTATTTGAGTGAAACAGGTTTCAAATCCTAAGTGAAAACTTGGGGACAGGACCTAGGCCTTCGGACTGAACCTGGATAAATAGCCTTGTCATTTACATGCTTTGCATATCTTCATTATTAAACTGTCTGGTACTTTGTTATTTCGTACCAGTAACTATTTCAAGCAAAGCACGCACTTAACTCTGATAAACGGTTTTCTTAAAACCTTAATAATTCCGCTGCGTTTCATAAAGTTTTATAAAATTCTTAAAAAGGTTTTAAGACCTAATTCAAGGCCCCCCCTTCCCTCCCCTTCTTAGGCAAACTCACATTCATCAATTGGTATCAAAGCCTCGTGCTCTATATATTTGGTTTAACGACCTTGAGTTAAAGATCTAATGGCTTCTTCAAGTTTTGGTGTGTTTGCAGAAGAAATGTCAAATACCAGGCCGCCACTCTTTGATGGAACCAACTATGCATCATGGAAACATCGGATGCAAGAGTTCATTATATAATTGGATTATGCTATATGGATGATTGTGGAAGATGGACCATTAGTTCCAATGAAAGGAGAGGGTGATAAGCAAGTACCAAAGACGAAAAATGAGTATACCGCGGAGGATATGAAATCTCTCACCATGAATGCCAAAGCAAAGAACGTGATAGTATGTGCATTGGTGAAGGAGGAATACAATCAAGTAAGTACTTATGAATCGGCCAAAGATATGTGAGACACATTACAAGTCACCCACGAAGGTACCAGTCAGGTCCGTGAGGAAAGGATTGCTTTGTTGCTGCACCAACTCGAATTGTTCACCAAGAAACCTGATGAAAATATCAGCCAAATGAACGCAGGATTCATGGAGATTGTGAACACGCTTCATGCTCTTGGGCAACCAATTTTGGTGAAAGAAAAGATGAGAAAGATCCTTATATCACTTCCTCAAGAATGGACACCAAAGGTGACTGCCATCCATGAAGCAAAAGACATCAACAACATGAACATGGGAGAACTCATTGGTTCTCTCACTACCTACGAACTGGTACTTCTCAACAAACAGGTTACTTTCGGATCAAAAACTAGACAGGATATCGCATTTAGTTCTAATCAAGAAGAGGACGACGATGATCTGGATGAACAAAAAATTGATAACGAGATGGCCATGATGGTTCGTAGAATGAAAAAACTTGCTGGTTTCAAGATGAAGTTCTAGAAAAATAAAAATCAACAAAAAACCAGTCAAGAACCTGAGACAAGTAAGCAAATCATATGCTTTGAATGTGGTGAGATTGGACACAAAATACCAGATTGTCCTAAACTCAAAAAGGCATCCAAATCCAACAAATCCACAAAGATCAAAGGCTTGAAAGTCAGCTTTGAAGATTCAGAGAGCGATCCCTTTGATGAAGAGGAGCTATGTCTTATGGCAAACAATGAGGTACATTTAAATTCCGATATTGATTTTGATAATGATAATGTTTATGAATTGTTAGATGAATGCCATAAAGATATGGAGATACTTATGTCTTCCAATGCTTACTTGAAAAATGAATTAAGTAAAGTTCTTGATAAAAAGAGAAAATTGGAAGAAGAAATCAATTTTTTGAAGGAATCAAGTAAAAAGGATAAAATTGCTTTTGAGAACAAAATCGAAAACCTTCAAAATGAAAAGGCAATTGTTGAAAAGGAAAAGATAGCTTGTGAAAAGGAAGTTTTTAATTTGAAAAGACAAATCAAAGGCAAACATACTATGAATGATTCTTCAACTAGTAGAAAATTTGTTTCTGGTATTAAGAATTCCGAATTAGAATTTCGTCCCCCTTTCAAAAAACCAGTCACTGGAACTGCACCAAAGAATACTAAAACTTTTCATAAAACGTGTTTCTTATGTGGTAGATCTGGTCATATAAACAAGAAATGTCCTATTAAGAAACATATTGGTACAAAGTTTTTTTGGGTGGGTAAATCTCTTGTCACTAACCATGAAGGACCCAATAAAGGTTGGGTACCAAGGTCAAATTGACGATGTTTGCAGGAAATGCCTAAGGAACAGTCCGAAAATCAAAAGTGGTACTTGAATATCGGATGTTCCAGGAACATACAGGTGGTACGAAATCTAGTACTACCATTGAAACTATTTGGCTTGTGGAAGAGAATGATTTGGTAAGAGTTATACCAAAATTGAGTTACTGGAAAGACAGAATTTGTGATGCATGCCAAAACAACGAGCAAATCAGATCCTCATTCAAATCGAAGAAGGAAATCACAAGTTCCAGCCCGCTAGAACTTCTTCATGTTGACCTCTTTGTTCCAATGAGAACCGTAAGCTTGGGAGGTAATAAAGTATTGTTGCATTACTACTAATGAAGCCAAATACATGTCACTTGGAAGTTGTTGCACTCAATTGTTGTGGATGAAAAGAATTTTATGTGATTTTGGTATTACATTGCATGAAATTCCAATTCTATGTGACAATACAAGTGCCATTTGCATTACGAAAAATCCAGTACACCATTCACGCACAAAGCACATAGAAATTAAGCATCATTTCATTCGTGATCATGTGCAAAAAGGTGATGTGTGCATTGAATTCATTGATACCAAGCATCAATTATTAGCTGATATTTTTACTAAGGCGTTAAGTGAAGAACGATTTTGCATGCTTAGAACTGCATTAGCGATAATTGAATGTCTTACACTTGCAAAATGCTAATTTTTTCAGCATGATGCATGATTTTTTAGCTTCTGGTATTTACCCTCTTTGATGATGAAGGGGGAGAGGTAAAGATTTGATATGCTTATGTGACAGACTTATGTGATTCTTGATTGTATGCATATCTTATCCATGAGTATGTATTGTTTTGATTCACTGGAAGTTATACTGGAATTATGTTAGAATTTCGGAATTAATCCTCTATGTTCAAGAGGAAGCACTTATTCAGGGGGAGAACTTCAAAAATCTCCATCACACATTCAGGGGGAGCTCAGGTAAGTTCTCTATTTCAAATATCGCATCAAATCTCTTGTCATCATCAAAAAAGGGGAGATTATTGACCTCTTTGGTACTTAAATGGTAAGTTTTGATGCTTCCAAGATATTTGTGCATATTTCCATATATTATTGTATCACATGTTTTATTCTAGCATGAAAAGTTTATTTGAATTGCATAAAATCATTCCTTAATTTTCTTGATTGTAAATCACAATTTTATGCATCATTTGATTGATCTCTTTCCATACATATATTTATCACATGCATAAAATCTTTATTATATGGAAAGTGTTGACCTGGTACTTTTTGAATTTCGTCTGGAACTTCGCTGAAAATCTTTCCTTTTGTACCAGAATCAATCCCAAACGGCTCCTACCTTATTTTACACACTATAGGTGTTTTATTACTTGTATTTAAGAGAAAAATCTCGTGAGAATCAATGAGGGGAGAAAAGAGTGCTAAACCAACATAGTGAAAACGAGAATATTAAGTTTCATATACGGTTTGGTGATTTCTTCTAATTCTTGTTTGCTTGTTTGTTGTCTCGAGGGACTTTGGTGGTGAAGAGATCAGATTCAAGCTCAAGAATCACTTGGAGCAAGTTGAGTTGTGCAGGGTTGCTGGGTCGTGGAAGTAGTCGGTCGATAGCTAGTTCCAACTAGGTGTGAGTGACGTTAAGCGTACTACACTGAGGTCGTGGAAGCTGAGTGGTCGCGATACTACCGCCAGAACGAGTCACACTGTCTTGTTGCCAAGATTGGTGATCGGTTATATTGTATCAACTCTCATAGGGAGTTTTTCTAACTCTCTGGTTTTAACTGTTTTACTCCTGGAACTTATTGTACTTGTGCTAATTTATTTGAGTGAAACAGGTTTCAAATCCTAAGTGAAAACATGGGGACAGGACCTAGGTCTTCGGACTGAACCTGGATAAATAGCCGTGTCATTTACTTGCTTTGCATATCTTCATTATTAAACTGTCTGGTACTTTGTTATTTCGTACCAGTAACTATTTCAAGCAAAGCACGAGCTTAACTCTGATAAACGGTTTTCTTAAAACCTTAATAATTCCGCTGCATTTCATAAAGTTTTATAAAATTCTTAAAAAGGTTTTAAGACCTAATTCAACCCCCCCCCTCCCCCCCCCCTCCCCCCCCCCCCCCCCCCTCTCTCTGGCAAACTCACATTCATCAATCTTAATATCGGGATGTAGTATTTTAGATTCTGGGCGCTATAGTTATTGTACCCTCATCCGTCACATAGGAGGAACCACGTGAATATTCTTCAATCATATGTGTCCAAGCAAAGTCGTGACACATGGAAAATTGGGGGTTTTTTTTACGGGTATTTGGGGATTCGATCAAATTTAATATTAAATTGCTTATTTTTAAAGTTATTGATCTGTTTTACTACCGAAAAATTACTGAATTTATTTAGTTGGTATACCAATTTTGCAATTTTCCGTTACATTATTGTTTTAGTCAGCGCTCCACATTGAACCCAACTTTCATTTTAGTTTTTCCTTTTAATATTCTGAAATAAAACTAAATGTAATAATATTTAAAAAATATAACTGACTAAAATTGTAATAGGATAAATTAAAGGGCGATTTTTACAAATTTACATATTGCAAGTACAAACATTTAATCTTTTATAACTTTGTTTAAGGTCTCGAGAGTCAGACCATCTAAGTTAGAGCTCGAGGTTGATAATTTGAAGGATCAGAGAGAATAAGCATTTCTATGTAAGGTAATTCGTGGAAAACTTCAATTTCATTTTCCATGGATATTATGATTATATTTGCCGATAAAATTGTATATTTTGTAATAGCATATGTATATAGTTTCGATCCGACAAATGTGGATCTGTGTTATATATATATATATATATATACACAACATGGTTGCCGTGGTGGCTGTGAGGGGAACATCCTCTAGCTAATATAGTTTCTGACTGTAAGGAATATATACATAAACCTTGGGAAGTTAGACTCCATCGGGAGCTTAATAGCTGTGCGAATATGTTGACGAAGAAAAGCCACGAGTAGTGCTGGAAGTTTGATGCGAGTTTACAGGCCTGAGTTTTTTCTTTATTCTTGTTGTTTCACTACAAAAAAAAAAAAAAACGAATATTGCAAAAATGGTATACCAACTGCGGCCATTTTGCAATATTGGTACAATATCTTTTCCGGCAACAAATTTGGCCCACAATTTGAAAAAAGTTGCAAAATAATACAAATTTTGGCCGGAGCCCATAAAAGTCGTCGGAAATCTGATCTGTAATCTGACGTGGCAAGATTCTTAATTGTGTGGTAAAACCGCTACTGCCACATCAGAAACCACCCTACAGGGAAAATTGCAAAAATGGTATACCAATTCTACCGTTTCAGCGAATTTGGTACAATAAGTTTTTCGGTGTCAAATGTAACCCATATCTGTCAAAAAAATTTTTTTTTGCTTATTTTGAAAAATGCATACTTATAAAAAAAAAAAAATTCTTAAAAAATTCATATTATATATTTAAAAAGATCATATAAGTAATAAAGAATCTAATAAAATACTAACAAAATGGATTGAATTTTATTTATAATAAATAATAGTTGCTATATTTTAAAATATAAATATTATACTATAATTATAAAATAAATAACTCTTACAAAAAAAAAAGTTAAAAAATTAAAGAATAAATTGTTAATTTTAAAATATAAGTATTATATTAAAATTATAAAATAAAAATATATTAAAAATTCATATAGAATAACATAATTATTAAAATAATGTTTAAAATTTTATTTTTAGAAAAGGAAAAATACAAGTTTTGTAGAGCAATAACCCCTCCACATTTTAAATTATTTCGTTAATATTTTTATTTTGTAAATATTCATAGATTGAAAGAACTCAATTTGTTAATAGATATTTGTTCTTACTGTGTAATATATATTTTGTATTTAGGGGAAATATAATATATATATATATATATATTTGGTACTAATCGTTAATACAATTTTTTTAGAATTAATATAGATTATTTATATTGAAAATACATTAAAAGTCAGCATATAACACAGAAGATACAGATGAAGAATGAACGGAAATATACACACATAAAACATAAGAATATTAAGAATATAAGTAATCTCCTTTCAAAAAAAAAATAATTAATCTTAGTCTTTGATAATTGAACGACGGATTGTGATGGTGATGGAGAATTTTTCACAATCGCAAGAATTTCATCAATGGAGAACGCCGATCATCACCATCTCCGGCTGCTTTTAGTTGTTCTCCAACCAGATCCCTCACCTCTAACATAGTGCACCACCACCAAATCTGCGGCCACCATGAAATCTACGCCAGCACCACTAGCATAGGTAGCTTCCGGTCGCCCTCCACCCAGATCTGCCACCACGAGGATAGTCCACCTCCACCTCCACTTCCACCACCAAATTCGCTCACAACCACCGAATCCACCACCATTACAACAAATTCCTTGCTAGTCCACCTCCACCTCCACCACCAAATTCGCTCACAACCACCAAATCTACCACCATCACACCAAAATCCTTGCCACCACAAAAACATTTACATGCAAGAATGGGTCTGATGTTGAGACAGAGACAGAGGCAGAGGCAGAGGAGGGATGAGCAAATATGAGGGGAAAGGACGAGCGTGGCCCTTAGGCCTTGGTACAGTGGAAGAAGAGAATGGTGAGAGAGAGAGAGAGAAGGGGAAGAGATCGGAGGCGTAGGGGCAGGTGGAGGGTGGCGCTTGAGGTATTTTAGGGTTCTTCAATTCATCTTCCTTTTTTTTTTTTCAAAGAAAGGTCTGTGTATGTTCGGATGAGATGAGCCTGTTGGGTTTTCAAATTTTTATTTTGTTTTTCTTATTTACTTGTTTGAATTTATGGCATTATTATGGGTCGGGTCTCCAGCAAAAAATTCCATTAAATTATAACTTTTTGACAATATAGGTTACATTTGTTATCGAAAAACTTATTGTACCAAATTCGCTGAAACGGTAGAGTTAGTATACTATTTTTGCAATTTTCCCTGTAGGGTGGTTTCTGTTGTCTTTAAAGAATGCCATATTTTGGGAGAATGAATTTCTATATATTACTGAATGAATGAATAATACTGTACATGTCTACACTTATAATACAAACCTAACTATGAAAGGAAAGAAATAAATCAAGCTACAATTATGAGATTAGCCCTAACTTTCTTTTGTTAACACTCCCCCTCAAGTTGTACAGTAGGGTCGCTAATGTGCAACTTGTCCAAGACTCCCCTAAATATCCTGCCGTTTACCGCTTTTGTAAGTATGTCCGCAAGTTGGTCTTCTGACCTCACGAACGGCAGCTTAATGATCCCTTCCTCAAGTTTTTCTTTAATGAAGTGCCTATCAACTTCCACGTGCTTGGTCCGGTCATGCTGTACCGGATTCTCGAATATACTTATTGCTGCCCGGTTATCACACATCAAGTCACAAGCCTCCGCACACAACACGCCTATCTCTGCCAGTAACTTCCTCAACCACAAGACCTCAGCCACACCTCGAGCAATACCCCTGAATTCTGCTTCTGCACTCGAGAGAGCCACCACTTTTTGCTTCTTACTCCTCCATGTTACTACATTTCCCCCAACTAGTGTGAAGTAGCCTGATGTTGACCTCCGATCTCCTGGACTCCCTGCCCAATCTGCATCGGTGTATGCTTCAACCTTTAGGTGGCCATGTTTCTGGAAAAGAACACCTCGACCCGGGCATCCCTTCAGATAGCGGCAAACTCTGACTGCTGCATCCATATGCTCCTTCTGGGGTTGATGCATAAACTGGCTCAGTACCCCAACTGCATATGCTATGTCGGGTCTCGTGTGAGACAAGTATATCAACTTCCCCACCAGATGTTGATATTGTGACTTCTCAGCTTCTTCTGCTCCCTCAACAATTCTCAACCCGTGGTTGACTACCATAGGAGTGTCTACTGGTCGACACTCTAACAACCCCGTTTCCGCCAGTAAATCCAGAACAAACTTGCGCTGTGAGATGTATATACCCTTCTTTGACCGTAACACCTCTATTCCAAGGAAGTACTTCAGTTGTCCTAGGTCCTTCATCTCGAATTCTGTGAACAAGTTCTTCCTCAGCTGACTAATCTCTTCAGTGTCATCCCCTGTTATTATCATATCATCAACATAGATGATCAGACATGTCACGAGCCCATCCCTTCTCTTGACAAATAGTGTGTGATCCGAGTTACTCTGGTTGTAACCGTACTTCTTCATTGCTGCAGAGAACCGTCCAAACCACGCCCGGGGTGACTGTTTCAACCCATACAAGGCCTTTTTTAGTCTACACACCTCTCCGTGACGGAACCCCTGAGTAAAGCCCGGAGGGGGTTCCATATATACCTCCTCCCTGAGGTCTCCATGCAAAAAAGCATTCTTAACATCGAATTGGTGCAGATCCCAATCCCTGTTGGCTGCTACTGAAAACAGCACCCTGATCGTGTCGATCTTTACCACTGGAGAGAACGTCTCTGAATAGTCAATGCCATAGGTTTGAGTGTATCCCCTGGCTACCAACCTCGCCTTATATCTCTCAATGCTTCCATCCGCATGATGTTTTACTGTATACACCCAACGACATCCTACCACCTTCTTCCCTGGAGGAAGAACACATTTCTCCCACGTTTCGTTCTTATCTAGTGCTTCCATCTCGACTTCCATGGCCTGAACCCACTTTTCCTCTCTGAGAGCCTCTTCTACTTTGCTCGGAACTTTTTCTGAGTAAACAGCTGCTGTATAGGCCTGTGCCCGTTCTGCCAAGTTTTCCATGGCTATGCCAGCCAGTGGATATCGCGGGGCCCTACCTGTAAGCTCTGGTTCGTACCTCTTAGGTGGGACACCCCTATTCACTCTGGGAGGTAACACATATCTGTCCGTCTCCCCCTGCACATTATCCTCCCCTTGTCCTCCACTGTTTCCTGCACTGTTAGGGTTGTACGGAATATGGGATGAAAAACCTGATAGACCCAGAGAGTGATTACTAACCTCAAGATTATTCAGGGGGGTGAGTGGCGCAGCTGTGGAGGTGCGGGATTGTACAACGGGAGAGGTTGGCTCAGTGGTTCCGCCTGCTTGCTCTGTTAGGACTGTGTCTGGACACGAAAGAGGTGGCGAGTAGGGTGGTACCCCACTCAGTGGATCATTTAACCTAATCTCCCCCTGATCACTAAGTGGGGCGGTGAAGAAATACTCCGTTTCCAAAAAATCACAGTCCATTGTGGTAAACATACGCCTAGTGGAGGGATGATAGCACCTATACCCTTTTTGGTGAATCCCGTACCTAATAAACACACATTTGATCGAACAGGGATCAAGTTTAGTTCTGTTTTGTTTAGGAATGTGAACATAGACTGAACACCCAAAGACTCTTGGTGGTAATGTAAGAACCGAGGGAACACTGACCTGTTTGGCTAAGCACTGTAGCGGGGTTTCTAGATTGAGTGACCGGGAGGGAAGTCGGTTGACCAAATACACAGAGGTAGCTATGGCTTCAGGCCACATAGACTTTGGGCAACTGGACTCGATGAGCAGAGATCTAAACATCTCAAGGAGTTGGCGATTCTTACGTTCGGCTACCCCGTTTTGCTGAGGAGTGTGTGGGCAAGAAGTTTGATGGATAAGCCCATGTTTTTCAAAAAATTGCTTCATCGTATTATTGACATATTCCCCCCCATTATCAGATCTAAGCACCTGAATTTTAGAGTTAAACTGTGTTTGGACCATCTGGAAAAACTCCAAAAACTTAGTGGGGACTTCAGATTTATTTTTGAGAAAATATGCCCAAGTCATAAGCGAATAATCATCGATAAACAAAACAAAATACTTAAAAGCATGGCTCAAACCAGTATCCGGGGAGGGACCCCACACATCAGAATGTACTAAAGCAAAGACTTTACTAGCACGCGAACTAGAAACCGAAAAAGACTGTCTATGACTCTTGGCAAGAATACAAGTCTCACAAGAGAAATTACTGTTTTTAGAAAAAAACTGTGGAAATATCAACTGAAGGTACCCTGGAGATGGATGACCCAAACGACGGTGCCACAGCCACTGTTGTCGGTCCACTGTCCCGTGAGCAAGCGCTGCAGTTCCTTGTTGAGCCACCTCATCGACGTAGTACAATCCTCCACTTTCAGTACCACGCCCAATCACTTTCCCCGACTGAATATCCTGTAACAAGCAGAAACCGGGAAACATTAGCACGATACAATTTAGTTCTTTTGTAACATGACTAATAGATAACAGTTTACAAGATAAATCGGGAACATAAAGATAATTTCGTAATTTTAAAGTGGGTGACAATGAAAGTGTCCCGGCTCCAAGAACTGGAGTCATAGTCCCGTTTGCAATCTGGATTGAGGTTCTTTTAGGGGAACTGAAGTTGACCAAGTCATTTCGATCGTGGGTCATTGTGTCTGTTGCCCCACAATTGAATATCCAACTAGAAGTCTTATTCCCGGAGGTAGATAGTGCTATCCCTGAATTACTGCAACTTTCTTGACTAGAGGGGTTATAAGAATTATACTTTGATAGATATGGGGCAGAATTGCAAAAAATGGAAGTTTGTGAGGTGGAGGGGCATAAGTGTCTATTCCCCTCCCCCCACTTAGTACCTAGGGCACGAGATATTCCCCCATTCTCCATTCCAGCCGCTGCAGCTGCAAACCCACCTCCTTCTCCACCTTCTGTCTCCTTCTGGCTCTCGGAGGCGGCGGCGCTTCCGCCGTCAGCCACCGCCGCTGTTCCTCGCGAGGATCCGGTGTTCCCACGCCGTTGACTCCTCCACCCCTCCGGCCATCCGATAATTTCGAAGCACTTCTCCCTAGTGTGGCCGGTCCTTCTGCACTTGCTACACTCCATCTTGGATCTATTTTCTCCGCCGCCGCGAAATGACGAGGCAGACGCTGGGGCTTTCCGCTGTTCATCGGATCGCGGCCTGGTGGCGCCGCCTTGACCCCTCCCTTTCTCGAAACGGGATGAGCTCTGGGCACTCAACCCCGCCCCGATTCCTGAGGCGCTGGACGCCGATGATGGGTTTTCATCTCCGGTGAGTTCTTGGCCCAAAATTCCTCTTCTCGTCCCTTCTCTCCTAATTAAGGCATATGCCTTCTCCACCGTGGGCAGTGGGTCTTCTTTGAGAAGGTCCCGTCTATCGGCATCGAACTTCTCATCAATTCCACTTAGAAATTGGAACAGACGAGTCTCTGATCGCAACCGGTTGAAAATTGCGATGTCGCCCTCACACGCCATTGGATTTGGCTGTCGCACTTCGATTTCCCTCCAAATCCTTTGGATATTACTGTAATATTGATCGATGGATCCCGTTCCCTGTTTGAGATTATTAGCCCGGAGGGTGAGGTCGTAGATCTGCAATCCATCGCCGCCCTGACTGTAGGTGGCGTGGAGCCCATCCCATAAGGCCTTGGCTGTGGGATATTCGGCATAATACGAGACGAGTTCAGGCTCCATGTTCTCGAGAAGCCATGTGCACACTATGAGATCACTCTGTTCCCATCTGTGGAAATCGGGGTGATTCGATGATGGAGGATTGGGGTTCCCTGTGATATGATTGAGTTTTCCCCTTCCCCCAATTGCTAATTTCATCAGTCGTGCCCAGAGGGTGTAATTAAACTGATTGAGTTTGACGTTAATGGATAGGTTTTGTGGTATGTGGGTTTGATTGTTCTGTGTTTGGGGTTGCAGGTTCTGGAGAAGGTTGGTTAACTGTGTGACTATGGAATCGGGCTGTGATTCCTGGGGACCGCCGGAACGGTTACTACTGCTGTTGTCGTCGGCCATGGCCGTGAGAGGTTTGCTAGTACGTGATGAGCAAGAAAACCGATTCTACTGTTTGATCGGATTCCGCTCTGATACCATGTTGTCTTTAAAGAATGCCATATTTTGGGAGAATGAATTTCTGTATATTACTGAATGAATGAATAATACTGTACATGTCTACACTTATAATACAAACCTAACTATGAAAGGAAAGAAATAAATCAAGCTACAATTATGAGATTAGCCCTAACTTTCCTTTGTTAACAGTTTCTGATGTTGTAGTAGCGGTTCTGCCACACAATTAAGAATCTTGTCAAGTCAGATTACAGGTCAGATTTCCGGCGACTTTTATAGGCTGCGACCAAAATTTGCATTATTTTACAACTTTTTTCGAGTTGTGGGCTAAATTTGTTACCGGAAAAGGTATTGTACCAAAACTGCAAAATGGTCGCAGTTGATATACCATTTTTGCAATATTCCCAAAAAAAAAAAAAAAAAAATACAACATGCGTGCTTATGTTCCCTATTGTATGTTAATTATGCATTTAAAATTTTTTATATGTTATTATATGATTCGTTCTCTAACGTTGCCCATCACTTTGTCTTTTTTCTTTTCTATTTTTCAGGGAATCATTCACAGATTTCCATAACTTCTTTTAAATCTGGTCAGCCTGAATTTGTAAATGAGTTTGCTAGCGACCTCTGTATATTGGGAAAATTGCAATACCTTCTGTTTAAGATTTATGTTTTATTTCTTATTTTGCTTATATATATACCATGTATATATAAATAAATGGCCTAAATTAGAAAAAAATGGTATCTCTCATAATTTTGACCTTCTATTTATACATATGAGTATAATAAGATGACGAGTGTTTTATACTTGATGTATGATTAAAAAATTTAGTGAGCATAACAAATAAAATGTCAAGTATAATATATTTGTCATTATGATTGATTGGGTTCGAACGAATCTACTTTAGTCCAAAATTTTTAACTTTGGAGTTATGGTGACAATTTGAGACGATAGTCATGTGCATTTTCCACTAACCAATTTCTGAACATGTCAAGAAATTTCTTCCGGGATTTATCAGAAGTGCGTGCGACAGCATTAATCCTACCAAATTGGAAAAAACAAAAATTATATCTTTAGTGGAGGTCGTAGACACATTATGTTCAAAATGTTATGCACCAAAGTATTTAACTATTTGGTAATTAATCGTTGGCCATAGTCATATAAGTTACATATTAAAGTACAAAGTCACTACAAACACAGCATAGATTTCAAAATATACAGCATAATTTTTTTTTGGTCAACCAAAATTATATACTCATAAGTATAGGTTATATTTATATATATATATATATATAGTTTATAATATATGCTTGTTGGCGCAAGTAATAAAATTCTAAGTTTATTTACTGAAATTTTATTATTATCAATAATATATAATATATTACTTGTTATTATTTATTTTATAATTTTCAAATGATTTTATGATGCAATACTTTTTTTTTTTTTTTTGAAGGTATGCATTATTATTTATTGAATACGGATTACGGAAGTATCAAATAACGCATTATCTAACAGATATACAAACAAAGCGTTATTAAACGGATAAAATGTATGTTTGTCATATTTTTATTTGTTTATCATTCAAATATTTATAATTGATACGAATGATATCCATTTTAAAAAGATACGAATAATATTTTCTTAAAATAATTTTGGTTATATATACATATCGAATTTTTAATTATCTATTTACCACCTTAGCCAACAGGTCAATCTCAGAGTGGTCCATTATGGTCACGTGGCAAGTGTCACATTAGTACTAATTGTATTCCTTAAATAAATTATAAAATCATATTATATATTGGAACGGTTGGCTTATTTTGTAATGCTAAATCAAGTAAATTTCCTCCCGGTCTTTAAAAAATCTGAAAATTTAGAAAGTAATGTGATCTAAAGGAATTTCCCCTCTCGTTGGTGGACTTTCCAATTGGTTGACCAGGCATATTAGCCTTCGCTTTTTTGATTAATTTAAAGTAACTGCACATGCATCGTGAGAGTTGGAACTTAAATAAGTTTTATTTAGAGTATAAACTATCACAACCTTATCCCTATATAATCCCCCATACTATTATGATCTCTTCACTCACCAAGAAAACAAACAAAAAGCTTGCTTCTAAAACCATGCAAGCGGCTGAAAAAGATGCCTTCAAAGTACTGGCCATCTCCTGGAACTCGAGAGCCCTGACCCGACGAGTCCTCCAGAAGGTGAAGCCAACACCACATCCGGTGGACGGCGCCACCACGCTTTCGAAGGACATCTTTATCCACCCCGATGAGTCGCTAAACTCCCCAGGGTGGCCAGGGCAGGTTCGCCTCTACATCCCTGTCGACCCTCCCACCGACGGGACGAAACTGCCCCTCATAATCTACCTCCACGGCGGCAACTTCATCCTCTACAGTGCTGCCTCCGAACCTTACCACACCTTTTGCAATGACATTGCTGCCCAATTCCCCGCCGTTGTCGTGTCCGTCGAGTACAGCCTCGCCCCTGAGCGTGCCCTCCCGCTGCCCTATTTTGACACCCTGGACGTCCTCTATTGGGCAAAGAAACAGGTACTTTTAATTAATGTGTAACATTGCACTAGTCGTAGTTGAATCACTAACTGATCTAAAAACTTGAGCTTTTAGAATGAGTATCTCTAAATGTTTAAATATCTCTAACACATCCACTTACATGCAGAGACGGACTCTTTGATCCGACTTTGCACATGAATTTTTTTTTAAAATGGTGACGTGATGGTTAAACCACATGACGTCTTTGGTATGGTCACTATTAGCATAATGATACAGAACTACACTTATGGCTCATAAACAGGCCTTGCACCAAGGGATCGATGCCGGCGGGCAGGACCCGTGGATGGAGTACGCCGATTTCTCCAGGGTTTACTTTCTTGGCACCAGCTCTGGCGGCAACATTGCCTACAACGCGGTTCTCCAGTATTTGGTGTTCCCCGACTCCGAGTTCAAGCCATTGGAGATCAAAGGGTTGCTTCTGAATCAGCCCTACTTCGGCGGTGTGAAAAGAACAGAATCGGAGTTGAAACTCAGAGACGATAAGGTCTTACCCCTTTACCTCAACGATTTTCAGTTGAGTCTTGCCTTGCCCACGTACCAGGATAGGGACAATCAGTGCTGTAACCCGATTAAGAATCCATTAGTTCACCTCCTCCCGAGGTTGCCTAAGGTGTATATCAAAAGTGATTCTGAAGACCCCTTAGTCGACAGGGCGTCGCAGTTGGCGCAGTTCTTGAAATCCCATGGCGTTCCCGTTTTCTCTCGTTTCAATCAAGGAGGATCCCATGGCATAGAGACGAAAAACAGGACGGTGGCGCAGCAACTCTACGATGATATGAAGTGGTTCATCCGTGAAGGGGATGCCAACTTGAAATCATTCGGGGATATGTCGTACCATCGTGTTTTCTAGGTGTTTGGTGAATTGCTTTGTAATCCCCATATATGCATGTTGTCCTCCATGAAACATGGACACTTTTCAAAATATTATTTTATCGTGTCATGTCGTATGTTGTCGTAGTCGTGTCACCATGTTCGTATTCGCATATCATAAATGGTCATAGTTTGGTTGATTTTCCTAAGTTGTATTTGCTTTGAATCTTGTCTTAAATTAAAGTCCATGAATAAAACTTCACCTCATGGGGTAACTTTCTCCTAGCTATGAAATATTTTCCAAACTTTTCTTTTTTCTACAAATTCTTTGTATTTCTTTCATATATGCTCACAAAAATATGTAATGTAAGTATGTAACTCATATACTTCTTTTTTCTCTTTTTTTTGTCAGGAATATAACTATGATACTTTGTATATATTAGCAGCCGCCCCTCCTAAATTTGAATATTCCCTCCCCAGATACCAAGGAGCTCTGCAACCATGATTGAAACATCATCAAGGTTACAAGCATATCCAAACAACCAACTCCCAATTGCATTCCGAACTAGACCTCCCATGGTTGCAGATTTGATGTTGAAACATGGTAATTGGAAGAAGCTTGAATTGTATTCATGATTTCTGTTTTGATGGAATAATTGTATGTTAACACGGTACAGAGTATTAGAATAAATAATGGTACAGGAGTCTCCAAATCCCTACTAATCTGCCCCAAAGCTACAATTTAGGGATTGTAATATGGAGGTCAAACCTACCATATCTAACACTCCCCCTCAAGCTAAGGGGTGGAATCGCCAATCCTTAGCTTGCTCAGAGCTGTCTGAAAGATCTGTCCAGTGACAGCCTTCGTAAGTATGTCAGCAAGTTGATCCTCTGATCTGACAAACGGAATCGTGATAGTACCGTCCTCAAGCTTCTCTTTTATGAAATGTCGGTCCATCTCCACATGCTTAGTCCTATCATGTTGGACCGGGTTTTCTGAGATGCTGATCGCAGCTTTATTGTCACATTTCAGAGGACTTGGACCTCCCGGGTTTACACCAATCTCTGTCATCAATTTTCGTAACCAAATGATCTCAGTAACCCCCTTAGCAATGCCCCTGAATTCTGCCTCTGCACTTGACAGAGCTACGACTTTCTGTTTCTTGCTTCTCCAAGTTACCACGTTTCCTCCAACAAGAGTAAAGAACCCTGCAGTCGATCTTCTGTCATTTGGGTTTCCTGCCCAATCTGCATCAGTATAGGCCTCTATGTCAAGATGTCCGTGTCTCCCCAACAGGATCCCGATCCCTACAGAGCCCTTCAGGTATCTAATGATCCGTACAACGGCCTCCATATGTTCCTTCTGTGGTCTATGCATGAACTGGCTAACAACCCCCACAACATATGCAATATCTGGCCTCGTGTGCAACAAGTAAATCAGCTTCCCCACTAGTCGTTGGTACCGTTCTTTTTCTACTAGCTCCCCACTTTCTTCAATCCTGAGCTTGTGGTTCATTTGGATCGGGGTTTCGGCAGGTTTGCAGTCCAACATCCCTGTTTCAGCTAATAGGTCAAGCACGTACTTCCTTTGTGAGATAAAGATCCTTTTTTTTTATCGTAGGACTTCAATACCCAGAAAGTACTTCAATCCCCCGAGATCCTTCATCTCAAATTCCTTGAAGAGATTCTCCCGAAGACGATCAATCTCTTCTGTATCGCTTCCTGTTATGATCATATCATCAACATAAATGATTAACCAGGTAATCAGGCCTCCCTGTCTCTTCAGAAACAGAGTGTGATCAGAGTTACTCTGACTGTACCCATGCCGGTGCATAGCCGCTGTAAACCTGCCAAACCATGCTCTTGGTGACTGTTTTAGCCCATACAGAGCCTTACGGAGCCTGCACACTTCACCTTTTTCAAAATCCTCAGTAAAACCTGGAGGAGGTTCCATATACACTTCCTCTGTTAGGTCCCCATGTAGGAAGGCGTTCTTTACATCAAATTGATGAAGTGGCCAATCCTTGTTTGCAGCCACAGAGAGCAATACTCGAATAGTGTCTAATTTTGCCACTGGAGAGAAGGTTTCGGAGTAGTCAATTCCGAAGGTCTGAGTGTACCCCTTTGCAACTAGCCGGGCCTTGTGCCTTTCAATTGAGCCGTCTACTTTGTGTTTGATAGTGTACACCCATCTGCAGCCAACCGGTTTCTTTCCTGCGGGCAGTTTGCATTTTTCCCATGTTTCATTCTTTCTCAGGGCGTTCATCTCAGTTTCCATAGCTTTCTCCCATTCTGTATGTTTTCTGGCTTCCTGTACTGTTCTTGGGATTTCTTCCCTACACAGATTCCCAAAGAATGCCTTAGCAACATCAGACATACTCCCCCTGACCATGTTCCCTATGGGATATCTGGTTGATCGAGCTGGTTGATCAGGGGAGTATCTGTGGGGGGGATTCCCCTAGTGCTTCGCTGTGGAAGAGGATATTTGTGTCCTGTGTTATTCAAAGGAACAATATCAGCAGAACCTGTGGTATCAATATTATCATGAATAGGAGAAAGTGAGTCTACTTCAGTTACCTCGTTCTGGACATCATACGGAGGATCATTGGGTGTTGTTGTGGTAGTGGTACTGAGATCTTCGTTTCTCTGTTCAGATTCTGATGCCGGGTCAGGATAACTTAACCAGTACAGTGACTCATGCCAATTCTCCCTCTGATCGCTGTGCTGGGTAAGGAAGTAATACTCAGACTCCACAAAATCACAGTTCATAGTGACATGGATTCTCTTGGTAATGGGGTTGTAACATCTGTACCCCTTCTGATGTGGAGCATATCCCACGAAAACACATTTGACAGCACAAGGATCAAGTTTAGTCCGGCCCGATTTTGGAATATACATAAACACAGTAGACCCGAAAATCCGAGGTGGAAGTGTAAGATGAGGGGGTACCTCGGTTTGGGTTTCGAGAACTGATAGAGGTGTTTTATGGCCAAGGATTTTAGTTGGTAACCTGTTGGTGAGGTAGGTTGCAGTAGCCACAGCTTCTGGCCAAAAATGATTCGGGACATGAGATTCGGTCAATATGGCACGGGTCATTTCTAGAATTGTACGGTTTTTTCGCTCGGCCACTCCGTTTTGTTGGGGGGTATTCGGACACGAGGTTTGATGAACAATGCCATGTTCTTGAAAAAACCTGTTCATTTTTTGATTAACATATTCTCGCCCATTGTTAGACCGTAATACTTTAATGTGGTGATTAAACTGAGTTTGTACCATTTTAAAGAACGCAAAAAAGGTATCACACACTTCAGATTTGTGGCGGATGAAGTATACCCAGGTCATGCGAGAATGGTCATCAATAAATAACACAAAATACCGAAACTGGTTTTGGTTTGTAACAGGGGCCGGTCCCCAAACATCAAAGTGAACCAAAGAAAACACAGATTGAACTCGAGTATTACTTGGCTTAAAAGAAGTCCTATGACTTTTAGTAGCAAAACATGTCTGACAAGATAAACTCAATGACTGATCATTCTGAAACAATGCAGGAAATAACATTTTTAGATACCCAACAGACGGATGTCCAAGACGTCTATGCCAAAGCCAAAGTTGTGTGTTTGCTGTTCCTTTGGAGAGTAGAGCCCGGGAGGGAGGTTCCATTTTATCAACATAGTATAACCCATCTTTCTCAGTACCACGCCCAATGATCTCCTTCGTACGAATGTCCTGTATCAAGCAGAAACGAGGATATATCAATACCACACAGTTCAACTCAGATGTCAAATGGCTCAAGGACAACAATTTGCACGATAGTGAAGGAACTTAAAGACAGTTGCTTAATTTTAGCTTTGGGGATATAGATATAGAGCCCTCAGTTTCAACTACCGCTAAATCACCACTAGCTGTCTGAATGTGCGATTTTTTCGGATTATAGGGGTTCAGTATATCAGAAGAATCATATGTCATCGTATCAGTTGCCCCACAGTCAAAGATCCACTCACTCATTTTGTCAAATTTTGTTTGTGTGTGCAAAGCATAATTTTCGGTCAAAGAGGGGGTCTGACCGTGGGTTTGTGAGGGTGTATGGCCATTTTCAAATTTCAAGGACTCCAGGGGCTTATTAGGCAAATTACCAACATAGAGGTTCTTCAAATAAAAATTGAAATCAGGGTTTCGGCAATCACCCCCAAACCCGTTACCTTTTCCGCCTCCTTCCTCCTTTTGTCTATTGGAAGCACCAGCAGCTATGCTTGCCCGGCCAACGCCGGTCACCCGGCCACCGCCTGTCGCCGCCGTAACGGAGTCTCCGCCGATGACACCTGCGGCGGCGACCTCAGATCTAGATCCCCCATCTGATATCGCGGCGTTGCCGGCGGCCATGGTTCCCCTACTTCCTCATTTCGTGGTTCCACCGCCAGTGTTTTTCCGACTGCCAACCCACCAGTCCGGGTAGCCAACTACCTCAAAGCACTCATCGGTTGTGTGTCTCGGCTTCCCGCAGTGCCCACACACAAGCGATTCTCGATCCTCGTGCTGTGATGACCGGCGGCCGACGCCGTCTCGGCGTATGGAGCCATCTGAGCGCGCCGTATTCCTTCCTCCTTTCTCTTTCCTTGCTACAAGTCCTGACCCGATTCCATGAGTGTTGGGGTCATCTCCGCCGCCGGCTGCCGCCCTCAAGATTTGGAGGCGGGCGGCCTCTCTCCGGATGGTGGCGTATGCCGATTCAACCGAAGATTTAATTTCTTGTTTCAACAGATCGTTCCGGATCGAATCATACCTCTCATCTACTCCCGTAAGAAATTGGTACAACCTCTGCTCCTGAGTGATTTGATTGAATATTTTTATGTCTTCTGGACACTTCATTGGATTCGGTTGTCGCCTATCGATAGCCATCCATATTCCTTGAAGTGTATTCCAGAATTCCTCCAAACTGTTGGTCCCTTGTTTTTGTGTGTTGGCCCTCCGATGTAGGTCGAAAAGCTGTAGCGGATCTCCGCCGCTGCCATAGTTGGTGGCGAGACCATCCCAGAGAGTTTTCGCAGTCGGATATTGCAGCACATTGTTGATGAGAGTGGCTTCCATGTTCTGGATAATCCATGTAAACACACTCTGATCACTCTGCTCCCACTGATCGTATTTCGGGTCAGATTCGGCTGGGGGTGCTGGATTGCCGGTTAAGTGTGAATGGCACCCTCTTCCTCCTATAGCCATCTTCATTAACCTAGCCCAAACCGGATAGTTATCGCCGTTTAATTTAACTCCGATCGACAGGCTATCCGAATTGAGCATAGTTGATTGGTTTTGTGTATTGGTTCGCAGCAAATCTGCAAGCTGCGTTGAGAGTTCTAGGTTGCTTTCAGTTGCCATGGGTTGATTTGTAGGTGGTTGCCGGTTGTAGGCTAAGGGTTCGGGATTGATATGGGACGATGATGTTAAGACTGAGTCCCAAGGATTTCAACGCTGCTTTGATACCATGTTGAAACATGGTAATTGGAAGAAGCTTGAATTGTATTCATGATTTCTGTTTTGATGGAATAATTGTATGTTAACACGGTACAGAGTATTAGAATAAATAATGGTACAGGAGTCTCCAAATCCCTACTAATCTGCCCCAAAGCTACAATTTAGGATTGTAATATGCAGGTCAAACCTACCATATCTAACATTTGACATTTTAATTTGGTACACGCTCCCCTCCGAGTTTAGCTTCACCCGACATTTTTTAAATTTCTTCCACTAGTGTACACTCTAACCATTTCCTAACTGAGTTTTCAAAAGAATTTTTTCCACGTCCTCGGCGAGCATCTTCGCAGCGAGAATAGCTTCATAAACCGACTCCCGATGGTTCCCAAAAAAGAAGCAATTCCTTGCTCGCCAAATAAATCAAAGAGTCATGATAAAAATGATAGACCAATGACAGTTTGGAAAAATAATGTTCCTGAACTATTTTTCAAATTAATTTCACTCATTTAACTCGTTCAATATTAAAAAATCGACTAGCTCAGCAGGGGCAATAAGAATATCCCAAAAAACTCTTGCAGCAGGACAATCTAAAAAAATATGCATGATATCTTCTCTCATCTCTATATAATATACAATCACGATCACATGATATGTTCTCGATCGATGGATCCAATTAATTAACTAGCTTATTTGTTAATTATTTCTTCTTTGGTCTATATAATCCACCATTAATAGCTAGGAAAGCTACAATCTCTAAAACAAAACACCATGGTTCTCCACAATTATATCTACACTACTCTAATTATCCTCTTCTTGTTCTTGATTTCAGTCCGAGCTCAAACATGGGACGATGCCTTCAGGGAACTGGGAATCTCCTGGAACAGCGATGGAACTCTAAATAGAAGCCAAGTCCCAGTTCCGATCGTGCCCCCGACGCAGTCCGCCGATGGCATCACGCCACCGCCGACCACCCTTTCAAAGGACATTCTCCACCCCAATGGCGAACTCCGGTTCCGCCTCTACACCCCCACCAACCCCCCCACCAGCGAAAAACTGCCCCTCATCATCAACGTCCACGGCGGCAACTTCATCCTCTGCAGCGCCGCCAGTGCGCCCTACCACGACTTCTGCAATGGCCTCGCCGCCCAGATCCCCGCCGTGGTCGTCTCCGTCGAGCACCCTCTTGCGCCGGAGCACCGCCTCCCCGATCCATACCATTACATCGTCAGCGCTGTGACCTGGGCCTACGGCCAAGCGCTAGCAGGAAACCCCGACAGGCATGGATGGAGCCAGGAGGGGGCATGGGTTGCCCAACCTCCTAAATTTTGAAATTTCTTATTTGTACATATCTTCTGAAATATTTATATTTTTGTTTCCCCATAAATTTTTTGCCTCATCCATCCTGTTTTGATATTTTAATTTTGGCTTCCCCTAATGTTAAATCCTGATTCTTTTCTATCCACAGGGACCCCTGGATGGAAAACGTCAATTTTTCCAGGACTTTTCTTCTGGGCAGCAGCTCCGGCGCCAACATGGTCTTCCACGCCATGATACGCATCCTGCGCTCGGGTTTCGACTACTCCCAAGTGGATATCAGAGCCTTAATTCTGAATCAGCCCTACTTCGGCGGGGAGGAAAGGACTTCGTCCGAGCTCCAACTGGAACACGACGAGCACTTCCCGCTTTACATGAATGATATGTTCTGGAAACTGGCGCTGCCCGACGACAGCACCAGGGACCACGTATTCTGCAACCCCATCTCCGGCGGCTTGTACGGCGGTTTTTTGTACGAGTTGCCGGAAGTCTTTATTAAAATGGATCGAGGAGACCCGTTATTTGACAGGGACTACATGTTTTGGCGGCATTTGTACTATAACAATGTTAATGCGATTTTTTCTATACATCAAGGGTACCATGGAATTGAGCTTGTAAACAGCACGGCAGCTCAGTTTTTCTACGATAGATTGAGGCTTTATATCAACGGGTCGGATCGTCCTATTCGGCTCCCCAAAGCTCGATCATGAAGGAAAATCTAGCACAAAGAATTCAAATTAGTCACATGACAAATATAAATTACTTGTTCTCTATATAATTTAATTAGCTTGGTTAAATTTATTCTTAGTTGGTTGGTATCATGTTGTCGTTGTTGTTGGTTAATCTTCCTATTTTCAGTTTTTGATGAATAAAACTGCACCGGTTGACGGTTTTCCAGTTTTCCAGTTTTCCTAATTAATATAACTTCTTTCTACATGTTCTTGAATGGATTTTCATTTTTCTCCATTAATTAATTACACTTGTAATGAATATATTTGAAAGTTAATAATTATAAGAATCCACAAGATGGATATTTTTTATTGGGAATGAGACTAGCTATATATATTACTTCGAACTAAAATATTAGAACCTAAGAAGTTGTTTCCCCTAAGATGAAGTGAGACTAGGATCTGAGTCAAGTTGAGGCCATTGTTTGCCGAAACGCATCGATAACGGCGAAACGGACATTTCGGAACCAGATCGACAGTGGTTGTTCCACCTTGAGGGGTTGAAACGCTAGCCTCTTGGAATGGGGGTGGAACACCGTGAAATCGATCGGAACGGCGTTCCACCCTGTTTTCTCGATCGAAATTGGAATGGAACGGCGATAAAACAGTGCAAAAAAGCCGGAGTGGTGAGATATGGAGAGATGATGACAATCGGAGTAAAAAAAGAGAGAAAACAGTGGCTGTTGAGCTTAATAAAACTAGGTTTCTCCTTAATTAGAACTAACAACTTTGAACATTCTAGGTATGTGCAAATGAAAAATAATTATTATATAAAGGGTTAATCTTTCTTTGCACCTAGGGATGGCAATGAGCCGAGCTGGCTCGCGAGCTTGGCGAGCCAACTCGAAGAAAGCTCGCACTCGAGTTAGTAAATGGCGAGCCAAGCCGAGCCATGGCTCGGCTCGTGGCACTCACGAACCAAGCCCGAACCCTGTATCCTTTGTTCGACCAGCTCGCGAGCCAGGGTATATATTTATATATTTTAAATTATATATATATATATATAGGTATATTTATATATATACTTAATATAATATATATGTATATTATATATTTAGTGTATATATATATAGGAATACACTTTACAAAACCCTACCCCTCTCAATCTCTCTCACTCTCTACCCCGCAACCTATCTCCGCCGCCAAACACCAAGAATCCAAGCCACACACCAGCACCGCCGCATACCACCGCGCCACCACCTTCACCATGCCAGTGACTCACTGACTCCATTCCGTCTCCCAAGCAGTCCGCAGCTCCGCGTCCCACCGCAAGCCACCGAACGCGACCGACGCCGCTTCCAATCCGCCGGCGAATCTGAGATTGGCGGAGCTAATGTTCTATTTTTCAGATTTAGTTCCCTGATTTGTGAGTTTGTTTGATTAATGGGTAGTTCTAAATTTCTCTACTTGTTTTGCTTAATATGTACAGATGTCAGATTCATTCCTTCATTTGTATTAATTTTTATGGATATCAAAAACATGTACTCAATCTTAGCAATTTCTCTACTGTGTTTGATTTATGGAGCTTCCTGCGATGAAGCCTCTGATTTTCCTCTTTTTTTTTTTTTGTATTTTTGGTTTTTTCTCTACTGTGTTTGATTTATGGAGCTTCCTGCGATGAAGCCTCTGATTTTCCTCTTTTTTTTTTTTGTATTTTTGGTTTTAATTGCATTTTCTGGACTTGGTAGAGATGGGAAGGTATATTTTTCACCCAAATGGTGAAAATTTTCTTACAGAAATCCTGTCTGCAGGGGAGTCCTTGTTGGCTCGCGAGCTGGCTCGAAAATTTCGAACCTAGGCCCGAGCCAAGCCCGAGCCAGAATGTGTTGGCTCGGTGGCTCGCGAACCAGGTTCGAAACCCATATTTTTACCCCCGAGCCTGAGCCCGAACCCTGAAAAAAGGCTCGGCTCGTTGCCATGCCTAGCCCAACCTTTGGGGTGCGTTGCACTTTGGTACCCAACCTTTGATTTTTGACGAATCAATACCCAACCTTTGTAATTTGATCAATTTCAGTAGCTAGGTCAACATTCCGGTCAAAATCTCCGGCCAAATCACAGCACGTGTGTTTCACGCGATTTCTTAAGGGTAAAACAGTCATTTCATTTTTAACTAATTAAGAAATTAAAAAAAACAAAAAAAAACGAAAACGAATGATGCCCCTTTCATCTCCCTCACTAAACCTTTCTTCTTCATCTTTGCCTTTTCTCTTCTCAGCCGCGAAGACGAATGATGCAACTAGCAACACCACGTCGCCATCCCCTTCTCCCCTTCTCTCCAACGAGCAGCAGCAGCGGTACATCCCCTTCTCCCCTTTCTTCTTTCAGGGATTCGAACCAGAGAAGTGAGAAAGTCGAAAACCTCGTTTCGGTTGATAATAGGATTAGCAGCAGCAACAATAGTCAGATTAGTGATTGCAGTAACAAGTATGAAAAGTTTTTTGGAGGCGGAGCTCAAGAAATCAAAACAGGGTTTCTCGAATCCTCAACATCTCCACCGAAAAATGCATTAATGTTGACGAGATGCAGATCTGCTCCGTATTGATCTTCGTCATTGGCCGTCAGATTTTGGGGTTCTCCATTAGCTGAAAAAGGGGAGGATTCAATTGGAGCTGAAACAGAGGAATTGCAAATACCCATTTCCGATAATGCTGTGGAAGAGCCTCGAATCAGCGAAGAAAATGCTGGAAAAGAATTAGAAGATAATAATTGTGTGAAAAATGTTCAGGATTTGAAGGTTGGTGTAGTGCATCCATTGCTGCTAACAAGATGTAAATCAGAACCTGCAAAAACAGGGGAAAGGCTTATGCCCAGAAGGTTAGATGCTGTTGAGCTGCGAAATTCATAGTATTTGTTGGTTTTTATGATTAAAAAACATAAATATTTGTTTGTTTGTTTTTTTTTCTAAATAGATTGTGATTCTTGTCTCTTGCTGCTTCATAAAGGAAAATTATATATAAAGCAAATTTTGATGGTTTTTTTTTCCACATACTTTTTGGGGTTGAATTGTTGATTACTCAATCATGAAGAATATACTCTTCTTCTTCTTTTATTTATTTATTTTTTTAATATTTTCTGGGTTTTTTAAGGGAGAGGATCTTGATGTCAAAAGATGATAATTTCTATTTTATTATATTTTCAGATGCCATAATTTCAATAAATTAGATTTTCTGGGTAGTACAATGAAATTGTTTGATTTAGTCTGCCACTCCTCATTAGGGGTGTAAACGGATATTAAACGGATCGGATGTATGATTACCATATCCTTATCCTTTTATGATTCAGACGGATACGGATAATATCCTTTTAAATCGAATTCGGATAATATCCTTTTTATACGGATACAAGGCGGATTCGGACGGATTCGGATTTTAATCGGATTTTTAACTATTCATTTTGACATATATTATTTAACTATATAACTTCGAATTTTTAATCAAATTATCAACTACTCATTTATAAATAAATTATTTAATAATTATATGACTTTGAATATATATATATATATATAGATATATTAGACAAAGAGAGAAATAATAACTATATCTATATATATTAATTTTATTTTTTAGTGAATGTATAAATATGTTGGAAATTATAAATTTTATCATATAATTAATTTGAAATATAATACTTTTATTAATAACATAATATATGTTACTTATATTATCTCAATATAAATGTTGAAGTAAACATATGGTTACTATTAAAACCTAAGATTTTTCTTTAATAAATGCACTAAAAAATTTACTGAATACTAATAATCTATCATACATACACAGTTGTGTGTATATATTTTAATATAATATATTATTTATCGGATACGGATTACGGATAAATCGGATAACGGAAAATCTAACGGATAATGAAACGGATCGGATGTTAAACGGATCGGATGTCTTATTACCATATCCTTATCCGTTTATAATTCGAATGTCTATAATCGGATACGGATAATATCCTCTTGAGACGGATTCGGATAATATCCTCTGTAAACGAATTCGAATGCGGACGGATATCGGATTTTCGGATATCCATTTACAGCCCTACTCCTCATAATGAAGAAGAAGAAGCTCTAAGGGAGAAGAAGTAATGAACCGCATCCTTTTTTTTCCTTTTTTTTTGCATTTTTTTTTTTGCATTTTTTAATTTCTAAATTAGTTAAAAATGAAATGACTGTTTTACCCTTAAGAAATCGCGTGAAACACACGCACTGTGACTTGGCCGGAGATTTTGACCGGAATGTTGTCCTAGGTACTGAAATTAATCAAATTACAAAGGTTGGGTACTGATTCGTCAAAAATCAAAGGTTGGGTACCAAAGTGCAACGCACCCCAAAGGTTGGGGTGCAAAGAAAGATTAACCCTTATATAAATTTATTCAAATTATTTTTTGTATTACATATATGTTCTATAATTATTTTTAATATAATCACTAATAAATAAATGAATAGGTAGTATAAGATAATGTTATATTAGTAATTATAAAAATTTAAAATATAAGTGAAAAGTAATAAAAATTATATAAAAATAATAATAAAAAGAATGCAAGCGGTGATAAAAAAAAGAGAAATTAAGAAGAAAAATAATAAGATAAAAAAGAGAAGTTAAGTAGCCAATTCGACTTACTCCTCTGTTTTCAAAAAGTTTCATTAAGTTAATGCATTTTCTCCAGCTTAACAAGGAGTTTTCTCTTTAGCAAAGATTTCTTAGGGGTGATAGGCCTGTTTCTCATATGGGTAATCTCCTTAGCAATATTCTCAATCTCGCGTTGGGGATTTAAGTTGGAACTTTTCCTCCAGTGAAGTAACCCCTGGCCCCTGCTGGCAGTAAGAAATCTTACCGGACAACCCCACCCAACCACAAGAATCATTCTTAGGCCCCCAACCTTCTCTGATGATGTGCTCACACTATATGGATTGAGCCCAAATGGCCTCAAAGCGACCTCTTTTAGCAGGTTGTTGGATAGGGGAAATAAGGGAGATGAGACTAGGTCGGTGATCCGAAACGGGAGCAGAGAGGTGCTCAACTCTAGCATGAGGAAAGAGGCGATCAAAATTCTCATTGGCCAAACCTCTATCCAGACGACAGAAAATAGTACCCGGGGCAACTCTGCGATCAGACCAAGTAATATAAATTGGGGACAGAGAAACCAAGATCGAAAAGACCAGATGTCGTAACAGCATTCCTAAAAGCCAGAATCTGAGAAGGTGGTCGAGGCCCTCCGCCCTCTTTCTCATCGGATGAGAGAATCTCATTGAGGCCCTCCGCGAGACTTCACTAAGTTTCTCCAGTAACCTCCAACTAAAATTCCTATTGTGGGCGAGTGGTTCACCGTAAAAGCCCGTAAACCGCCAATCTTCCTCCTTGCCCAAACCATTAACCGAGACATCCACATGATTCTGAGAGAAGCTAATAAGTCTAACATCAATTTCTTTCTTCCAGATAAGGGCCAAACCACCCCCTTTTCCGCGCGACTTCACACAGATACCAAACCAATCTAATCTAAATTTAAGAGCTTCAATCTTCCGCTCGCTGCACTTTTTAATGAATGGGACTTCTATATCTCCAATTCAACTTTAGTTTTTGCAATGTTCATTATCCGATCATGCAGTTGATTAATATAGATTTTTTGCTTGGCTCTAAATCAATTTCAAGATACATTAAAAAAGGACCCTCTAAATCAATTTATACTTTCTCAATGTGTGACACGAGCATCACACAATAGATAAAAAAATATTTATTTAATAAATATTCTTAATCAAACTCAATTGAATTTTTGATAAAGATACCTTTCGCGTCAAAATTCAAACCGGAAAGCTATGCCATCCAATCGAAGTCCAGTGTGAAAAGTCCGAAATCACATGTAAAAAGAAAGTGTCCTAGAATGCTCTATGATAGCTATCCACATTTCTTTTATCTATACTAAATAAATTAATTTTAAGATCTATCAACTACAATTTTACACTTGGTCAATATACAACGGTGGAAGATGTAATTAAGAGTGGTCCAGTATACCTAACCTACTGGCCTAGGGAAACGGACACGGACACGACACGGATACGACGACATAGTTTTTTTCTTAAATTTCCCACGTAAAGAGTGTCGGACACGGTGTCGGACACGAATGTCCGACACGACACGGCATGACACGACATGGCAAAATGATATTTTTAGAAGTGTCCGTGCATCATAGCTACTGACGCAATACTATACAAGGGGTCCACGTAGCACAATTAATCAGCTAATTACCAGATTAAATAATAGAAAGCCTTTTTAAATATTTAATTAAAATATTATTTTTTCATATCATTTTAAATAAAATACTCAATACTATGAGAAAATTATTATGTGGTCAATTTTGAGAGGAGAAAGGGTAAAATTGATATACAAACTAACCTAGGCCAAATCACTTTTTTTTTTAATTTACACGCAATTGCCCTATAAATCTCAAAAACATGCAATTTGAGGATAAATTTGCCGGAACCACCATCGACCACCAAAACCGCTCCATTCCCCTCACGTTTTCATTAACTACCATCCCAATGAGGCATGCATGTTTTCTAACATCGCCAAACAATTATGGTCGGACAGTTTCAAACACCACTGCTAAGTATACTTTTAACTCAAATAATCTGCATCAATATTTCAATATTATGTCATATTAATATTTCGGGGCACGGATAATAGTCAAATATTAGTCATATGTACCTTCAATTATTGATGGAGAACAATTATTATGCTCTGCATGTGGTTCACATGTTGATAATAGCTAAGTATTAATCTCATGTACCTTCCATTATCGATGGAGAACAATTATTATGCTCTCCATGTGTTTCACATGTTTAAAACCCCACACCACCTTTATGCAAAATTTCCCCCTATATAATACCCCATCTTATCAACAAAATCTATCCCACTCAAAACCATTCAAACTCACTCTCATCCACACTTACCAAAATGCTTATCCACAAGCCTTTGCACACTCTTGTACTCTTCTTGTTCATAATTTCCCTGTCGGGGAAAATTACCCCATCCAGGGCCCAAACCTGGCAGGATGCCTTCAAGGCCCTAGGAATATCCTGGAACTCCGATGGAACCCTAAAGAGAGAAATCCAAATTCCGATGGTCGATCCGACGCCGTATGAGGACTCTGCTCCGGCCAATGCAACTGCTCTCTCTCAGGACATCTATTTCAGCTACAAAAGCAAAGCCTATGTACGCCTCTACTCCCCTGTAAACCCTCCCAAGAACAAGAAACTACCCCTCATAATCTACCTCCACGGGGGCGATTTCGTCCTCTACAGTGTAAAGACTGTGATTTTCCACAAATTCTGCAACGACATCGCCTCCATATTCCCTGCCATTGTCGCTTCCGTCGAGTACCGCCTGGCGCCGGAGAACCGGCTCCCTGACGCCTACGACGACGCCCTCAATGCCATTGCCTGGGCGAGGGATCAGGTATGGATGTTGGAGAATTTTGATAATAAAATCAAGAGTTCTTGTCCCGAACCCCTGTCTTAGGCATAATGAGTCCAAAAAAAAAAAAAAAACTTGTTTTATAAATTATCTTTCAAAAATGCGGCGTAACCAATTTTTCGCTTGTAAATTAAAACACCATCATCCTTGGGTCCGTTTCACTCATTAAATTTGTGAATCTAATATCAATTTTTAGTGTGAAATGTTTGTGAAAATTACACCTAGCTCCTAAATTTGTGAATCTAATATCAATTTGAACTTCATGAAATGTTTGTGAAATTCGGTCAAATCTTAAGCAAAATTATGCAGATTTTTTATGTCAATTTTACTGAATTTTTATTTGTCGTCTTTTCTTTGAACTGTTTATTGAAACATTACTGTCACAGGCTCTGGGGAAGGGGGGCCGGGACCCCTGGATGGAGTACGCTGATTTTTCCAGAGTTTTCTTGCTTGGCAGCAGCTCTGGCGCCAACATTGTCTACCACACAGCTCTCCGGGCCCTGGATTTCGACATCAGCCCACTACAAATCAAAGGGTAAATTCCAACCTCGGCCATAAAAGCATAACATTAGTCAAAATACCATAAAGTTGTTTCAATTACGGGACACTGTCACGTGTATTGGCAGACGGTCTAGATCACGAAAGAGGAAAGAAATTATAATGTAGAAAAGAATCGGACGATTCTCTCTATTAATGTGGACCTGTCTAACAATACAGAGCATTATTTGTGCCAATTATTGACTTCTTTTTTCTTGCAGTATCCTCCTGAATCAAGCGTTTTTTGGTGGGTTGAAAAGAACCCAGTCGGAGCTCCGACACAAGAACGACAAATACATTCCTTTATACGTGTGCGACGTTCTCTGGACCCTAGTCCTGCCCAAGAACCTGAACCGTGATCACGAGTTCTGCAACCCGATTTCGGGTGGCACTTATCTGGGCCGGGTTCCCCGGCTCCCGAAGGTGTACATCAAAGGTGATTACGGGGACCCGTTAGTGGACCGGTCGGTTCAACTGGCGCAGTTCTTGGCCTCCAACGGGGTAACGGTTTATTACCGGTTCAATCAAGGAGGGTACCATGGGAATGAGCTTTCAAACGACACAGCAGCATGGCAGCTCTATAATGATATGAGGTGGTTCGTTTATGATGTTTCCACAAACTCGAATTCTGGAAATCTGAACAATATGAATTCCGGGGATTTGTCTCTTCGTGATCATGCTTCATACTGATTACGAGTGATGATGATGAGTTTGATTTAGGTTATTAGATGGTTGTGGCTTGAGCCCGTGTTTTGTAATATGGAGTTGTCGAAAAGCTTGTGTTGAATATATGAATAAAGTTGCATTTAGTTGCAACTCTTTTATTCTATGACTTATTTGTTACGAATCGGAGGGGTATCTAATAACTAAAGTGTAAAGTAATTTTTTTTTTTATCGATAATGACTGCACTTCAAAAATATAAAAGTGAAATGTTCCGTTAAACTAGCATTAACACTAATGAATCATTAAATTATGTTATGTGATGATTGTGCTTGATTGCATTTCGTTTTTTGTTAAACGCAAATCCCAAAGGATAACAAATGATAATTATAATTCTCCTTTTTCTATCATACTATCTTTCTGCTCTCCATCTATTTTCTCTTTCTCTCTTACCCCAAGCAGCAACGCGCCGCAAACGGCACCACCACCACCACCACCACAATGCCATGACCACCCTTCTCCCAAGTCGACTAATATGAAAAAAGATAACAAATTAAGTTATTCATAAAACTAATAAATCCCTTGTATAATCCAGTCCAATAAAGATAAAAAAAATTCTAAATACATAGTCCAACACTAATTTTATTTTTCTTCTTTCGGATCGTATAGTGAGTTTATCTGGTTGGGATGCAAATTGAATCCACTAATAAAAGGCCCAGTTCATGGTGAGCTAGGTGTTGAGCTCGGCCCAAGAAAAAGATGTAAGCTAACGAGCTCAGAGACGAGATTCATGTAAGGTTGAATGTTTACTAGAGTTGTAAATATGAGAGGTTTTTTTTTTTTCAAATATAGACGCCCCACGAGAGAATTTGGTTAAGAGGAACACTGATCGAAAGAGATCCCACACTCATAGGCAGATTAGGAGATTAGTCAAGTTTGAAATCTTGGCCTAAACCTCGGGTACGCTTACAAAACTACTTAAAAAAAGAGTTCAATATCAAAACTCAAACAATTCTTATGTGGGGATCAGAACTTTTTTCAGCCTTTTACTCGAGAAAATGCCCTTATATTAAAGTCTATATATGTTGTAATTTAGCAAATCGTGTAGGCGTATTGTTGTAATAATATTTTTTTTAAAAGGATTGTTGCCAGCCCCAAAATATCGGATAGAATTTGAATTCGTAATAACAAAATTTTTGTACGCAACAATTATTCAGTACCAACGTCCAACCCCCATAAGAACAAGATGACATAAGTAGTATATACAAGTTGATATAATTAGTATTTATGTAAAAATGTGGAGAAAATAATATTGGATCTTTCGAAACAACAAAATCAATATATATATATTATTTATTTATTTATTTCCATGGCGTGCATGAACGCGATCCTCCATATTTATCAACTTCATCAAACTTGTGGGATCAAATAAAAGATATATAGGAGCTCCGTAATTAAAGTATCGCATGTGATGTGACACAAAATTTCACGACAAATAGTACAATAATATCATGTATTATTAGAAAGATAGAAAGAAAATTAATAGACAAGGAGGTGATGAAAAATTGGTAAATTAAAACCATTTGCACTGATAATATATAACTTAGAGGTGGGGCATTAAAAAGTGGTGTATAGTATATATTCGTGACAGCTTGAAGATCCAGAAGTGATCTGTTATTGAATATAATGACAAAACTTTTTTGAGTAAAGCATTACTTTAATCATCAAGGCCCCTAGTGGTGGAATATGAAAACGATTTTTTTAATTAAATTATATCATATATATATCTACAGGTTAGGTGAAATTAAACATATCATTGTAATGAGTAAGAAAACGTTTTTTATATTTATCGTATGATTATTATAAATTTTGACAGAAATATTTAACAATTGGTATAATTGATCAAACCAATTTAATAAAGAAAAATATATTTTTTATACTTATTATGTAATTATTATAAATTTTGAAGGATATTAGGCCGAATTAAGTCCAAACTAAACTTTTCTCGTGATTAGACTTGAGACCCTAAACCTTGAGGACGCCAAGTTGTTTTTATTAAATATATATAACAAAGAAATCTTTTCCTTTCACATTCAACTAATTCCTTTTATATTCCTTGAAGATAAGTAGCAAGCAAGCTAAGTAGGACAAAGCAATTGAAGATAAAATATACCTTGAAAAATCAATTCGCATATGTAGTCAATTAATAACGAGATCGACAAGCCTTGACTTTGAGAAACCTTATACCTAACAAAACAACAATTAAACAATTTTCAAATATAAGTAGCGCCTAAATAAATTCAAATCAGTCATTTCAAGAAAGGAAAAAACTAATTATTTTAAACTATTTGACCGTTGGTCTTAAAAGATGACTTCAAATCGACTATAAATATTGTAACCCTCACAAAAATAATATTGACGGAATTGTTAGAAGCAAGGGTGATATATTTCTTCATAAATTATACAAAATTATGTTAGAAGCTAATAATAGAGACTCTTATTCACCAAAATTAATTAGACCATCATGTTTCATGTGGTCTAGGGACCCACGCCACCTTATTAAAAGCAGTGTCAATTGTCCCCATTAAAAAAGTTTAGTTATATATTTATGTATTTTTAAATTTGTCATGTTAAAAATAATTATTTTGAAATCCACTTAAAAAGTAAAAAAAAAAAAAAATTGTACTTGACGATTTTGAATTTTAAATTAAAGTATAAAATTAAAAATAACTTATAATCCAAAAATAAAAATAAGAGTCTATTGAATAATACCTAGATATATTAGAGAACACTAAATAATACAAACTTTTAAAACTTTATATATAATTCTCTATAATTTTAAAATATATCGTTAGAGATAAAAAAATATTTTTTAAAAAAAATCACAAGTTCTAAATGTAATTCATTAGTTGAAAAAAACAATCAAAATTATTTGAAAACTACTTATTGATAAGGGGGAAAACGGGAGCTATGACTAGGCGCCACATGTCCTTCTTCCTCTGGGGAAAGTTGACATATCAGCTCCTAGACTCGACCCAGTCACCCCTCTTATCGAGCCAACACTTGGTCCATGAGAGAGAGCGGGCATATGCTCTGTGAAGGGAGGATCTCGACCCAGGGCCTCCCCCGCCTGAGAGGCAACTGACTCAGGCTTCAGATCGACCCACGCATTACAGTATAACTGCATTCAATGCAAGTACCACCTACTATTGCGGCCACGCCAAATACTGTGTCAGGCGTCCTGACAGGAGCAGACAAACAGTGTTTTAGCCGAAAAAACACTGTTCCGGCCACCAGTCGTCCCTCTCCAACCAGACCAGATCCACACCTTCTTGGAGGTATACTTGCACCTATGGAGACCATCTCCGATCTATAATTAATTAACTCAAAAGATTTGATCTAAATCTAGATTCCTCAAAATTCAATTTTCCTACCAAGTAGCCACCATAATATCAAGTTAATTAGGCCCACATGTAACTAACGAGTTACTAATTTTTTTGGTTACTCACTAACGAGTTACTAATGATAATAATTACAATTAATTAGTAGTTCCCCCATGTTACCTTCACGTTCATGGCACAAAAGTACTCGTCATGCATGAGCCCCCACCATACTTACCCTAATTCTTTTCCTGTATATATAGTCCTCCATTAGAGCAACAGTTGTACTCTCACACCTCTCACTCTCCTAAACATGCTTCCAAGACTCTTACAAACACTCCTTCTTTTCTTGGTTGTGATTTCCCTGTCGGGGGAGATCACAACCAGGGCTCAAACCTGGCAAGATGCCTTCAAAGCCCTGGGAATCGCCTGGAACAAAGATGGAACCCTACACAGGGATATCCAGATTCCCATGGTCGGTCCGACGCCGTATCCCGACTCCGATCCCACCGCCACCGTGCTGTCTCAGGACGTATACCTAAGCTCCAAGAGCAAAGCCTATGTCCGTCTCTACGCCCCCGTTAACCCTCCCAAGGGCAAGAAACTACCCCTCATTATCAACCTCCACGGCGGCGATTTTGTCCTTTACAGCGCCACCACCGTCATTTACCACAAATTATGCAACGATATCGCCGCCCAATTCCCTGCCGTGGTCGTCTCCGTTGAGTACCGCCTGGCACCGGAGAACCGCCTCCCCGCCGCCTATGACGATGCCCTCAATGCCATCTTCTGGGCCAGGGATCAGGTACTTGTGTTTGAGCACTTAAAAAGCTGATGATATTCCTAATTAAAAGTCATTACATTTTATTCGCTTTGTAATTAAGTGCTTAAAACCTCCTAAAAAAGCTCATGAGTTGAGTTACCTAAAAGAATGATTGTTATCCCCATGTAGTATATTCTTACCGTCTCCTCGCGGAATTCCATCAATCTAATTTAAAATTGATTTTCACAATATCACCAATACCAGGCTCTTGGGAAGGGGGGCCGCGACCCCTGGATGGAGTACGCCGACTTCTCCAAAGTCTACCTCCTCGGCAGCAGCGCCGGCGCCAACATCGCCTACCACGCCGCTCTCCGGGCCATGGATTTCAACATCAGCCCTCTGAGGATCAGAGGGTTGCTTCTCAACCAGGCCTACTTCGGCGGTGTCCAGAGAACCCAATCCGAGATCAGGCTCAAGGACGATCCCTATGTTGCCCTATACGTCAACGACGTTCTCTGGACCCTGGCCCTGCCCAAGAACCTCAACCGTGATCACGAGTTCTGCAACCCCATCTCCGGCGGCACCTACCTCGGCCGGGTTTTCCGGCTCCCGAAAGTGTACATCAAGGGCGACTTCGGCGATCCCTTGGTGGACCGGTCGATCCAGCTGGCCCAGTTCCTGACATCCTGCGGCGTTCCGGTTTACTACCGGTTCAACGCCGGCGGATACCACGGGATTGAGCTGTCGAACACGACGGCGGCGCAGCAGCTGTATGATGACATGAAGTACTTCGTTAATGGTCTGACAGAGAATTTGAACTCCGGGGATTTGAAAGAGTATTTGAAGTCCGGGGAATTGTCGCAGTACCATGCTTCGTACTGATCCATGCACGAGGATGATGATGATGAAGATGGTGATGATGTTGGATCCGTCTTGGTTGTGTGATGTTTCTGTTTTGTCTTTTCGTTTAAGCAAACTTGTAGTTAAGTGGGGTAGTTGATGACTTTGAGATTTGTCTTCAGACTTCAATTATGGACAGCAAAAGCTTGCACCTCTTGGAATTATGGATAAATAAGAGTCAACCACTTGTTTGGGAATTTGGAAGATATATGCTTCATATGATAATCTATAATATTTGGGAGGGGGCGTTGATTTTTGGGAAAAAAAGAATTACATATAATGATTCCTCTCCAAATATATATGTATACTAATTAATATGATAGTTCTCACCAAATATTTATAATCGATCAATAAGATCGTAGGGATTTTAGGAAGAATTCCGTCATTTATTAACGAATGAATATTGTCAATCCAAAAATCAATAATTGATGTCATACAAAAATGCCCCAGAAGTTATATGAGGTATTTCTACTCATAACTCCACATTCAACTCAAAAGTCAATTTTCTTAACAATTCCGTAACACTGTAACTTATGGAAATTCAGTATTCCATGAAACAATTCTTCAAAATCTCCTTTTTCATCATCATCATCATCTTCTTCTTCTTCTTCTTCTTCTTCTTCTTCTTATGCGTACAAACTATAAAAATACAACACATGGGCAACCTTATTTATACAATCCCTGCTGCACATGACATTCAACGAGATTTGAACAACCTGAAGGGGCACATCGACCATTTTGATCACAATGTTTATGCCCATGTGAGCTCTATATTCATGATTAGGAGTGGGCACTTTTCTTTTTTTAGTGTTTTGGATTCTTGAATCTCTTCTCATTGTATGTACACTTGGATTCGGTTGTTTATGAATGAGGTGAGGGACTCCGTAATAACATCACTGTCGCATTGACACTAGTTCCCCAAAAAAAAAAAAATAATAATAATAAAGCGTCCTTCATATATAAAGTTCAAATCGAACCTTCATATATATTTTAAATAATAAGCGTCCTTCCTACGACATAAATGAACCTAATTTAGATAAATTAGCGTTAGTTACAACATATGCTTGTGTCATCTATATATATATAATTTAGAACCCTCAAGACTATCCACGTGTATGCTGATGTGGATGGTCTTAATAAATTTTATTATATTATAAAAATAAATTAATAATAGTTTTAAAATATTTAATGTTTATCCAAACCTTTTTTTTAATTGAGTTATCTAAAATTTAAAATTCTTTAAATTAAAACTATACCTAGAAATCTCAAAATTTGTTTTATATAAATCTCAAAATCTGTTAGAAAGAAATCTCATAAAATTTATTATATTATGCGGACACATCGCACTTGGCTTAATATTTTTAAATATTTTATATTTATCTAAAATTTTAAGATTGTTTAAATTAAATTATTATAAAAATCTCAAAATCGTCTATCATAAAAATCTCAAGATCCGTTAATAAGAAAAGTTTGAATTCAAGATCAATTCTCAATCATAAATCTAATTCAATCTAATGCAGTTAAAATAATTTAAAATTTAAATTTAAATTAGTAGGTTGATATTTGATAAAGTATTCAAATTTAAAAATCTTTTGATATCTAGAATCCTTATCCATTTGGTAGTTCCTAAAAAAAGAAAAATTGTTATAAAGTTTAGTACAAGTCACACTTTAAATACGTCTTCCAAAAATTTTACATTTTATTTTTCTACTCATCCCAAATTATTCTTCGTCTATTACATTCTATTTTTCTAAGCATTCCACACTGTATTGTGAATTATGTCTCTGCGTTTTTTCTACCCTTCTTCCTTTATGTGTAAGTTCTCCATTCCATTAACTAACTTATGTATTCCATTTTTCTATCCATTAAATTTTTTCTATATTTATGTATTTGTTTGTACTTTAAGTATCTCGGTTATTATATTTGCCTCTTATTTATTATGTTTTTCTTATTTAATATTTGATCATACTTTTAATTTTTTTTAATAATTTTTTCTGTTTATTATTTTTTGTTTACATTAAGTTTATTTCATCACTTATATATATATATACCTTACGCTGTTATGGTTTTATATGTATTTTTGAGTTTTGAGTTTTTAGATCATATATATATTTTTTAAAGGATTTTAATTTTTTTATTTATATAAATTTTCACATTTATAATTCAATACATTTTGAGATGATTACGTATGAATGTTTAATGCATGCGATTTTTGAATTTTTTATTTAATTTTTGCAAATGAATTTTCTAAACATGATTTTATGTAAGTTTTTAAAGAAAATTTAATTTTTTAATTGAATGTATTCCTTGCCTTGGGCACGGGTTTAGAATTAGTTTTATATATTAGGATAAGAGGACTCTAAAATTATTATCTTTTTCTATTTTTTTTATTACACTCTCAACGTCTTATTTTGTATTTAGCTTCTTTTTTCTTTGCTCTCACCTTACTCTCATTTTCTTTACTGTATATTTCTTTTCTTTTCTCATGTTTTTTAATTTTTATTTTGTATTATCTTTTAAGTTTATAATTATATTAAAAATAATTATAAAATAAATATTAATATAAAAATTTTAATTTAATATATATTTAAATAATAATAATTTTATTATTTTCACACGTTACTAGCTTATAAAGTTGTTAAGACCTAAATTAAACTAATCTTATATATATATAGGGAGAATTACATACGGGTCCCTGAGGTTTGACCTAATTACAGAGCGGTCCACATAACTTTAGATTTTACATGATAGTCCCTAAGGTTTGATTCCGTTAGAAGTCCCTGTTGACCGTTAGGGTTCCGTCAACCCCTAAAATTTTCTTCCGAAATTGCCCCTGATTTTTTTTTTGGGAGAATTACATACAGGTCCCTAAAGGTTTGGCCTAATTACCGAGCGGTCCACGTAACTTTGGATTTTACATGATAGTCCCTAAAATCAGGGGCAATTTTGGAAGAAAAAATTCAGGGGTTAGTAACTGAACCCTAACGGTCAACAGAGACTTCTAACGGAATCAAACCTTAGGGACTATCATGTAAAATCCAAAGTTATGTGGACCGCTCTATAATTAGGCTAAACCTTAGGTACCCGTATGTAATTCTCCCTATATATATATATAAAGTTGTTACGACACTTGGGTGCATGCATGCATACAGTACTAATTTTTAATATTATCGCCGACAGGGAGATATACACTTGTTTGATATGTGCCCCGATCCCCATCGGTCATCACGTATTTTCAGCATTAATTAATTAATCCAGTACTAACAAATTAAATATATATTTAAACGACAAATAAAAACGCACAGAAAGAATAACTAGTTTAATAGAATATCTGATATTTACTTTGAGACCTATATATATATATAACTATGCATAATTAATATTCAGATAATTAGTCTTAATTTATTTTTTGTGGAGTAGCATTTCCTGTTTTGCATATACAGACATTTTGGACAGTGTTTTTCTGCTTAAATCTAAAGTCAATATTATGCTAGTATTATGCTTTATTATACAGTTTGAATTGGATCGTAGGCGGTGGCCCAATATTAGTTGGGCTTCTCTTAGAGAAATCCAAGGCCTGAGTGCCTAGGTTGCACCGTTGCAGTGGTATAGTAGTGCACCAAATATTTTGTATAACTGGTCACTGGATAGGTTTATATTATATATATATATTCTTTTTCAATATCCCATTTTTTTGAATTCTCACATTATTTAAGTATAAAACTCTTGGACTCTAAAAAAAAAAAATAAAAAAAACCCTTGGTAGTAATAATAATTGTATTTTTAGGTTTCAAAATGGTTAAAGGGTTAGTTCTCGAAGACAATGACTCGGGTTCAAATCCTGCTGACCGCTTGGGGGTGTGTGTTAAAAAAAAAATTAAGATACTGAGTAAGAATAGTGTCAAGAGTGTTAAGAGTGAACTAGGTTGGAATCTCATCGAAAAGGTAGAAAATAAGCTTACTAACCAGAAGGCGCAAACTCTTAATTTAGCGGGGCATATGACGCTTATCCAGACGGTAATGACCTCTATTCCAATGTATCATATGCACTCAAATTGGTTACCTCGCTATGTTTGTGAACCACTGGACCAACTCAACCGAAATTTCTTTTGATCATTGGATGTTTCTAAGAAGAAAACGCATCTCGTGAGATGGAGTAAGGTTATCACTAATAAAGATAGGGATGGTCTCAGAATCCGGGAGGTTCGAAAGAATAACATCGCGATGTTAGGTAAGTCAGGTTGAAAGGTGGCCACTAGAAGCAATAGTATTTGGTTTAAGTTCTTTGAAGCCAAATATCTTAAAGGGAAAGATATACGAGATCATTCGCCCAAGAAGTCTGCGTCTCGAACTTGGAGAGTAGGAGACGGAAAAAGCATTTCTATCTGGATGATAATTACCTGAATGTTGCTCCTCTCATTGATGATAGTGGCAATTGATGCTTTGAGAGATTGAAGATTGATCTTCCCATTGAGATCCGTAACGAAATAAATGATCCTTTCAATAGAAATCAACAGGACAAGCTGTTGTGGAATGGAACTAGCAATGGTCAATTTTTTTTGTAAATCAGCTTATGAGCAACTGCGGGCGAACGAAGGGGAGTGGAGGTGGATCTGGAGTCGGTTATTGCCAAACAAATTAAGGACTTCCATTTGGTTCCCGATGTCGATCATCTGGAAACGAACAAAAGCGAAGTTAAAGCAACAAGACTTCAGATAAAGTGGAACAAGCTTCCCGTTGGATGGTGAAATTGAATACGAATGATAACTTTTTCGGCCTAAACAAGTCAGCGGTAGCCGATTGAAGGTCTCGTCAGAGACACCCACGGAAAGTGGGCTTGTGGTTTTTGTATGAAACTTGGAGAGGTCTTGATAACTGTAGCGGAACTCTTGGGGCTCTGAGAAGGCCTGAGGATGGCGTGGAAACAACAATTCAATAAAATTACAGTGGAGTGTGACTCGAAACTGGTGATAAAACTTATCAAGTACGAAGATGTGGGCGATATCCATATTATGTGGCGATAAATAACGGTTAGAATTATTTCAAATTGCCTCGAGATATATCTTTGAAACATATATACAGAAATGAGACACTTTATTAATGAGTCAAAAGTTATGTGGATGGAGGAGCCTTGGAACTTTAGACTTTCAAAGTAGAGTGAAGTAGCAAATAGCCTAACTCGCCCCTATGGCTGACCAAATGTGTTTGCCCGATGGGTCAAGATTCCAAATAAATCTTGAATCTGAAATGACATATTTCCTCCTAAAATGGGTCCGATTTCTTACCTTCGTAATTGATAAAATACAAAAGCGATTGAAATTCGAAGGCATAAACTATATTTTATCCCATATCTTATTCCTAACGCAACCCTGCATCAAAGATTTTCAATTCCTTAGAGAGAGAGAGAGAGAGAGAGAGAGAGAGAGAGCCGAGAGGCAGTGCAAATCGCGATCCAATATCGATGTGACGATTTTCAGTGCAATCCTCGTATATAATCTGAAAATCTCCGGTCAACGTCCGCCGCCGTCGCCTCCGCAATGGATTTCAGGAGCGGCGACATTCCTGCGCCGGCCAATGGCGGGGATTTCCTCCTCCAACTCCTCCGAAGGCCTCCCGCTTCCCGCCAACCTTGGCCGCCGGAGCAGCCGTCGCAGAATTTCTACAGCCCGGAAGCCGCAGCGGCGGCGGGAACATCAGTTTCGGCGTTCTCGCCACACCTGCCGTGGGGTGGCTCTTCTTCCCCGCCTTTTGCCCCGCACAATTACTTTCCCCAAAACCCTAACGCAAACCCTAATTTAAACCCTGAATTCTCGTCTCCGCCTAATTGGGGTTCGAATCAATTTCATCGTCGGTCTAACGGAGAATCGCTGGGTTATGATTCTGGTAAATCGGGGTTTCGTGTGGAAAATCTCAATCCTAGTGTAGCTGGTTTTCAAGGGCAGAAACTCGTGTTTGGGTCTTTTGATGATGCTGGGAATGTTCTCCGTGAGAGCCTAAGTCAAAAAGGTAATCTTGGGAATTCATATCGTGGGGATAATTTGGGGGTGGATGTAAGATTGGATGGTTTTCGGATGAATTCTACGGGGATGACTGGGAATGTACATGGATATTACAGCAAACCAGGGGGTTACGAGCACGAAAGTAAGTATAGCAATGATATTTGGGGAACACAACCGCAAAACGGGAATTTCAGCGCAGTCGAGGTGCCACCGGGATTTTCGACTAAGTTGAAGAATGTTGTGAATTTTGATAATAATCTCGATAATTTGGAGACCAGTAGGAGATTGAATAAACAGCTTGATTCTTATTGTCAACCCGCTGGAAATAGTCTCAACTCTGGTTTGATGTTTAATCTTGAGGGCCCGGTGACAGAGAATCGCCATGAGAATGGTGATTACAGAGAAGAATCAAGAGTTGTAGGGCAAGAAAAGGGCAGTCAAGATGAATTAAGGAATGAGTTGGATGATTTGGAAGATCAGCTTGTCGATTCTCTACGGCTTGATGATGAACCTGATGAGAAGAGTGATAAAAAGAAGCACCCTGATGAGAAGAGTGATAAAAAGAAGCACCCTCGCGATAAGGTAATCAATCTGCTACTTGTAGACGTTATTTATTGTTGACGAATACCTAAATGTTCTCATAAATATGAGTTGTTAACATTCATCAGAGGTAGTTAATCTCCATTTGAGATTAAGTTCTCGGAAGTATCTTATATGGTACTTAAGGACCCTATTGTCGGAAGTATCTTATATGGTACTTAAGGATCATAATATTTCCAAGTCGATAGTTATACTCATTCAGGGACGTTTGCATTTCCATTACCCTACTTTCACAAGACCTCACTTATCTGATTTACCTATGATCCTTCCTCTTTGCTATGCTGCGATGGAAAAGCAAGAAAGTGTAAGTAATTTATATGAACTCACAGTTGAGTCAATGCCATACTCGGGGAATAATTGACGTTATCCTTATAACAGTTAATCGTTCCCCCCATTGTGAACATAGTTTCGATTTTCCCTATTTTGTCGTAGTTGAAGTATTATTACATCTACTCCATTTTAGCTACATTTTTCGAGTTGTTTTAGAAATAATTGTTTCGGCAAACTTCCTCGTCATGATCTGATGATTGTTTACCTTTTCCTTTAATCAGGACTACAGATCTGATAGTAGAGGACAATGGATGATGGGTCAGAGGATGAGAAATCAGAAAAGTCAGAGACCATGTAGAAGTGACATAAACAATTTTACTTCTCCCTTTCTAGAAGTTTTTCAGACACTAATCCCTGCTGGTGAAGAAAAAATCAAGCAGAAACAATTGTTGTTAGCGCTGGAGAACCTTGTAAGCAAAGAGTGGCTCGAGGCTCGATTATTTCTATATGGATCATGTGCCAACTCGTTTGGTTTCCCAAATAGCGACATTGATGTATGCCTTGTAACTCAAAATAAGGATATGGACAAGTGTGAAATGTTGCTAAGGTTGGCTGATATCTTGCAGTCGGAAAATTTCCAGAATGTGCAGGTAATTTGATGTGAACTTGTTATGAATCGAAATATATCTGGAACTTATTTGTTTTAATTCCTTTTCTTCTTTTGTTTGTCACCTTTAGGCACTTACACGTGCTAGAGTTCCTATCGTTAAGCTAATGGATCCAACCACTGGTATTTCGTGCGACATTTGTGTTAACAATGTGCTTGCCGTTGTAAATACAAAACTGCTTCGAGATTATTCTAAGATAGATGTCAGACTCCGGCAATTGGTGTTCATTGTGAAACATTGGGCTAAGTCAAGACGAGTCAATGAAACTTACCAAGGAACTCTCTCCAGTTATGCGTAAGTCATCTTGAGTTATCCACTTATTGTTACATTTTGAGCTCTTTTTTTTTTAAGTTTTGGCTGATGAATCGGTTTTGCGTATCGATTCAGGTACGTGTTGATGTGCATTCATTTCTTGCAACAGCGCATGCCACCAATTCTTCCATGTTTGCAGGTATGAAATGATAATCAGATGTTGCACTTTTGTAAGATAATAGTAGCGACCCACCCCTCTTCCTCTTGGCAACCCCAACCCCCTGTTATCTCTAACAGAAGGCAGAGGCATGCTACTTTTTTCCCCTTCATGTTTCTACTATGATAAATTCATGTTACACTTACAGTGCTTTCTTATTCTTTACAGACAATGAAAACAACATATTTTGCAAATGTGGACAATGTCGATTGTTCCTACTTCGATCAAGTGGAAAACCTTGGCAATTTTGGTGTTCGTAATAGGGAAAGCATAGCTCAATTAGTATGGGGCTTTTTCCATTACTGGGCTTACTGTCATGATTATGCCAATGATGTTATATCAGTTCGCATGGGCAGCACAATAAGGTGAGAAAACACTTGCTCGATATTTTTCCTTAATTGCACCCCAACCCCATGTTATGGCCAATTTACATAAAAAACCCAGCAATAGAAATCCATTTTCACAAAAAATCCCATGCAACCTAACCGATCGTGGCCCCGTTTTCTTGTTTGCAGCAAGAGAGATAAAGACTGGACTAGGAGAGTCGGCAACGACCGGCACCTGATATGCATCGAAGATCCATTTGAGGTGTCCCATGATCTTGGAAGGGTAGTGGACAGGTACAGTATAAGAGTCCTAAGAGAAGAGTTTGTTCGTGCTGCAGAAGTCATGCACTATGATGCTAATCCTTTTGTCACTCTTTTTGAACCCTATATTCCAAATTAGTGGTATTGCTAGGTGTATAGTGTTGCCAAATATTTATATTTTTTGTAAATTGTTGTCCTCTGTTGCGTGAAACATAGCCAGTATTCTTTTTGCAACATTGGTAATTGTCTGGTATTTTTATGGTAAAGATGTTCCCTTTGCTAAGTGTGTCCTCAATGAAGACTAGTCTTACCTTTTCTCCATCCTCTATTTGAACTAGGGGTGCGCATCGGGTCAAGTTTTTCAGATTTGGATAGTTCGGGTCGGGTATCAGAAGTTTTAGATAGCATTTTTTGCTACTCGAATTCGACCTGAACTCGCCGGGAACTGGACAGTTGGGTATCCGACTGGGTCTTTTTCAGTAGTATGGTCGTACTCAAAATTCGATCCAAAAATTCCGTGGGGTATCTTAAATTATTTTTGTTAATTAAATGTGACACCATTAACATTTAACAATGCCTTTTGACACCAACATTAAAACATTCTTGTACGACCAATGTCCTTGGGCCCAATCATATATTAGTAACATTAATAACAAGAAGAAAAAAAAGCCAAAGATTAAGTTCGAATTTTTCTTTCTTTTTTTTAAAATTCGAAGTTGAATTCAAGCCAAATCTATTATCTATATTTACATAAAAATATATTAAATTTTGAAACTGAGAAGTATGAATCGAATTCGTCGAAGCCAATTTGAATTATACAACCAGAGCTCAAACTTATTTTTTGACTTGTCACGTTCGAGTTCGAACTTAAACCAAGGTTGAACGACTCGTTTGCATGTTTCGTATTGGGATGTTTGAAAATTTTTTGAGTTTTGAAAAAGTTAGGTGGAAGTTAAAGTCTTAAAAAATTGAAAAGTTAAATATATATATAGTCTCTTTTTGGTTCTAAATAGATATTTCTTTAAAATGTGCAAATACTTTCATACATCAGATATAACTAGCAAACTTTGCACATTCAATGCAGGTGCAAAATAAAAAATAATTATTGTATAATTATATTAAAATTAATTTTTTTTATTAAATATATATTTTATAGTTATTTTTAATATAATCACTAATTTATGATAAATAAATAGCGTAAAATAATGTCATATTAGTAATTATAAAATTTTAAACTATGAGGAAAAAAAAAAAAAAAAAAAGAGAAGTCAGGAAGAGAAGTGATAAGAAAGAAAAGAGAAATTAAGAAAACATGGAAGAGATAAAGTCCGATGAAATCAATTAATAAATAACCGTCCTCGAATGGGACTTTTTGGGGCGGTTGGCGTAGTTCTACTTTTAGAGAGAAGTTGCCTATTGTCTTTCGTGGGCATTTTTGTTGGTTCTTCCTTTTGGACGACTGGATTTGTGCTTGTATTTGGTTCTTTAGTCTTTGTGCTTTATATATGGGGGGACCTCGCTAATAACCCTACGGTCGTGGTGCCGGTTTCTTAAAAAAAAATAAAAAAAAAATCAATTAATAAATAAATAGAAAAAAATATATTTTTTAGAGTTCAAGAGACCAAAGTTGGGTCTCTCCCTTAATAGATAGTATTAGTAACCCGGCACACTCTACGAGTGTGCAAATTTACTATTATCTAATTATATTAAATTTAATTTTTATATTAATATATATTTTATAATTATATTTAATATAATTATAAAATTATGATAAATAAATAGTATAGGATAATGTTATATTAGTTAAGAAAAATTAAAAATATGAGGAGAAAAAAATAAAAATTATATAGAAAAAGAAAAGAAAAAAATTGTAATGGGGTAAGAGAAAAGAAAAGTTCTTAAAAGAGAGAGAGAAGAAAAGTTAATAGAAAGTTGTTGGAGTGATAAAAAAATAAACAAATGAAAAAAAAAAAGAAAAGAAAAAATTGTAAGAAAACAAAACAGACAAAAAAAATAAATAAAAAAAAAAGAGTTCAAGAGTTCAAGAGTCCAAACGGTCTGTCTCTTTGGCTTAATATAATAGTATAGTATAGATAAATTAGTGACCCAGCAGTCCTGCAGATTTGATGCGTGTGTAAAGAAAATTGAATTAAAATTTTCATGGTATTATTTTATTTATAATTATTTTTAATATAATTATACTTTTTTGATAAATAAATGAATAAACAAAATAAGATAATATTGAATTAGTATAAAATAATAATTCAAATAAAAAATTAAAAAAATCGAAATGAATCGAGAAAAAAAGAATTAAATATAAATTAGTAAAAAAAAAGAAAAAAAAAATTGAGAATCCAATATTAAAGAGATTAAAAAGAACACTATTAAAATACATTAATAAAATTTACGTTAAAAAAAAAAAAAAAAAGGTCTATGAATCGCTCTCTCATAGTGTAGATAATATACTGGATTAGGATTTGGAGTCATGCACTCTACTGAAATAAGTAATTGAATATGGCTGAAGAGAATCAGATTCATTCCTCCGCCACTGCCACCACAGCCGGCCAATTGCCGGAAATTGTGGTCCTCGGACCACCGGCGCTGTTCAAAATACACGGCGAAGCAATCTCTTCACGATTCCACACGTTAAGGCCGTGGGAGTCGCCACTACCTCTGGCGGAGTTCCTTGCGGCCAACGCCCAGAAAACTCAGGCCGCCCTTATCTCCGGCGTATTCAATCTCTCCGCCGCCGTGCTCGACAACCTCCCCTCCGTTCGCATGGTAGCCACCACCAGCGCAGGCCTCGACCACATAGACCTCGAGGAGTGCAGCCGCCGCGGCATCGCACTCGCGAATTCTCCGAACATCTTCTCCGTCGACGTAGCCGATCTTGCGGTCGGGCTTCTCATCGACGTGCTTCGGGGAATCAGCGCCGGAAATCGGTTTGTGAAAAATGGGCTATGGCCCAAACAGGGAGATTATCCTCTTGGATCCAAGGTATGTATTTCTTTAAAATTCGAAAGAGCTTTTCAAGATTCATGTTTAGTTGAGCATTGAGTACAGCATAAGGGATTCTAACATGAAGATTGAATTTTTATCCTTTTTTCTAAGATTGAATTGATTACTATGTTTTACTTACAGAAGAATTCTGCTGTTTGATTGAAATTGGTACTATTGCTTAGCTTTTTTTTTGGTGGGATTGCTTAGCTAATGCATGCTATTATATTCGTGAATTATGCTAGTTACATTAATATTGACGAGTAAGTGTTGAGGGAAAAGTTGGATATTCGTAAAAGCTTTGAAATTACATCATTGAAATACATTAATCCATGCGTAATGTAAATTCTTCAACAGTGGAAATATTCATAATTTCTCGCAATTCAAGACAAGTTTGTGTAAGCCGGTTAAACCTCAGGGTATGTTAGTGTAATTATCCGTTTTTCAAAGTTAATGATAGCATGTTTGATTGTGTAGTTAGGAGGCAAGAAAGTTGGAATTGTGGGCTTAGGAAGCATCGGCCTTGAGGTAGCAAAACGGCTCCAACCCTTTGGCTGTGAAGTATCATACTACTCGAGACACAAGAAACCCTCGACTCCATACGCATTTTCCTCCAATATCACAACATTAGCAGCTGAGTCTGATATACTCATTGTCTGCTGCGCTTTAAATGAGCAAACTCATCATATCATCAACCGCGGCGTGTTAATGGCGTTAGGCAAAGGTGGAGTTATTGTCAACATTGCGCGTGGCGCAGTGGTAGACGAGAAGGAATTGGTGCGTTGTTTGCAGTGTGAGGAAATTGCCGGGGCCGGTTTGGATGTCTTTGAGAACGAACCAACAGTGCCGAAAGAGCTTTTTGAGCTTGACAATGTTGTCTTGTCTCCACACTTTGCTGTCTTCACAGAGGAGTCTTTTGGAGATTCGTATGAGCTCATGTGTGGGAACTTGGAAGCTTTCTTCTCTGATAAACCTTTGCTTTCTCTGGTTTTGGAGGACTGAGTTTTTGCAGAGAATTAAGTTGAATTGATTGAAGTGTTTTATTCTGTTTAAGTGATGGGATTCTTGTGCATGTTTAAATCAAGTGTATAGATGACCTTGTGTGAGTTTTAAAAGGTATTTTGGAGGGGAAATACTTCAATCTGTCCTGGTTAACAAGATTTACTTATTTATGTGAGTACTGGTTTGGCAAGACTATAAAATAAACTTGTATGATGTGATTAAGAGCATCTTTACCTAAATTAAGAATTAGTATACTTTAACCAGACAATTTTAAAGAATAAAGTTAGGATGTAGACGAGCGGAGTCGGCTCTTGAACTTCATAAGCTGAGGCTTTGAAGGGCCGAGCTTGAGTTTGATGAATTGAGCTTGAGTTGAACATGGCTTGTGAAATTCTCAATTCTAAAAAGAGTCTGCGATGGATTTGAGCCGTATCAATGATAGTTGTACATCGGAACTCGAATACGAATTATTTGATTATATTTAATGATTGTCTTTTTTAGTACCATTAACTCTTATATAGATGATCGCGTCCAGGACCTCGATTGGATAAGAGGGGGAGATCTGCAAATTAATAGAGGATTGCTGAGAGCTTGAGTAAAAAGTATTTTCGCTGTAAGTATATGGTATCTCAAAAAGTAGGAGAATGAAACTTCTAGAAACTCTTTTATAGTAGAAGGGAGCAGGGAGTCGCGGATCAAGGGAGGTGGTAACTGGTTAGGTGAGCAATAGAGCCACGTTTCAATTGACAGGAATAATCCCTACAATCATGGGGAGTTGTTAGGGCTAAATCTAACCTTTTGGACTCTTCTAATGGATCTAACAACTTGTTGGTCAGTCCGTCTGCTAAGTGGGTCGAATCTTCCTACTATGCCAACAACTATCCATGACCTCCAACTGCTTTATAAATGAGTTGGGTCATACATAATATCATTAGGCTCTAGTATAAAATTTTCCCCTAACATCAATATTAGTATATTGTCGAATCGTTATACTGCATATGACTTGATGATTAATAGGGTTATAATTAATTTATGAGACCCTAATTTGAGGGAGCCATCCTTTGATTCTTCATTGTATGAAGACAACAAATTAGAACTTAATTTACCGCATCGTGAGATTTTTGATACGTTACCAATTTAAAAATGTTAACAATATGAAGAGTGTACCCAAACCTACGCAAAATTCTTCTTGTTCTCTTTCTGAGCAAGGCAAAAGCTTCCTTCTCAACTCCGATCCGACGGTGGAGAACACAGTTCCACCGTCGGATCGGCCCAGATCTGTTCTGTTTTACTCAATTCTTTTTCGTTCGTTGGGATCCGTCCAGATCTGCTGTCACTCTCACGGATCTACGGTAAGTTTCATCACCAATCTTCCAGATCTACTGGCATCCTCTCAGATCTAACAGATTTCTCTGTTCACAGACGATTTCTTTAACTGGTTTTTTTTATTTTTGGTATTTTTTCTTTCATTTCTTCCGTATGGAAGCTTTATCCCTTCCGTATGTAAGTTTTATCCCTTCCGTTTGGAAATTAGTTTTATCTTTTCCTGTGTTTATCCGAGAAATTTTCTGACCGAGTTATCGGTTGTAGGCCCAGCTATCTGTGCTCAATTCGGAGAAAAAACGACTGCGGAACTCCAGTCGCATCAGATAGAGATCAACTTGAGAGGACCAATCTTCAAAGAGTCCTTTTCTTTTACTAATCATGATGCTAATATAATAGCTCACAAATCTTTTGGAATTGCGGCTTCGGCCTGCGTTAATTTTTTGTTATTGCTTCTTGTATTCTTCTTATTGTTACTCATAATTTGCTATAATATTCCTCTTTGAGGGTTTTGGTTGTCAAAAAAAAAAAAAAAAAATGCCGCATCACATTGCCCTTACCATATATAATGTTGAAGTGTGGCTTAATTTAGTCAAAGTCAGTCAAAGGTGGAGCTGAGTTGGCGTCAAGGTGGCGCTGAGTTGTCGCAAGGTTGTGAACAAGTTGTCGATGAGCTAGCACAAGTTGGCGTACAAGTTGTAATCAAGTTGTCAACGAGTTAGAATTGAGCTAGCGTCGAGTTGTCAACGAGTTGTCACTGAGTTGTGATACAGTTGTCGCTGAGTTGTCATTACTATTCATATGACGGCTGGAACTTTTCTATAAATAGAAGACTTCTTGTTCAGTTTTGAGAGAGCTGAAAATATAAAAAGCCTAGAGAGTCGAAGCAATGTCCTATGCTTCGTGAAATCCTGTTGTGAGGCTTGTAAATTAGAGAGTTTGGGAAACACTTGAGAGCTAATTCTTGTGATAGAATTGTGAGGTTCTCTGTGGGTGTTGGGTTAATTAGAGGATAGGTTTTTCTCTAATTGTTGTAAACTCTCTGTTATAGTAGAATCGCTCCCCTTGTCCGTGGACGTAGGCAAATTCTGCCGAACCACGTAAATTTTCGTGTCTTACCTTTTTCATTCTCTATTCTATATCATTTATTGTGGTCAATTCAAGAAACAATATACTATCAGATCCGGGGTGCTATCCTAACAAACTGGTATCAGAGCACTGGTTGGTATATTTTTCGGCTATTTCCTATTAAGTTAGGATGTCGACTACTAAATTTGATGTTGAGAAGTTTGACCGAAAGATCAACTTCACATTATGGCAAGTAAGGATGCGTGCAATCCTTGTACAGAATGGAGTTCAAAAGGCTTTAGGTGTAAGGCCAGAAGGTATGACAAACACTAGATGGGAGGAGATGGACGAGAAGGCTCGCTCGGCGATTCAATTGTCCTTGGCAAATGAAGTTTTGCGGGAGGTGATCTCCGAAAGGACGGCAAAGGCACTATGGGAGAAATTAGAGTCTCTCTATCTGAAAAAGACTCTAACAAACAAGCTTTACAAGAAGCAATGCTTGTATTCACTCCGAATGAGTGAAGGTACATCTCTGAGTAGTCATATTGATGAGTTTGAATCTATAATTATGGATTTGCAAAATCTAGATGTTACAATTGATGAAGAAGATAAGGCCTTGTTATTGTTGTGTTCGTTACCTCCTTCATATAGACATTTTAGAGAAACTATGTTATATGGTAAAGATACAATTTCTTTGAAAGATGTCAAATTTTCTTTGGAAACTAAAGAAAAGATTGACCATGATATCACGGGGCAAATAAGTGATAGTCAGACACAAGGTCTATATGCAAGGGGGAGGCCTAAAGAAAGAGTAACCAACAAAGTTAGGCCGAAATCTAGATCTAAATCCAGAAATAGATCTGTTGTATGTTGGCACTGTAAGGAACCAGGGTACGTTCGAAAAAACTGCGATAAGCTACAGAAGAAAAAGAATGCTCCACAGGATAAAAGTAATGACTCTGGCGAGGCCAGTGTTGCTGAAGACAGCGGTGATACCGATGTGCTTCTTGTGACAGAGAAGCATGCTAAATTCAATGATGAGTGGATTATGGATACGGGTTGTTCTTATCATATGTGTCCTAGTCGGGACTGGTTTTCATCATATGAGTCTATTGATGGAGGAGTTGTTTTGATGGGAAATAATGCACCCTGCAAAACAATTGGCATAGGAACAATTCGGATCCGGATGCATGATGGAATTGTCAGAACATTGACTGATGTAAGACATGTTCCTGACCTGAAGAAAAACCTCATTTCATTGGGCACCCTTGATGCCAATGGGTGCAAGTTTTCAGCTGAAGGTGGAGTATTGAAAGTTAGCAAAGGTGCACTGGTGGTAATGAAGGCTAGAAAAGCAGGAAGCCTGTATGTATTACAAGGCTCGACAGTGATAGGCTCTGCAGCAGTTTTTTCATCGTCAATGCCAGACTCTGATATTACAAAGTTATGGCATATGAGGCTCGGGCATATGAGCGAGAAAGGTTTGACCTTGTTAAGCAAACGAGGACTTCTATGTGGCCAAAGTACGGGAAAAATGGATTTCTGTGAGCACTGTGTATTCGGCAAACAGAAGAGGCTCAGCTTTGGCACTGGAATTCATAGAACTAAAGGACCTTTGGACTATATTCACTCTGATCTGTGGGGACCATCACCAGTTCCATCAAAAGGAGGAGCTCGATATCTATTGACCTTTATTGATGACTTTTCAAGAAAGGTTTGGGTTTATTTTCTAAAACACAAGAGTGATGTGTTTGAAACTTTTAAGAAGTGGAAAACTCTAATCGAGAAGCAGACTGGGAAGCATATCAAAAGACTTCGAACTGATAATGGCCTGGAATTCTGTGGAGGAGATTTTAATAGATTTTGCGAGGCTGAAGGAATTGTTAGACATCGCACAGTGGTTAAAACTCCACAACAGAATGGCGTAGCTGAACGTATGAATAGAACCCTTTTGGAAAGGGCTCGGTGTATGCTTTCCAATGCTGGCTTGTCCAAGGATTTTTGGGCTGAAGCAGTTTCCACGGCTTGTTTTTTGGTGAATCGATCACCGTCTACAGCAATTGAGTTCAAAACTCCTGAAGAGGTATGGTCCGGTAAACCAGCTGATTATTCAAATTTAAGAATATTTGGATGTCCTGCTTATATGCATGTTAGTGAAGGAAAATTGGAGCCTCGTGCTAGAAAATGTATTTTTCTTGGTTATGCTTCTGGGGTGAAAGGATATAGGTTGTGGTGTCCTGATCCTAAGTCACCTAAATTTATAATTAGTAGAGATGTTACGTTTGATGAATCTACTCTGCTAACCCCGAGAAAGGAGCCTATAGTTTCTTCTGATACAAGTGAGGTCGGTAGTACATCAAAGGAGGTGGAGCATGAGATTCCTAGTCCACCATTGGTGTCTGAAACTCCAGATGAGCCTGACATTATTGAAGAAATACCTCCTAGGGAAGAAAGAAGCATTGCAAGGGACAGACCAAGAAGAGAATTTAGACCACCACAAAGATTAATTGATCTTGTAGCATATGCTTTATATGCTGGAGAAGAAACAGATTCTGTAGGCGAGCCATCTACATACTCTGAAGCCGTTTCTTCTGTTGATTCCACAAAGTGGTTGATTTCCATGCAAGAAGAGATTGAGTCTCTTCACAAGAATAATACTTGGGTACTTGTGAAACCGCCGGCTAAACAAAGGATAGTTGGTTGCAAATGGATCTTCAAGAGAAAGGATGGAATTCCTGGAGTGGAGGATGCAAGGTATAAGGCACGATTGGTAGCTAAGGGCTACAGTTAGTTACCAGGTGTAGATTTTAATGATATTTTCTCGCCTGTTGTGAAGCATAGTTCTATTCGTGTCTTGCTTGCATTAGTTGCCATGCATGATTTGGAGTTAGAACAACTTGATGTCAAAACTGCATTTTTGCATGGTGAGCTGGAAGAAAATATCTATATGCAACAACCAGAGGGATTTGTTTTTGAAGGAAAAGAAGATCATGTTTGCTTATTAAAGAAATCGTTGTACGGTTTAAAACAGTCTCCAAGACAGTGGTACAAGCGATTTGATTCCTTTATGATTAGCAACGGATACTCAAGGAGCAGCTATGACAGTTGTGTCTATTTCACGAAGACTCATGATGGGTCATTTATCTATTTGCTTCTTTATGTTGATGACATGTTGATTGCAGCTAAAAACATGTCCGATATTGATGAATTAAAGAAGCAGTTGAACAGAGCGTTTGAGATGAAGGATCTTGGTGCAGCGAAAAAGATCCTTGGTATGGAAATCAAAAGGGATCGTAAAGGTGGAAAATTATATTTAACTCAAAAGAGTTATATTGAGAAAGTTCTGGAGAGGTTTGGCATGAAAAATGCTAAACCGGTATCAACTCCGTTTGCTGCGCATTTCAGATTATCAGCTTCTTTATCACCAACGTCAGATGAAGAAAAACAGTACATGACTAGAGTTCCTTACTCCAGTGCAGTTGGTAGCATTATGTATGCTATGGTTTGTACGCGACCAGATATTTCACATGCTGTGAGTGTGGTCAGTAGATATATGTCTTGTCCTGGAAAATCACACTGGTATGCAGTGAAATGGATTTTAAGATATTTGCGTGGAACTTCAGAAGCTTGTCTGGAGTTTGGCGGGAGTAGCAGCTCTTTGGTTGGTTTTGTCGACTCTGATTATGCAGGTGATCTTGATAAAAGAAGATCATTGACAGGTTATGTATTCACTCTTGGAGGAGGTGCTGTTAGCTGGAAAGCCTCGTTACAACCTGTGGTTGCTTTGTCCACGACAGAGGCTGAATACATTGCGATAACTGAGGTGATCAAAGAAGGAATTTGGCTTAGAGGCTTACTTGGAGAACTTAGTTCTTGTTCTGATGATACAACCATTTTCTGTGATAGTCAAAGTGCTATTCATTTGACTAAAGACCAGATGTTCCATGAAAGAACTAAGCATATCGATATCAAGTATCATTTTGTTCGTGAAGTTATTTTACGGGGTGATATCTCAGTGAGAAAGATTTCCACACTGGAGAATCCTGCAGATATGTTAACTAAGCCTCTTCCAAAAGTCAAGTTCAAGCAATGCTTGGACTTGAATGGTCTTGCTGATAATTGAGTCTTATCTCGAAGGTGGAACGAGTCTACTATGACATTTAAGCCAAGGTGGAGATTTGTTAAAGTGTGGCTTAATTTAGTCAAAGTCAGTCAAAGGTGGAGCTGAGTTGGCGTCAAGGTGGCGCTGAGTTGTCGCAAGGTTGTGAACAAGTTGTCGATGAGCTAGCACAAGTTGGCGTACAAGTTGTAATCAAGTTGTCAACGAGTTAGAATTGAGCTAGCGTCGAGTTGTCAACGAGTTGTCACTGAGTTGTGATACAGTTGTCGCTGAGTTGTCATTACTATTCATATGACGGCTGGAACTTTTCTATAAATAGAAGACTTCTTGTTCAGTTTTGAGAGAACTGAAAATATAAAAAGCCTAGAGAGTCGAAGCAATGTCCTATGCTTCGTGAAATCCTGTTGTGAGGCTTGTAAATTAGAGAGTTTGGGAAACACTTGAGAGCTAATTCTTGTGATAGAATTGTGAGGTTCTCTGTGGGTGTTGGGTTAATTAGAGGATAGGTTTTTCTCTAATTGTTGTAAACTCTCTGTTATAGTAGAATCGCTCCCCTTGTCCGTGGACGTAGGCAAATTCTGCCGAACCACGTAAATTTTCGTGTCTTACCTTTTTCATTCTCTATTCTATATCATTTATTGTGGTCAATTCAAGAAACAATATACTATCAGATCCGGGGTGCTATCCTAACATATAATGTAGTGTATCCATTAATTAATCAAGTAATAAAACATATATATATATATGAGACCTAACATTATTTCTGAATGAAACGTGACAAAAGGCTGTCTTGTTGTATGATTAAAATGGGAATAATTTTTTCTTAAATACAACTATGTTTGATTGTCACCTTCTTTAGAGATGTACCATAATCCAACCCATGATATCTAGTTAGGATCTGATATGTTATTAGTTAAGTCATCATTTCAATTATTACCTCTATGATTTAACTCTAGCTATACTCATTTGTTGTAGCCGTAATAACTTATAATGCGCGAATATGATGGGAAAATACAGATATAAATATGGATCATTGGATCGGAATGAATATTGTTAGCTCCTAAAATCTTGAAAAAACTAAACGGATGGTTAATTTGATTTTAATGCTATGTTTTGAATATGTTTATTGCATATTGTGCCTTTTTGACTCTTTTAGGTCTCAAGAAAATTCATTTATATTTGTTGGTTCTCTAAAAAAATATGATTTACACACTTTGCGTATCAACTCCCAAGAGGCAATAAAACACGAGATATAAATGCTCAAATTCAAATTGTGGATGGAGCACTATTTAATTTGAACAAGAGATTACATTCAACGCATTCAGAGCTTAATACTTTTATAAAGCTAACACATATAGAGCCGACATTTCAAATAGCATTTTAATTTGATTTGATCTGAATTTGTAGGATATCGGACAATCTGATATTCGATCTAGTCTTTTTAGTAGTATGATCGTACCCAAAATTTCGATCCGAGAATTTTGTGGGATATTGGGTACCTCGATTCGAAAATTTGGTGGTACATCGGATACCTGATCCAGTACTCGAAATTGCTCAAAAAACCGATTTAATCAGATTTTATCCGAAATTGCTCAAAAAATCCAATTTGCTCGGGTTTTAATTTTTATTCGATCGGATCGGATCAGATCGAATCGGATCGGATACTCCAATACATGGTGTGAAATGTCCACTCCGAGTTTCTTCTGGTGTATTTGGGTAATTGCATGTATTATTCTTTTATTCGTTTATATATGCGGCTATAATTAATAACTTTCTTCAAATTGGAAATAATTTAGTTTTCTCTTCCATGTAAAAAGAATTTATACTAACTCCCCAATTCAAATTTATAATTTGATTTTACTCCCTACTAAACTAAATCTAAATTGACCGCAATACTCTTATTCTTTTTCCTTTCCATACTTCAGTTTTAAATTTGAGTGCTTAACTTTTACGGATAATACTCAATTTTTAAATTTGAATATTTTAATGTTTATGAATAATACCACCATCCCATTTCTACGATTTTTACGAACTGCCATCTCATCTATACGACTTTTACGAAACCGTAATCCCTCATCCAATTTTAAGTACTTTTCAATGTCTCAATACTTCACACACGATGTGCATATATTTTTAATAAGAGAATTAGTCTTTCGATTATCTTTAACAAATTAGAGTTCAATAATTGGTAAATTAGGGTTGAAAATCTTTCAAATTTTATTTTCTGAAAAACGTCAAACACAATAATCCTTATGATTTCATACGCATTTTGTGTGTTGAAACTATTTGATATATCTGCATCTTTTTAAAATGATTTGATCTATTATTCTTCTATTTTCATTCTTTTTTCATTCCTCTTCATTTTTTTCCCTCAAGAGGAAGGTATTAATGACTAGAAATTGTTTTGTTTATTCTCTATGTTTATTAATCTATTATATATATCCATAATTAAATAGAGAGAATTTGATAACGTGAAATGTCATCACAATTTACAGAAGTGAAATAGAAACTTTCCAAACTAGAGTATCCAATCAGATAATTTCTTTCTTAAAACTAGAGCGAATCCACTCAAATAATTTATAATTACATATATCTTTTCAACATATTATCTCAAAGTTAAGTGATCAGAAGATTGGAAAAAAAAAAAAAAAGAGTTGTGGTTGTCTTCTATCATATTAAAACTTTAGGGATAATTACATCCAACTACCCTTAGGTTTGGTCTAATTATAATTCAATCCTAATTTTTTGCATATTTAACATGTAGTCCCTAAACTTTACATTTCGTTTGAGGTCCCTGACGTCCGTTAGGGTTCCGTTAGGTTGGTTAGTTGTCCTTCCTAAATTGTCTCTGAATTTGTTACAAATACATCCTTATAGTTTCTTTTTAACAACAAAACGATCCCTATTCTTTTTGGAATTTTGGAAGGACAATTGATCAATTTAACGGAACTCTAACGAATGTCAGGGACCTCAAATTGGAATGTAAAGTTTAGGGACTACATGGTAAATATACAAAGAATAAGGATTGAGTTGTAATTAGGTCAAATCTGAAGGTAGTTAGATGTAATTTTCCTAAAACTTTAAAGAATGACTGAAATCCTGAAAAAAATTAATTTATCCTTATTAAAAACACGTGCACATTGCGTGTAGAGTATTCAGGCACCGAAAATTCACTTACAATCCCAAAAACCACTTAAAATTAGACGGGGATGACGGTTTGTAAATATCACGTAAATGGGGCGGCGATTTGCAACAAAAATAAGTTTGGATGAGTGTGTAAATAGACATAGTTCGGATGACAAAAAATATTTCTCCCTATTTTTAATGTTTTTTTTATTTTTAATTTAATTTTAGATGCTTTGATCTCATATAAAATTGAGAAAAAAAAATATATAATTGACTCCCAAAATTTTTTGACCTTATTGATTGATAATTTTGGGGTCGCCTATGCTTGTTTGAAATCTCATTTTGAGGGGAAAATGCCAAAAATAAGATACCAACTATCCATAACTTGCATTTTTGGGATTCTTTATTTTCCGGTGACAAAATAAACCAGTAAGTCTAAAAAATTTGCAATTTGAGAATAAAATTCACCAAAAAAGTGACGTGTACGCTGGAAAATAACACGCGTATGCCACAAAAATTTTCGACCCTATTAGTTGATAATTTTGAGGTCCCCTATGCTTGCTTGAAATCTCATTTGAATGTACATGTGAACTATAAGTAGGTGTGCTTATTTGTTAGAAAGTGAATCTCATAATAGTGTTATTAAACTATTTATTTATTAATTAATTAAACGTGACACCGTAAACTATGACATAGACATAAATACAATTAGACGCACAGTAAAAATTATTGCACGACCAATGTCTTTGAAGGCTGCTCAAAGATCAATTTTGAAGTTGAATTCGAGCCAAACCTATTTTGTTTATTTACATAAGAATATATTAATTTTTGGAGCTCAAAATTAAGTATGAATCGAATCTGTCGAATCCAATCTCAAAGGCAATTTTAAATAAGAAAATTGTTGGTAAATTGGAATTATAAGAGTTGAACTCTAACTTATTTCTTAACGCATTGGATTTGAACGAGTTCGATCTTAAACGAAGGTCGAAACTTGTTCAACCGGCTCGTTTATATGTTTCATACATGGGTATTGGGTGCTAAGAAATTTTCTGAGTTTTGGAAAACCAAAAGTACACATGTTAAAGTTGGCCAACAGTTTAAAAACAATGAATGTTTGAAAAGAAAATTAAATATTTCTTCAAATTTTGCGAACATCTTGGTAAGTTTATAAGTAAAGGGTGAATTATATTTGGGCCCCCTAATATTTGGGGTAATTATAAGTTTCATCCTACATTTTCGTATTTTATATATTAATCTCTGATAGTTAAGTTTCGTTTGAGGTTTCTGACGTCCGTCAGAATTATGCTAGATTTTTTTATGAATTTTAAAAAATAACCATCTGAAATATTTTGATATTTCTACATCATTGAAAATATTTCCAAGAACTTTTTTTTTTTTTTGACATAAAGAACTATTTTATTATATATTAAATGTTAAGGGCTCATTTTGTAAAATTTTATAGATTTCAAGGACTATTATGCATATCTTTGTGTATAATTTATATTTACAAAGATATATATATATATATATATATATATATATATATATATATAATAGTCTCTGAAATCTATAAAATACAAAATGAGCCCTCAACAGTTAATATATGACAAAATAGTAACTAAGAGTATTTCGACAATATAGAATTATTAAAATATTTTAGAAGGTTATTTTTGAAAAGAAATAATCACATCTGACTGCTCTATTATAGACCTAATTACAATGCAGTTTATCTAAATTGAGAAATTAAATTTTAGTCCTTAACTCTTGAGAACCGTTTGTGATTCTGACGTCCGTTAGAGTTCCGTTAGGCATATCTTTAATAGTCCCTAAAATCTATAAAAATTTGTAAAACGATCCCTTAACATTTAATATATAACAAAATAGTCCCTGAGAGTATTTTCGATAATGTAGAAATATTAAAATATTTCACAGGGTTATTTTTGAAAAAAAATAATTACATCTTACTATTCTATTTTAGGCTTAATTACAATGTAATCTATTCAAATCAAGAAATTAAATTTTAGTCCTTAACTCTTGGGAACCGTTTATGGTCTATGATGTTCGTCAGAGTTCCATTATATCATTACAAAAATACCCCCAAATTTCTTAAGGATAATCATAAAAAAATTCAACGAAACCCTAAAGGACGTCAGAAATCTCAAACTCAGGAACTAATATGTTAAAAATGAAAATGGAAGCATTGGAATTTGCATGCAAAGTTTTGTTGGTCGTTCGTCATCTTTGACCGATGATTCCTTATTCGTTGGTTGTCGGATTTTAATTTTGAGACCACCGTTTTGTTCTTTGCGTTGAGACTTTCGATTTGATGTATAATATCAACACATTTGAAACCTGATTTGTACAAATTTAACCTTATAAATCACGTCAAAAAAAAAAAAAAAAAGTGAACGGAATATTTCCTAAGATTCCACAGGAAAGTGGTTATGTGCAACAATTTTGAAAGGTTGGGGGACAAATCGCCCAAAATGAAAAGATGGGGATGCCCAAAAGAAGGGGAGTTGTGTAATTACCCCAACTTGTAATTACCCCAAACCTCAGTACAAAAGGAACTTAATTGTCAGGGTTAATATATAAAAAATGGAAATGCCGTGTAACTTGAAAATGCCCCAAACCTGAGGAGACCCAAATGCCCAAATGTAATTCGCCATAAATAAATGGCGTGATTAGGCAATGACCCGAGTTCGAATCCGCTGACCACTTGGGGTTTTGTTTTTTGAAAAAAATAAAAAATGGTGTGATTAGAGTAATGTACTGTACTAAAATAAGTAAATTGGATATGGCTGAAGAGAATCAGCTTCGTTTCTCTGCCACCTCGGTTTACCAATTGCAGGAAATTATGGTCCTCGGACCACCGTCGCTCTTCAAAACACACTGCGAAGCAATCTCTTCACAATTCCACACTTTAAGGCCGCTACCTCTGGCGGAGTTCCTTGCGGCCAACCCCAGAAAACTCATAAAAAGGGATAATTACGAACAGCCCCCTGAGGTTTGACGATATTACATATTACTCCCTGAGGTTTGAAAAATTACAAACTCCCCCTGACTTTTACACTCTCTCTCACAAATTTCAGCTGGCGTTAATTACACCGTTAAATTCAAATTTAAATTCCAAAAACAACCTTAGAGGTTATATTGTAATTTTACTTAGAGTTTAATGATATAATTGTAATATTAGTTAATTTTAAATCTTTTGTATTTAAAAAGTTGTTATTTGATTTAATATTTAATATTTTATCTATAAATATAAATTGAGTTAGATATTCCATTCATATTTATTTCTATAAAATATGATAAGTTATAAATTTTCTTTTATATTTATATCTTAGTTTTAAATATATTTTGTATAAGTTCATTTAAAGTTAATTTAAAATAATTTATTTGCAATTATAACTTCTCTCAAAATAAAAATTCATATAAAAAAAACTCACACAAACATCAATTAGTGCACTATTTATTTATTTTTTCTCAAAATTGAAAATCATAAGGAACACACCAATATCAATAAATGCATTAGTAAATTCACATAAATATCCGTCAGAGTCATTTAAACAATTATTTCAAACATTGAACATGTATGATCAATATCTACAGAAAAATATTAGGCATCCATAAACTCTAGGTATGAAATTAGTTTATCATAAAAATATTAAAGTATCATTAAGTAGTATTTATTGAAAAAAAAAAATGCTACGTAGACATACTTACATCAAACCCCCTAACAATCTCCGTCATTGCATTAACCCCCTTACAATGTCTGTCATTACATTAACCCCTTTACCTTTGACTCTTTATTAATTACATATATTCCCTGAGTTTCAACATATTAGGGGCAAAATAATAAATTTCGAACATTCCGTTAAATTTAACGGATGAGATAATGGGCCAGGGGGTAGTTTGTAATTTCTCAAACCTTCGGGGGTAATTTGTAATATCGCCAAAGCTCTGGGGGTTGTTCATAATTATTCCTAAAAAAAAAATCGCCTAGAAAACTCAGGCCGCCCTTATCTCCCGCGCGTTCAATCTGTCCCAGAACCTCCCCTCCCTCCGCATGATCGCCACCACCAGCGCCGGAGTCAACCACATAGACCTCGAGGAGTGCCGCCGCCGCAGCATCGCCGTTGCGAATTATCCGGCCATCTTCTCCGTCGACGTAGCTGATCTTGCAGTCTGGCTTCTCATCGAAGTGCCGGAAATCGGTTTGTGAAAAATGGCTTTGGCCTAAACGGGGAGATTATCCTCTTGGATCCAAGGTATATATGTGTTTCTTCGAAATTCAGATGACCTTTTCAGTATTTATGTTGAATTGAGGATTGGGTGCAGCCATAAGGGATTCTAACAATAAAGATTGAATTTTTATCTTCTTTTCTATGATTAAGTTTGAACTGATTACTATGTTTTAGTTAAAGAAAAATTCTACTGTTTGATTGAAATTGTTACTGCTACATCATGTATGATCTGTATATCCCCTTGGCTTAGTATAAGGAATAGAATTTGGGGAGAGGGGACTAGATTGAAAAGAGAAAAGAATTCGTTGCCTTAGTGAGGGCGAAATTACAATCCTCGTAATAGGTTTGGCTAATGCATATAGCATTCATAAATTAATATAAGATTTAGGGTAAATTAGGGAACCAAATCTTGCAACAACTTGAGAGGATTAATATAAGACACAAGTAAGTAGAGGAGTCTTGAGGAGTGAGGCCCAAGTAATAACAACTAAAGAGAATAATGTAAAATTTGGGGTAGACTAGGAAATCGAGTTAATACTTAATAGGGAATCATTCCTTATAAATAAGAACTAAGGAGAGAGCGTATCTTGAAAACCAAGAAACACATGCACGTTAAGAGAGAGAGGCATTCATTCCTTATAAATAAGGAGAGGTTCTCATCATTGGCACCTACCTCTCGGAAATTTTTCTCAGGAAACCTATCAACCATCTCTTGGCCGCCGTATTAACCAGAGAAGGAGCGTTGGGAGACCAACGAGAGGAAGCAAGGTCGACCGGAATTCGTGACACAAAGGGACGAACACAAGATATCTGCCGTTCTACCGCCAGGCACGACGGTGGAACAAGTAAGGACACACAAACCTTCTAATTTCTCATATATATTTCCAAGCTCGATCGTTATTCACATTCCGGGATATTTGCATTTGCATTTGCATCATCCTACTTTCATTATACCAATGGAAAAACGAGCAAGTGTAATTAATTTAATTGACGTTATCCTCGTTTAATTGTTTTCCCCTATTGTGGGACTAGTTTTATTATTACTTGCTACGTTTTAGCTATATTTTTCGAGGTTTACTGTTCTTTCCTAATTCATTCTCTATTTCTTTTCTAGAGAATATTCTTCTCTTTTAAAAATTCAAAAGAATGGATAATTAAGAGAGGTGAAAGATATGACAAAACCACATAAAATATTATTAAAAATAGAAAATTTTTCTATTTTTAGTAACTTGTCAAACAGTCGAGTTTGTTAACATGTCCTGGATTGAAACTAGTTTAATAAATGTTGAGAAAATTGCAATTTTGATATATCAACTCACCCTAATTCGCAATTGTGGTACAAAAAAATTTTCCGATGAAAAAACTAGCTCATAACTCTAAAAGTTTGCTATTTCATGCACTATTTGACTCGAATAGATATGACTCACCGGAAAATCCACAAAGCGGGTTTTGCAAGATTCGGGTGGGTTTTTCGGAGGATCATATCTATTCGGGTCAAATACTACCAACTTTTAGAGTTATGGGTTTTTTTTTCATCGAAATTTTTTTGTACCAAAATTGCGAATTATGATGAGTTGGTATATCAAAATTGCAATTTCCTCAATAAATGTTTGTCAATAAATGTTTTGTATCCTGTTTGAATTGAAATTGAAATTAAAATTAAATTGAATTGAATAAAATTGAACTGAATTGAAATTCAAATTGAATTAAATTTCACATTCCAAGTCCCCGATTGGTCATGGGTGTCCGAGGTGTGTAAACATGCTACACATTAGAAAAAAATATATTTAGGCCAATTACATTATGAAAAATATAAAAAAACTTATGCCAAGTATTTATTTAAGTTAGCTTTTGAGGTGAATTAGACTAAGCATTGTAGATGAGTTACGCCAAACACATAGGCCAAAGCACGTATTTGAGTTAGGGGTTCTTAGGTGAGTAGGCTAAACACTTATTTGCGTTACGCCGAGCACTTAGAAATAATTGTTTCGACAAATTACTTTTGAGGTGAGTTATGCCAAACATTGTCTCGGCAAACTTCCTTCTCATGATCTGATAATCGATTACCTTAATCAGGACTAAGTACAGATCTGATAGTAGAGGACAACGGATGATGGGTCAGAGGATGAGAAACTCTGATAGTAGAGGACAATGGATGATGGGTCAGAGGATGAGAAACAGGAAAAGTCAGAGACGGTGTAGAAGAGATATAAGCAGGTTTACTTCTCCCTTTCTAAAAGTTTTTCGGACACTAATCTGTGCCGTTGAAGAAAAGATCAAGCAGAAACAACGATTGTTTTTGGTGCTCGAAAACCTTGTAAGCAAAGAGTGGCCCGAGGCCCGATTATATCTAGTCGGATCATCTGCCAACTCCTTTGGCCTCCCAAGTAGCGACATTGACATATGCTTTGTAACTCAAAATAAGTATATTGACAAGCTTGAGATGTTGCTAAGCTTGGCTGATATATTGCACTCAGAAAAGTTCAAGAATGTGCAGGTAATGTAATGTAAACTTGTTAGTTGTTACCAATCCAAAGCCAACAGGAGTTGGGCTGGGGTTCTTTTTCTTCAGGGTAATGATCCTGATTCAAATTCCTCTATCCACTTGGGAATTGGGATGTGTTAAAAAAAAAAAACAAAAAAAAAACCTATTACCAATCGACATATATATATATTTGTTTTAATTCTTTTTCTTCTTCTGTTTGTGATCACCTTCAGGCGATTACGCGTACTAGAGTTCCTATCGTTAAGCTAATTGATCCATCCACCGGTATTTCGTGCGACATTTGTATAAGCCATGCGCATGCTGTTGTAAACACGAGACTGCTTCGAGATTATTCGAAGATAGATGTTAGACTCAGGCAACTGGTGATCATTGTGAAACATTGGGCTAAATTGAGACGAGTCAATGAAACTTACCAAGGAACTCTCTCGAGTTATGCGTGAGTCATCTTGAGTGATCCACTTATCGTTGCATTTTGATCGAGCTCTTCTTTTATGCTTTGGCTAATGAATCAGTTTTGTGTATCGTTTCAGGTACGTCTTGATGTGCATTCATTTCTTGCAACAGCGCATGCCACCAATTCTTCCATGTTTGCAGGTATGGATCGAATGATAACTTTTTCTAATGTGATCAATTCATGGACAAGTTGTGCTGATAGAATCTCAGACAATTGTATTCTGGTCCTACACTTATCAGTGCTTTCTTATTGTTGACAGATGATGGAACCTACTTATTCTGCAAATGTAGAAAATGTCGATTGTTCCTATTTCGATCAAGTGGAAAGCATTCGCAATTTTGGTGTTCGTAATAGGGAAAACATAGCTCAACTGGTTTGGGGTTTCTTCCATTACTGGGCTTACTGTCACGATTATGCCAATGACGTTATATCAGTTCGCTTGGGCAGCATAATAAGGTGAGAAAAACACACGCTCCATATTTTTCCACAACTTCATTGCACCTCACAAGGAATAAAATTTTTTACCATCCTGATTTATGAGTTTTGCAACCTTAACTAGAAAAGGTCCAAGATTGCAACCTCAACTACTATTTATTAACAAAGTGCAACCTAATTCCAATTATTGTATGACGTGTTAAAGGAATTGCAACTTCCAACTACTATTTTTTTTTTAATTACAATATGATTCCACTCTGACACATGAAAGGAATTTTGTACACGTATCACACGATAAGTGGAATCAGGTTGCATTTTGTTAATAAATAGTAGTTGGGGTTGCAACTTTGAAAGTAAAAAAAAACCTCATAATTCAGAATATCTTTACACACAAGCGCAGTAATAAAAATATGTTTTCACAAAACAGCCCGTGAAACTCTCAATTTGCTCACAAACTTTAGACTTGTAAAAGAATTATAAAATTACAATTTACCCCTGAAACCTAACTGATCATAGCCCCATTTTCTCGTTCGCAGCAAGAGAGCTAAAGACTGGACTAGGAGAGTCGGCAACGACCGGCACCTGATATGCATTGAAGATCCATTTGTGGTGTCCCATGATCTTGGAAGGGTAGTGGACAAGTACAGTATAAGAGTCCTAAGAGAAGAGTTCGTTCGTGCTGCAGAAGTTATGCAATATGATGCTAAACCTTTTGTCACTCTTTTTGAGCCCTATATTCCAGATTAGAGTGTTTTTGCTTTATTAGTCGTATAGTGTTTGCAAAGTAAGTTTTTTAGATTGTTGTCCACTGATGTGCTGAAAAATAGCCGGTATTCTTTCTGCAACATTGGTATAATTATTTGGTAAAGATGTTGTTCCCTTTGATAAGTGTGTCCCCGACGAAGAGAAGTCTTACCCTTTGTTCTCCCCTATTTGGAATAGGGGTGGGCATTTGGTCAGATTTTTGGGATTTGGATTGCTAGCCGAATTTAGGGATATCGGACAATCCGTTTTTGTTTTTTCCGGTAGTATGATTGTACCCAAAATTCGATTCAAGAATTTTGTGGGGATATCTGGTACCTGATTCGATACTCGAAATTGTCCAACTCAATCGGATTTTTATCCAAAGTTGCTTTAATAATCCAATTTGCTCGGGTTTTAATTTTTATTCGATTGGATCGGGTCGGCTACTCAATACATGGTGTGAAATGTCCACTCCTAGTTTGATCCGGTGTATTTGGGTAATTACATATTTTATTCTTTTATACATAGCACCACACCTATTACCAGTGTTTTTAAAACCGGACCGGACCGGCCGGTCCGACTGGTTTAACCGGTGACCGGTGGGTCTTCCGGTCCGGCACGCCCTATAAAACCGGCAACAATCGGATCGGATGGGAACCGACCGATTAACCGGCGGTTTTCGCCATGTTAACCGGACCGGATCGCCGGTCAGGTATTAAAAGACATTTTTTAATTTGTTCCTTTCTTTGTTTTCATCCGGAATTCCAGTTCAGACTTCCTTTCTTACCTTCTTTTCTTTTTCTTCCCTCTGCAGTCGGTCTTCTGGCGTAAGGTCTGTATTTTATTTTCTTTTCTTCTCCAATTTGGTTGTTTTCTCTCATGTTTGTTGAAGATAACTCTTGAATTATTTCTGCAGCGGATTCCTTCCTCTTCTGATGTGTGCGGCGGCTAATTAAGACTAGCAACCGGGGCACACTCGTTGCGTGTGCAACGTAAAAAAAAAATGTTATTCACTATATATATGACTTGTAGGTTATTTTCTACACGGTATGCAAAAAATAATAGTTTGTTTTATTAAAAATATTGCCTAAAATAGTGAAAATTATTGAATTAATATAAAATCTTTCAATGAAATCATCTAATACACTTAAAAAAAAATAGAAAAAAAGTTTAAAAAATTTATCCATAAACCCTTACAAAGTATAAATAGGATAATGTATTTCATATTTAAAAAAAACTATAAATCTAATATTGTACTCCAACAATGTTGCATTACAAAATGTAGAGAAACCGATCTGATCAAATGATTATAAATTACTACAACTAACTCCAGCTATAGACCTGCATTTTCGAGATTAAAAAGAAATATATAAGTAGTGAAACTCTAAAAGTTCATAAAGGTATTAATACTAAGTTAATGTTATTACTCGGTAATAGCTCTGCAAGCACATTTATATTCCTTGACGTCCATGCACCACTTTCGATAACGGTACTTGAAATACTACAATTGAATAAGTTAAGTTAGATTTCTACACATATATATACATGGAAATACATATATGTTTTAATAGATTATACCACATCAATTTCTGCATCACTATCACTCCATGTGTACCCACTGATAAAGAAAGCAATTAGAATATATAGTTTGTATAGTCTCAAAAATTATTTACACACAAAATTATAATTTAATATGCTCACATACTTATGTGTTCTCTGTATTCGTAACACTCGTAAAATCCATCTTCCTAAATCCCTTCAATTTATGCCGACAATCATCTTCCAACCAGGACTGAGTATCTGCAATTTTGAAGGCTACAAAAACACAACATAGATCATAGTTTATCATAGTTACGAACTTGTAGATAAGGACTTAACAGTTAGATGACATAAAATTCTTAATTATATATTTACTCTTTGAGAAGTGATTCGCGTTCGAGACTCCTTCCACATATACCAAGCTTCCATTTGTTCATTCAATTCTGCATTAGCCAAGTCAATGGGAATATTCATTTGTCTGAAGGGAAAATATCTACCTGCAAAAACAAAGTAAATTTATCACCATTACTTTAGACGACTTTAAAGTAGGGAAGTAACTGATTGTTTACTCTAAAAGTAAATAATTTCTTAATTAATGTAGACAAAATAGACATAGATACATATATAGGTGTTTTTAAATGCGTACATTTTGTCACATGAGGAAGATTATATGATTCACTGTTCGGATGTCAGTAAAACATCCCGATACACTACATTTCTAGTGTATATGCCCGATCGTCGCTCTTGCTTTCCATTCTTTACCAAAACTTTGGTTGTTTGTTGTGAAACTCCTCTAGATAGTGCAACATATAATTGTCCGTGACTGAAGACATGATTACACAAATATATACCAATATTTGGAATTGTTTGACCCTGTGATTTGTTTATGGTAAGAGCAAAACTCAGCCTGATTGGAAATTGTGCACGTATCATGACAAATGGTAACCCAGAGTTTTCTTCAGTTTTCAGAGGCATTCGATGTAAGAAGTATCGCGTGCCTTGATGTGGACCCGTCATTATTTCAGCATCAATGAAGTTCCTAGCAAGATTGCGACATATTAATCGAGTTCCATTACAAAGTCCCAGCTCAGGGGCAACGTTTCTCAGAAGCATGATAGGGGACCCCTTTTTAAGAACAATTCTGTGTGGTGGCAAACCACTCGGACTGAGCGAGTTCAAAAATTCATCTGAGAAAAGATTATTATTATCACCATCAACTGAATCCCAAGACGTATACACCATCTCTTCACCTGGAAACATTCCAATCATCATCTCATTGATCTTATCCACATCAACATTCTTTGGCGTTATAATAGCTCTTCCAACCATGTAACTGGCCTCATTTGCATGATCAATCATATTTGGAAAAACAGAATCGATCAAATCATAAAGTGATTGTTCACCTTCCCATGGTATGGCCATTGATTGCGGTAATTTTATGAAATTACCATTAATTGAATGTTCTGTACCGTTGCCTATACCCAAAACAAATTGTGAGTATTCAGAATCATGTTGAGATCGCATATTTTGTTGTAGACGTAGAATCTTAACACAGTCCCAAATTGGTGATCTTGAAATACTTGATGATATTTGTTGACCGATTGATCCTCCTTTGACAATAGGCAACACTTGTCTGAAATCTCCACCCATAATCATAACTTTACCACCAAATGGCAAGTCAGTCCCGGTTATATCTCTGAAAGACCTATCAGTAGCCTCAAAAGCATAACGGTTTGCCATTGGTGCTTCGTCCCACACTATAGCTTTAGCACGACGAATTAGTTCTGCAAGATCAGTATGCTTTTTGAGTTTACAATAGCTCCCAGCTAATGGTTTTAGTGGAATTTTAAATCGTGAATGTGCAGTTCTTCCACCCGGTAATAAAGTAGCAGCTATTCCCGATGTTGCTGTTGCAATAACAATGTGACCATTTTTTCTCAAATAAGCTAATAAAGCTCGATATAGAAACGTCTTTCCAGATCCCCCAGGACCATCTATGAAAAAGATCCCAGCTTGATTATGCGATATAGCTCTCATGATTTCATCAAATGCATTTTTTTGGTAATCATTCAATTTCTCGACATATTGCAAATCTTCTTCTGGTATCTCAACGGAGAGCTCATCTTCAATTATCCTTGGAAGTGGGGTATCACCCGCAAAATCATTGCTAATTGGTGGTAGATCAAAATCTGAAAGATGTTTACGGTAAGAATGCAATAGTTGTCTTATAGCGAGCAACAGTCTGTTGATTATAGTATGAGGATTTGCAGAGCTTGATCGTGTAAAATCTTCAAGCATGTAAGGATAAAATTCCTCCCATAGTTCTCGAATCCCAGTTGGTTCACAAAAGACCAAAATTGAAACAAATAATCTTCTTAATGATGACGGCATCCTAACACAACATGCTTCTTGCAAGCATTGACGTGCATAGTCATCCTCTTTTAAAAGTCCTCGCTTTAAGGCGGCCTCTTTGAACGTGTTGTACGTTATTCCATTTACAGTAAGCAAATCTTCAAAAGATCTTGGACCTCGAACATGATTAAGAAGTATGCGTAGATAAAACCTTTCGCCTTCAGAAGGTGCCACAATATATATCCTTCCAATAACTTTATTTCTGCTCACGCGTGGAATCCATTTCTTTTGTGTTGGAATCCATCTATAGTATTGTGGAAATTCTTGATACAAATACTTTCCAGCCAAGGCAGGATCACAATTCATTTTGAAAAACTCAGTCAGCATAGTCTTGGAGTTGTTTTCATTTTCCAAGATATCCCGTACACTTTGTGATGCAGTGAAGTGAATTGACTGTTGATTCGGTAAATGTATTTGTAATCTTATTACTGAAGGATACATCCTATACATAATGAATTCATATATTCGCCAAAATGCTTCCGGTGCAAAAATCCACCTTCCATCTACAAATTGTTGAATTTCATCATGTCTTTCTCTACGCAACTCCATAGATGCTCGGTCTGAACCCTTATGGATGTATTTATATATGTACTTGACACTTTTTAGTCCTCTGCAAACTTCAACATTAATATGACAATCATACTTCAGAAGAAGCCACGGATTGTAAGGTACAACCCACCCATTGTCAATCATTGTTCCAGATGTATCATTTAGTGTTACAGACATACCCTCCCGCCTTCTGTACAATGGATATGAATCATTTCCCCGGGCAGTGTGCGATGTAAATGGCTTTGGGAAGCCTTTTTTGCATTTACCGTCTTTCATACACACACTTTGTTTGTTATGATCACCACATGGTCCATGAATCATATGCTTTAAAACAGCTTCATACAAAGCAGGTTCTTGGTCTTTTTTAGGGATTTCAGCCCGCACAACACTGTCAAAGTCCTCAGGTGTTCGCAACTTGTCACTGTTTTCAAATATGACTATGAGATGAGCGTGTGGCAAACCTCGTTTTTGATACTCGATTACATATGAGTAAGCACGAACTTTTCCTAAAACTCCTCTATCAACTATATCTTTCTTAAACTCTTCGAACTTTGCTCGAAAGATTCGTGTTAGCAAGTCCGGACGATCTTGAGGAATTTGACCTGCCTTAAGCTCATTTTTTATCTCAATCCAATTCGGATTGCAAGTCATTGTGATCATCAAATCAGGTTTTCCAAATGTTTGCACCAAAGCCATGGCATCTTGATAGCGTTGGTACATATCACGGGGGCCACCTGTAAAGGACGACGGAAGTACAATTCTTTGCCCAATATTTCCTGAGAAGAAATATTTCCCTAATTAATATTAAAAAAGTATTATTTATTACTCAATTTATATTGAGTATTTTTATGCACCTGCATTATTTTCTCCACCATCTAAGCAATCTTGGATCCCCTGGTATAGTTCAGAACGAATATTTTGTTGGTGTTGGCGTATCCATCTCAATTTATGAGTTTCAATTTTAACATAATTGTCGACCACATATTGCTGCAACAATCGACCTCCATAAAGTAAAAGAGATTGGTCGTTTTCTCGAATCTGAAAAGAAATTCTTTAAAATTATTAAACTACAAAATTAATTTAATTTTATCTTTTTGTTTTCAATACTATGATTTATACTATGTAATACTCATATAGAGCATAGATACTTGAATATTACCTGAAGCATATAAGCGCAGAAGTCTCGACATGTTAAGCGTCTTCCATCAATAGTACGCGTATTGATGTCCCAACCATATGTACCGTAAGGAAGAAGTAGAGGATATTGTAAAGGATCATAATACCCAACAACATCTTGGATGTTCATAAGACGTCCATCTAAAGATTGGATAACAATATCCCTATTATTCAAGTTCTGAATATCCTCATTATCGACTATCACAGCTGCAATCTGAGATGTCGTCGGAAGACTATATTGATGCTGGTTAGGTGACTGTTGTTTCAGGATAAGCCGACATTGGGGTATATCTGCACGTCTGCCCAGTTGTCTGAAGACATGCACAAATGGGTTACACTCATCAAGTATCTTTTGCAGCTTCAGAAGTAAATTTCGATCCAACTCTTGATTCTCTAATAGTCGATTATCTAAGTCATGTTCGGAATCTACTATCCACACCTACAGATACCTAGGTCTATGATGGGGAATTGGAAGCAAGCTTCCGATACGATGATAAATTGACCCGTGAGCACGAAATTATACACCCTTGGCCACCGTGCATGAGATCTTCGTCGATGTGAACGCCCATGGATGTGAATGACAACACATGATTGTAAGCTCGAATATACTGTCTAAAATGTCTTCCTTCTGACGTTTGTGCAGTAAATATTTCACGTAATGCAATTGGTGTTGGTATTGGCTCCAATGACATTCCTCCATTCCGACAACAAAGTTGCGATGTTTCACCATGAAATAATTTTGCCTGACAGTATTTACATAATCTGGGCGTAGACAATATATATCTTGCATATCCCATATTTTCAGTGAAATTTCTTGCCACATTATAATATCGACGTGGATGGAACGAATAGTGTTGGGGATTAGTTCTTCCATTTCTTTCGCCAATATTGTTGATTGTTGCATTGTGAAGAGATTGACCATTGAATTGGCGTTCTCCTAAAAAAATCTTGTTTATTAAATTCGTGGTGTATATAAATTGGAGTGAAAAGGAATATGACAAAATTGATGCTCTTGATGCCATTTCTTATTGTTATGGTATTTACATACAATAAATAAGTTTTTAAAATATTTATTTTGATAATTTTATTAAAATATATTAATTATCACCTCTACTGTACTTTCAATTATTTATTTATTATTTATTCAATGTAGAATTTAGTAAATTTAAAACCTTTGTAGTACGTACTCATAAATATTTTTCTTAATATTAATAAATTATATATAATAATACTATTAAAAATTATTATTTTTAATATATTAAACTATAATTAACTAACTAACAATATTTTCTGGGTAGATATCTCAAGACTATAATCCTTCTATTAAATAAATAATAGTTTTAGTTGTGATATTTTATTAGTAAATTGATGTCTATATATTGTTTCTTGTTAAGTTATTTGGAGAGTAAAATGGTTGGAAAAACAAAGTTCACTGATTTCATTAACTATAGAATTTATTTTATTAGTATATTGATGTGTATATATTGTTCCTTGTTGAATTATTCGGACAATATAATGATGGAAAGACAAATTTCAATAATATCATTAACGATAGAATTTTTTCTTGATTCCAAACGTTGATATATGTATTCATCCTTCACAAAATATTTTTAGAGTATAATTTTTGAATGATAATTACACTAAAATCATTAATATTGAATTACTTTGTGATATATATTGAATAATATTCTTTTGTTAGTATGTTTTTATATTGTTTCTTTAGACATTATTTGAAAATAATCTATATCACGATTTACAAAATAGAATATATTGCCTTGTCATCATTATTTAATAAATATCTATATTTAGATAATCTATATTCTGAAAACTTGAACTAAAATTAATTTACATAAATTCAACATCTTAAAACGCACATACATATAAATCAAATTATGGTGGAGCATATAAAGTAAAATTCCTGACAGCATGCATATTAGAATTATTCTGCATATATATAAACAAATGAAAATATCATAACTAAATGGATTTCAATGTGCAAATTTGTCTTACCCGGAATTTGATTAGGAATGGGCTCATTGTAGCTCGTACTACCTCGTTCATGTGTGGACATACCTCGTTCATAAGTTATTGGTGCTAAGGTGCATGTTTGTCGAACAACTGAATGAAGATCTGTTTAATTTCGTACACCAACAAATTAGTTTTGTTAATTTCATATTGGATTATATAGTTCATAATTTTCACTATAGTGTAGTAATTAATAGTTTTAATTAGAAGCAAGTATTAAAATTGTTTGAAGTTAGTAACTATGTTTAATTTTTAATTTTTTAGATAATCTATATTCAGAAAACTTGGAACTAAAATTAATTTACATAAATTCAACCTCTTAAAACACACATACATATAAATCAAATTATGGGGGAACATATAAAGTAAAATTCCTGAGAGCACAAATATTAGAATTATTCCGCATATATATAAGCAAATGAAAATATCATAACTAAATGGATTTCAATGTGCAAATTTGTCTTACCCGGAATTTGATTAGGAATGGGCTCATTGTAGCTCGTACTACCTCGTTCATGTGTAGACATACCTCGGTCATAAGTTATTGGTGCTAAGGTGCATGGTTGTCGAATAATTGAATGAAGATCTGTTTAATTTTGTACACCAGCAAATTAGTTTTGTTAATTTCATATTGGATTATATAGTTCATAATTTTCACTATAGTGTAGTAAATAGTTTCAATTAGAAGCAAGTATTAAAATTGTTTGAAGTTAGTAACTATGTTTAATTAGTAATTTTTTAATAAGAATTAAATCGTGTTTGCAATGAATATTACTAATTGCAATTTATTTAGAAGAATTTAGTTTTACCTGGTTGTTCTTCATTGATATTGTCACAAATTGTACTATCACCATGAAAAAGATTTGTATTGGTAGTACTTGAGTCGGGATGGACATTTATAGTTTGGTTCAATGAAGTCAACTCGTTACCTGTTTAACAATAGAATTTGAGAGTATTTTTAATTTGTGCACCATCAAATTATTTAGAGAAATATACGTCAATCATGCACAAATAAATAAATAAAAATGATTAAAAAGATTTGCATAATAAAAACAAAATATCATTTTTGTAGAATATTTTATAAAACTTGCAATCATAAATTTTTGAGCATATTAAATTATAATAAATATTTTTACAATATACGAAAACATGGAATCTTTGTCGACATGTATGCTTTTAATCCTTTACACGTTGTCGACATGTATGCTTTTAATCCTTTACACGTCCAACTTTAGCTAATGACACTAATCGATCTATGTAATCTCTATTTAATCAGTATATTATAATAAAGTGTATATATGTACCACAATTGTTGTACTATTTTGTATTCTTCTATTGTGATAACATCTTCGCCGTTGAGCCAAATATGCTTCTCTTCGTTCTTCTGTCATGGAATTGCGTCGTGCACGTTGAATTGTTCTCCATTCCTCTCGAACCTCTACAGTAAATAAATCAAAGTTAAATGAAAAAAGCGACGTAAATTATAAATTAAAAACAATTAAGAAGTGTTACATATAGTACATTTTAATAGTAAATTATTATTCTAATGGGCTTGATGTTATTATTTTTTTAATTAATAAAGATAATTTTGATGTAAATCATAAAAAACTTATTAAGATTTATGATTTAATACGTTAACTATAACATTTAAAATAATATTATTTTTTTAAAAAGAAAATTTAAATAGATATTGATATAATACTAATTGACTTTAATTTAAATAGATTTACGTAGTACCCATATTTCCCCCTTCTGCAACAATTTGCATTCTTCTACGTTGATAGCTTCTTCTACGCTGAGCTAAATGAGCAACCCTTTGATCGTTGTTCATCCCATTGCGTCGGTGATGATCCATTGATCTCCAATGCTCTTGCACTTCTGCAAATAATGAAATAGGTTTAAACACATACAATTTTTAAACGGTTTTACATAAGTCCAAATTAAATATTTTAAACAAATTTTCAAAAGTTTATTAGGCCTATATTCTAACTATCGTAATTTTTCAAAGATTTTTGTACTATCTTTGTGTAATCTATCCATCTGAATGAAATTTTATTAGGATCATGTTCTAACTATCGTAACTTTTCTATTATTTTTAAACTATATTTACCTAATCTTTTCATTTGTATGATTGTGTTCATGCACACAGTTCAAAATTTGTCAATAAGTATGAGAATACTCTTTAGAAAATTGTATGGTACCTGTGTTTCTATTTTCGGAAATAATTTGTGTTCTTCTACGCTGGTAATTTCTCCTTCGTTGAGCTAGGTGAGCAGATCTTTGTTCTTCATTCATGGCATGACGACGTTGCCGATCATTTATTCTCCATTGCTCTTGCTGTTGAGTGATCATGTCTGATGAAGTTTCATAAACTATTGTTTCTCGAGGTGGAAGTGTTTGATCCATATATCTACCTACAAAAATTAAAATTGAAACCTTGATGAATCATATTACAGAAAATGCAATCATTAATTCAATTTGAATGAATAAAAAAAAAAATAAATCAATACGCCGGCATACATGCTAACAATAAAAAAACTAAGAATGATTGTATTTTCTTAAAAAAATAAATAAATTATAATATATCCAGTAAATTTGCAATAAAGTTCCGTGGAAGGATGATCAGTTCCTAATTAATGTACCAAGCAAATGAGAAGGTTGAAATGCAATATAATAGTCGTGCACGAAATAATAACGGATTTGTTATTGTGGTCATTGCCATGACAGAGAATTTCCAATGCACTAAATCTTGTTCTGTTGTGGTGGTGGCTAAGCTGAAAATGCAAGCATGTAAAATAAATATGTCCTATTGTTGACATTAAAATCCCATGCATCATATAATTGTGATTGAGAAAGTCTTGTCCGCGGTATAAAGCAACACACGCTATAATCATTAATATACACCAACATTGAACTCACCACATCAGAACCATCCACGCTGAAATTAGAGAAAAATTGAACTACTCTCAATTAGGAGTAATCTCAGTTTAGTTATCGAATTGCATATAATCCATTTGAAAATGTGTTAATTTACTATGAGCCATTTTGACATTTGCTTCAAGTGTACAAAACGCGCCGTAATCGAGTGGTCGTGAAACTCAAGTGTATATTTTAACTTTCATATAAGTTTCGAGTATTTTTTAATCATTAATTTTTTTTATTTTTTTTTAGCATGGTGAATTTTGTATCTTCTATACTATTATTGATGAGAACTTTGTGAAAAGTATCCTATTTCATAACTTTAAGGGACATTCTTACTAAAATCAGTGAATATAATTTAAAAATGAGGAAATTGCTGTTTTCGTCCCGTAAATTACCCTCTTTTTAATTTTGGTCCCAACCATTAAGTTTTTTGCAATTTTAGTCCCATAAAGTCGGTTTTTTTGCAAAAATCGTCCCACCGTCAATTATCCGTTAGTTACAGACGGAAATAGCACGTGCAACGCATGTGACAGTTAAAAAAATTGCATTTTGGCCCATATTATTTATTTACTTTTTCAAAACTACCCCAAATTATTTAAATTATATTTTTTTTACCCTAAACAAAGTTAGATGAATTTATAAAACCACTTTTACATATAATAAAGTAACTAATTTTTTAATTGGCATATATTCATTATCTTATTAATATAATACCCCCTATATTTTTTTCTTTTTCCTTTTTAATCACCTTATATATTATATGGAATTGCATATATCTTTTTTATTTTAATAAAATGTGATGTAAATTGAAAATGTATACCTATACTATTATATTGAGTTTTTTTTCTTTTATTTTAATTTGTTTTTATTGCTTGACTTCTCTTTTCTCTCGTCCCACTTCAATTTTTTTCTTTTTTTTTTCTATATAATTTTTAGCTTTTTTCCTCATATTTTTAATTTCATATTAATTGTTATTTTTATTAATATAATATTACCTTATACTATTTGTTCTTTTATTTATTATAATTTCATATTTATATTAAAAATAATTATTAAAATACATTAATACGAAATTAATATTAATATATTTTAATAATAATATTTTTTTTTACTTGCACACTTTTTAAATGTGCATATTATATATTAATTAGATAAAAAGGAAAATATTAAAAATAAAAAAATTGCCCCCACCCCTAAAAAGGAAAAGAAATTTTATTAAAATAAAAAAGATATATGCAATTCCATATAATATAGAAGGTGATTAAAAAGAAAAAAGAAAAAATATTAAAAATAAAAAAATTGCCCCCCCCCCCCCCCCCCCCCCCCTAAAAAGGAAAAGAAAAAAAACTTAATATAATAGTATAGGTATACATTTTCAATTTCCACATTTTATTAAAATAAAAAAGATATAGGCAATTCCATATAATATATAAGGTGATTAAAAAGGAAAAAGAAAAAATATAGAGGGTATTATATTAATAAGATAATGAATATATGCCAATTAAAAAATTAGTTACTTTATTATATGTAAAAGTGGTTTTATAAATTCTTCTAACTTTGTTTAGGGTAAAAAAAATATAATTTAAATAATTTGGGGTAGTTTTGGAAAAGTAAATAAATAATATGGCCAAAATGCAATTTTTTTAACAGTCACGTGCGTTGCACGTGCCATTTCCGTCTGTAACTAACGGATAATTGACGGTGGGACGATTTTTGCAAAAAAACCGACTTTATGGGACTAAAATTGCAAAAAACGTAATGGTTGGGACCAAAATTAAAAATAAGGTAATTTACGGGACGAAAACAGCAATTTCCTCTTTAAAAAAATTTTTTTTTTGAGAGTAGGCTTTAACGGGATTATCTCACTGAAAGATGAAATAAATTTTTTTAAAAAAAATAAAAACCGTACACAAATCATTCAATAAACTCAACAAACAGTTGGTGGGCGATACTCAACCAGCATGAACCCACTAATGATTAATCTCCAAATTAGCCACATTGATCTCATAACATCAGAACTCGTCAAAGCTAGAGAAAACTGGAAAAACCAATAAAAACCAAACAAAGTCTTGGAATCGTGAACATCTAATTCTCTGAAAAAAATTTGTTCATAACCCAAACCAACGCCCAAAATTTTCAGAAATCGAAGACACACCTGTAAAAACGAAACTCGAAGGGCATCCAAGTTATTACTCCACAAACTGATGCACAGGAATCTACTGCCGAAGATATATTGTCCAATAGTTTGCTTAAACCGATTACTACGATTGAACCCGGAGAAAAAAACAGATACTTCTGTGGAAAAGAAATTTGTTCATCATCATTCGTCACAGTGCCCGCATATCTAAACAAATTATATCTGAGATAATTCTGTGACTGGAGCTCTTTCTGAAAATTACAACAGCAATAAACTTGAACGTGGAGTTTAAGCAAATAACCGTGAGAAAACGTGGGCAAGTTTAACTATTTGTAATTATTTACACTAAATTAAAAATACCAAAAAAAGTGACAGAATTATATAAATGAAAATAAAAATAAAAAATTAAAGTGTGAGAAAAAAGATATAAAAAATATAGAAGTACGTGGAATAAATGAAAATTAATTAAAATAAAAATTAGAGAATATATAAAAAAATTAAAAGAATAATACACTCATTGTAAGAGAAAATGAGAGTTGAAAAAAATTTATTATATAATTACTAAATTATCATAAATAAAAATTAAATAATTACTAAATTATCATAAATAAATTTGATAATATCATATTAATTAAATATAATAATAAGAATATAAAAGAATTATTAAAAAAATTAATATAATGAGAGAGAAAAGAGAAATTGAGAATAATACGTTATTGCAATGATAAAATAAATAAATAATAATAAGAAAAGAAAAGAGTCCACACGTAGAAAAGAAGAAAAGAAAAGAGTTTAGGGGTTGGAAAAAAAGAGTCCAAGAGTCGAAGACACCAAAGTGGTTTCTCTCTATCCCTGACGCTTAATATAATAGTATAGATTACCCATAACCTAATTATTTTTAGGTAGGTTTTTAAGATAATTGTTTTGAGCTGGGCTTTTAAATGGGTTTTGGTAATTGTTTTGGGCTGGGCTTTTGAATTTGAGTTATTATTGTGAAATGTATTAATTTTTATGATAAATAATTAATATTGATATTGTAAATATTGAAATATATTTTGAAATGTTTTCTTTTTCTTCTAAATATTGAACATATAAATTTATATATGTTATAATATTATATTTAATTAATAAAATAATAATAATTTATTTATTACGTCATACCGGTTCGACCAGTTGTTGAACCGATCGAACCGGTTCAACCGGTAACCAGTAAGCCTTTCGGTTCGACCTCCGGTCCGGTTTTGAAAACATTGCCTATTACCCATTAATGACATACAACAGTGACATTTTGCAAGTTTTAAATTTTATTAATTAAATGTGACAGCATTAACAAGGAAAATACAATGACATTGACAACAACAATGGAACATTCTTGCACGACCAATGAGCTTGGGCCCACTCATATATTAATAAAAATAACAACAACATAATAATCTTTAAAGTAGAGCACGAATCTCGGATTCTTGAGCAGCCTCAATGATTAGTTGAAATTTCGAGCATAATTTACCCTAAAAAAATATATATTGGAGCTCAAATTTAAATATGAATCGAATTTCAAAGTCGATAACTCGATTTCGACTGAAAAAACAGTTGGAGAATTCGTATTACGGGAGCCGAACTCAAACTTATTTCTTTACTTATCGAATACGAATTCAAACTTAAAATCAACGTCTGAGCTTATTTGATTGAGTTGTTTGTATGTTTTATATAAGGGTGTCCGAAAACTTTTCAATTTTTTGAGAAATAAAAATAGAAATCAAAGTCGCAAAATGTTAAAAAAATAATTAATATTTGGAGGAAAAAAATTAAATATAAAAAGTTAGAATTAATGTATATCAGTATATCATAACAGATTATACCTCATTAGAGTAATGTACTGCATGCACTGAAATATCAAATACTTAACCGAATATGGCTGAAGAGAATCAGCTTCATTCCTCCATCGCCAACGTCCGCCGATTGCCGGAAGTTGTGGTCCTCGGACCACTGCAGCTCTTCAAAACACACGGCGAAGCAATCTCTTCACGATTCCACACTTTAAGGCCGTGGGAGTCGCCGCTGCCTCTGGCGGAGTTCCTAGCGGCCAACGCCCAGAAAACTCAGGCCGCCCTTATATAGAGAATGAAGTGTATGTTTTGCATTATGTCCAAGCTTAAAAGGAGAGCAGTACAAATACAGATTACGTGGAACTAATTACAGTAAAGAATCATGAGATTGCCTAAATATAAGTTTTCCTAATTGGGGTCCTTGGATGGTGCGATCGGTTGGTGATTGAGTGGTGCCTTTGATTGCTCAATCTCTTACACGCCCTCGCAAGATGGAGGTCCGATGGGAGACTCCAATCTTGTCACGACACAGCAGGAACGGTTGCCGGGGAAGGGCCTTGGTGAAGGTGTCGGCCAGTTGGTCCGCTGAGGAGACGTGCTGAACACGAAGGGTGCCATTTTGAACCTGCTCCCGGACGAAGTGGAAGTCGAGGGCGATGTGTTTCATACGCGAGTGGAACACCGGGTTGGAGCAGAGATGGGTGGCACCGATATTATCACAGAATATGATAGGGATCTGCGGGAGTTGAACCCCAAGTTCAGAGAGCAGAGAGCATATCCAGCGGATTTCGGCTGAGGTGGAGGCGACGGCGCGATATTTTGCTTCCGTAAAGGAGCGCGCGATGCTGCGTTGCTTCTTAGAGCTCCAGGAGATTGGGTTGTGGCCGAGGTAGATGATGTGGCCGCTCGTTGACGAGTAGTCGTCTTTGTTGCCTGCCCAGTCAGCGTCGGAAAACGCAAGTAGCGTCAGTGGGCTGGTATGGCGGATGAATATCCCAAATTCCGAAGTGCCTCGCAGATATCGAAGCACACGTTTGACGGCCTGAAGGTGAGCCGTTGTTGGGCGATGCATGAATTGCGATAGCCGGTTGACGGAGAAGGCAATGTCAGGCCGAGTTAGAGTGAGATACTGCAGACCACAGACAATGGAGCGATACTCGGTGGGATCGGAGAGTGAAGTGCCTGCGTTGAGATGCAATTCCGTGTCGGGAGAGAGAGGTGTGGCAACCGGATTAGCATCAGCCATGTTTTGACGGTTGAGAAGATCATTGATGTATTTGCGTTGGGAGAGTAGAAGCCCATCTGGCTTGGTGACGCACTCAACTCCCAAGAAGTACGTGAGGGGCCCTAAGTCTTTGAGAGAGAAGCGGGCCGACAGAGCATTGATGAATGCAGATACCACGGTTGGATTAGGGCCAGTGATTAATATGTCATCCACATATACCAGGACAGACAACACGGTGTCAGGCGAATTCATGATGAATAGCGAAGAATCAGCGAGAGAATTGTGGAACCCCTGCCCAACTAGAAACCCACGTAATTCAGAATACCATACGTGGGGTGCCTGTTTGAGGCCGTATAGGTGAGGCTGATCTTTGTCCACGAATCCGGGGGGTTGTATCATAAAGACAGTTTCGGAGAGCCGACCTTAAAGGAAGGCATTGTTGACATCAAGTTGCCTTAATAACCAGCCCTGTGTGACCGCAAGAGTGAGAACTATCCGAATGGTTGTGGGTTTAATGACTGGGCTGAAAGTGTCCTTAAAATCAATACCGGTCGTTGGTGGAACCCCTTAGCCACGAGGCGGGCCTTGAACCTATCAATAGAGCCATCAGCATTACGTTTAATACGAAACACCCACTTACAGCCTACCAAATTCGGAGCATCAGAGGCGGGGACAAGATCCCAAGTCCCGTTTTTCACGAGGGCATCGTATTCCGCTGCCATAGCCGCGCGCCAACGCTTATCACGAAGCGCTTGCGTTACCGTCCTAGGTTCAATCTCAGAAGGTGGAGTCATTTGAGTGGAGAGAGTGAATTTCTGGGTAGGTTTGCGTATGTTGTTTTTGGCACGGGTGGTCATGGGGTGGCATGATTGTGGTGGAGGAGTGGCAGTACGGGACGGGCTGGTGGAGGCTGATGGTACGACGGTATCAAGCGGTGTTGGAGGCGGAGTAGCCCGTTGAGAGGGCGGAGATGGTGCGGCCGACGGTGGTGAGGGCGCTGACAGCGGAGGTTGATCCGGCGAATAACGGAACGAAGCAGCAGGGATGTAGACGGCCAGCGGGAGGTGGGATGATTCGCCGTTGGAGGGAGAGGGGCTGCGAGGGAGTGTGTTTGGGGAGACGGGTGGTGATTCGGCAAATGGGAAGATTTGTTCGACGAAGCGAATGTGGCGGGAGACATATAGGCGGTTGGTGGGGATATAGAAGCATAGATAGACACTTTGAGTGAGTGAGTAGCCAAGGAAGACACAGGGGAGAGAGCGAGGGCTTAGTTTGTGGTCGGAGTAGGGACGGAGCCACGGGTAGCAAAGGCATCCGAAGGTACGGAGTTTGTTGTAGTTTGGTGGAGTGAGGAAGAGGGTGAGATATGGAGAGGACATCAAGAGGCCCGGGGTGGGGAGACGGTTGATGAGATAAACGGCGGTAGCAAAGGTGTAGGGCCAGTATGAGAGGGGAATGGACGCATGGTGAATGAGGGTTAGGCCGGTTTCTACAATGTGGCGGTGACGCCGTTCAGAGTAGCCATTGTGTTCCGACGTATGAGGAGGAGTTGTGAGATGAGAGATCCCATTGTCGGCAAGGTAGGGAGTGAGGGTGGTGAATTTGCCACCATTGTCGGAGTATAAAGTTTTGATTTTTGAGTTGAATTTGAGTTCGACAAGGGCTTTGAACCGTTTAAAGAGGTCGGATACTTGGGATTTTCACATCAGGGGGAAGAACCATATATATTTGGTGTAGTGATCAACAAAAATTACATAGTATTTGTGATTATCTTGAGAGTAAATAGGAGACGTCCAGACATCAGTAAAGATAACATCTAAGGGAGCATGTGATTTTATTGAGGATTCACCAAAGGGGAGCTTGTGGCTCTTATTACAAAGACAGGAACGACAATCTAACTTGGTGGGGGAAGGGGAGGGTTTAAGACTAAATTTGTAGATGGTATGGCGGAGAATGGCGGCGGAAGGATGGCCTAGTCGGGTGTGCCAGTCACCACCGGGAGGTTGCAAACTTGAAGAGAAGATAGTGGGTGGTGGGGGAGCATTGGAAGGCTATGCCGGCCACTCGTAGATCCCATTACTGGACTGCCCCGTCATTACCGAAGCCCCCGTTGCCAGATCCTTCACCTGAAAGCCATGAGGGGTAAATTCAATAGAAACTTGATTAGATTCACAAAGTTTGGAAACATAAATTAGACTTTTGTTGAGGGAGGGAACACACAGAACATTATTCAATTATAAAGAGGAGGTGTGAGAGGGTAAAGAGGTACAACCCGAGTGAGTGATGGGTAGAGAGGTGCCATCGGCGATCATGACATTGTCTTGAGCGTTCTAGGGAGTCTGGAGAGAGAGAGACTCTAGATTGGGGGTGATATGGTGAGACGCTCCACTGTCAAGGAGCCAAGTGGGTGGTAAGGGAGTGTCCGGTACGGCGGTATAGTGCGCCTGGGGCCGCCAGGAGGTCTGATGTTGGGGGGGATGTTGGAAAACACGAATCAGAAAGCAGCGGAATTTTAAAAAATTTCCAACAAAAGGATCTAGGACTCGCAATCGTGTATCCAAATTCGTAGGGATTAAGAAACTTACTTTTCTTTTATTCTTTCTTGAAGCGTTTCAAGCCACCCAAGAAAGCTCTTCTCGCGGCTTGATCCCCTCTTCTTGGTAAAGCTCGAATCTTCAAACTTCTAACTTGAAGCTCTCTAGAGATAGTCCACCAACTTGATCACAATCTAACTAGTAAGGATGCTAGTTCTCTAGTTAGTGTTTAGGCTTAACCTAGGGTTTCGTTTATCTTGGAGAAAGGATGGTGTTCAACACATGAACCAAAAGAATTGTCAATTTGCTCTAAGGGGAGCTCAAGCTCCCCTATTTATAAGAGGGGAGTGGCCGAAATTCCTAGTCCTTATGGACTAGGGTTTTGGTCCCTCTCTCTCCTATTACTTGATCATCAAGTATTTTGACTTTGACTTTGAATTCTAATTCAAATCAACTTTCAAGAGAGCTAAAAATATCCAAACTATTTTTGGATAATTTTATACTTTATTTATTTAAAATAAATAACTTATTTTATCTAATTAATTAATTCATAATTAATTAACTAGATTATTTTTCTCCAAAATAAGACTTTCTTTTTAATTCAAAATTAAACCAAAGTCTATTAAATAATTAACACATTTAATTATTTTATATATATATATATATATATATATATATATATATATATATATACGATATATATATATACACGTGTGGGACACGTGTCACTCACGTGACCCACACGTGTGGTTTCATACGTGTGGAACCCTTTTGGCCCGATTAACTCGTTTAATCATTTTAAAGCCTCAACTCATTTAACCAAGTTGTTGTGTGTGACCCTCTAGGTTCTCAATTCAATTAGCAGTGACCCTAATTAATTAATTAATTCACTAATTAATTAATCAGTCCACAGATTAAACGACCATAGTCTAACAACAGGTGTTTAACCCCTAGCTGAATTGGAATGTTCGGATTCGACAGAACCTTTGAGTCATTGATTCATGTGATATACAATCCTCCTACTTACTATCTCTCAACCAAGATCTAGGGCACGGGAATAATCAGAATCCTAATAATCCGGTCTTAAAGCTAAGTACATTTCATATCCATTTGATCTCAATCCAAGAAACCTTTTTCTTGATGTCTTGATCTACTGCCTTGGCCAAGGACTCCATATGGCATATGAATGATTTACACAATAAGAGATCACCTTGCAAATGTAAGTGTAGGTCCTTTCTTGATTCTCATTCACTTTCATGAATCACTTGTGCAGCCCCAGCATAAGCCTTGAATCAGTTGTCTAAGGTGACACCCTTTAAAGCTTATACCTAAGACTACAGAGTTAACTCATAAAGTGACAAGGAACCTCAAGTCTAAGGATCAATTAATCACATCAATGACTCGTGAGATATTTCTTAATCTGGAAGTTTCCATTTCCTGAAATAGAAACTTCCTTTCCCATTTAGGAATGTTCTCACACGGGGTACCTCAGTGAACTTACTTATTAAAGTAAGCACCCTCATGTATCACGCACGTATCAACTATACACTTTGCACCTCCATGAAACAAGGTGGTCCTTCTTAAGGGCGTGATCCCACAAGCAAGCCTTAGAGGAGTCAGGTTGACACTCCCACTGTCGGTAGGACTCATCGGTTTGGAGTATTTTACTAATCATGACTTATGTGAAATAGGGCTCGTTTCATGAACCATTTCACCTAAATGGTAGAGTCCTAAAGTCATCAGGATTAGGAGAGTTATCATACATGTACAGATAAAGTAAACGCATACCAAACAATAGCATATAAAGAAGTGTTGCCTCAATTCGTTATTTCATTCAAAGATTGTCTGTGATTACAATAAGGAAAAGCACAAAGCGGATATACAATCGACTTTCTAGGGCACTATTCCTAACAATCTCCCACTTGCCCGTCAAAGCCATTCTAAAGCTACTCTAAGTCCCTTCTTCTGAAGATGTCCTTGGAAAGCTTCTCGACTAAGGGGTTTAGTAAGTGGATCTGCCACGTTCTCCGCTGATGTGATCCTCTCAATTTGCACATCTCGCCTTTTGATAATATCACGGATTAGGTGATACTTTCTCATAATGTGCTTGGTCTGTTGGTGAGATCTTGGTTCTCTTGCTTGAGCAACCGCCCCAGTGTTATCACAAAACACAGTAATGGGGTCTTTCATGCTAGGAACAACATTCAACTCTTGAATGAAGTTTCTAATCCAAACACCTTCCTTAGTTGCATCATTTGCAGCCAAGTATTCGGCCTCAGTGGTCGAATCTGCAGTGGTCGTTTGCTTGGAACTCTTCCAACTCACTGCTCCGCCATTTAGGCAGAAAATGTATCCTGACATTGACTTAAAATCATCTAAGTCAGATGCAAAGCTTGCATCGCAGTATCATTCGACAGTTAGATATTTCTAACCTCCGTAAACTAAGAATAAATCTTTAGTACTTTTCAAGTACTTAAGAATATTCTTCACGGTAGCCCAGTGACCATCTCCAGGGTCAGATTGGAAACGACTTGTTACACTAAGTGCACAAGCCACATCCGGTCGAGTACATAACATTGCATACATTATGCTACCTATTGCTGATGCATAAGGTGTATGAGTCATTCTTTCCTTCTCAAGGTCAGTCTTAGGACACATCTCCTTGGAAAGACATGTTCCTACACTCATAGGAAGGTTCTTAACCTTTGCTGACTACATATTGAATCTCTTCAATACTTTGTCAATGTACATCGACTGTGATAGTCCTATTAACCTTCTAGATCTATCTCGATAGATTTTAATTCCAAGGATATAGGACGCATCACCCAGATCTTTCATCTCGAATTGGTTCGATAACCATAACTTAGTCACTTTCATGTCATCCTTCGAATTCCCAATAAGAAGGATGTCATCAACATAAAGTACTAAGAATTGCACTGAGGTCTCCAATTTCTTTCTATACACGCATGATTCATTCGAAATTTGAATGAAGCCAAACGCTTTGACCGATTCATCAAATCGAATATTCCAATTCCTAGAAGCCTGTTTCAATCCATAGATTGATCTTTGGAGTTTGCAAACCTTTTGCTCACTCCCACTGAATGTGAAACCTATGGGTTGCTCCATATAAATGTCTTTATCAATGTCACTATTGAGAAAGGAAGTTTTCACATCCATTTGCCATATCTCATAGTCATAATATACAGCAATGGCAAACATGATTCGAATAGACTTTTGCATTGCAATTGGCGAAAAGGTTTCATCAAAGTCCACGCCGGGTCTTTGTGTGAATCCTTTTGCAACCAGTCTTGCTTTGTAGGCTGCAATGCTTCCATCAACTCCAAGCTTTCTCTTAAAGATCCATTTGCAACCTATGGGTTTGACCCCATCAAGCAAATCTACCAAGGTCCAAACTTGGTTGGAGTTCATGGAATCCATTTCGGATTTCATGGCTTCTATCCACTGTTCAGAGTCAGAATCTGAAAGTGCCTCCTCATATGTTAAAGGATCATTATTCTTTTGAGAGATTTCATGGAAGAATCCATACCATCTCTCCGGCTGTCTAGGAGTGTGTTCAGAATGCCTCAGAGGAGGATTTTCGTGTGTATCGAAATTCGTGATTGGTTGCAGTTGTTCAGAAGGGGACGTTTCTTCAGTGGGTGGCGTGGGGTCACTTTGTACTTCTTCTAATTCTATGATCTTGCCTTTCTTTTCTTTAAGGAACGGTTCCTCCAGAAAAGTAGCATTTCTAGAAACATACACCTTTTGCTCAGATTGATCATAGAAGTAGTATCCTATGGATTCCTTAGGATAACCTACAAAGTAGCATAAGTTAGAACGAGATTCTAACTTATCTCCCACTGTCCTCTTCACGTAAGCAGGACAACCCCAAATTCTTAAGTAAGAATAACTAGGGATTTTACCATGCCACATTTCATATGGCGTCTTAGGGAGTGACTTAGAGGGAACTAGATTCAAAATCTTTGCTACACTTTCTAGGGCATAACCCCAGAAAGAAGGTGGTAAGTCAGTGAAACTCATCATGGAACGAACCATATCAAGTAGGGTTCGATTCCTTCTCTCAGAAACTCCATTAAGCTGAGGAGTTCCCAGAGGAGTCCACTGAGAGATAATCCCATTATCTTTGAGATGATTAAGGAATTCTTCACTAAGATACTCGCCTCCTCGATCAGATCGAAGTACTTTGATCTTGTGACCAGTTTGGTTCTCAACCTCCTTTTGAAATTCTAAGAATTTGTCAAAAGCTTCAGATTTATACTTCATTAAGTATACATAACCATATCGAGTAAAGTCATCGGTAAAGGTTATGAAATACTGATGATTGCTTCTAGTGCTTACACTAAGCGGTCCACAAACATCAGTAAGGATCAAATCCAAAACCTTAGTGGCACGTTCCACAGTTCCTTTAAAAGGAACTTTGGACATTTTTCCTTTGAGACAGGATTCGCAAGAAGTTAACTCCTGAAGATCATTTTCAGAGAATGATCCTAAAGTGTTTATCTTGCTAATTCTGTTCTTGGAAATGTGTCCTAATCTAGCGTGCCATAAGGGAGCTGAAACTTTGTCATCTCTCTTACGTTTAGTTTCTCGTTGTATATTCATAATATTGATATTCTGAGTTAGATAAAGTCCATTACTTAGAGTACCGATGTGAACGGAAGAGTTGTTCCGTTTGATAAAGTATTTACCATTCTTAATATAAGTTTCATAACCTTCACAATCTAATATTGGAACTGAAATTATATTACGAATAATGCTCGGTACATAAAGGACTTTATTTAAGACTAACTCAAAACTACCTAAATCTAATCTAATTGTGCCTAAAGCTCGAGCTTCAACATTTGAGTCATCGCCGATCTTTAAGACACATTCTCCTTCTTTGAGTTGTTGGACTTCACTTAGCATCTGTACATCATTACAGATATGAGTTCCACAACCGGTATCAAGTACCCAAGAACTAGAATTAATAGAAAGATTTATTTCAACGAGAAACATACCTTTCTTTAGAGTAGCCTTGTACTCTGGGCAGTTTCTCCTCCAATGTCCCGATTTGCCATAATGCAAGCAAACATCCTCTTTCTGATCACGCTTCTTCTTTTGGGCCTTCCCCTTCGAAACACCACCAGTGGGCCTAACGGGTTTCTTCTTCTTCTTTTGGGCTTTTTTGCCCTTACCTTTAGAAGGCCCAGAAGAGGAAGAGGGAGCATTCACCATCAAAACCTTATTGTCCTTCTTGATTGTGCTTTCAGCAGTCACAAGCTGACTAATCAGCTCAGCTACAGTAGCACCAGCATGATTCATATTGAAGTTAAGGACAAATGGGTTGAATGATGGTGGGAGCGAAGCTAGCAAAAAATCCACTGAAAGCTCATCTTTCAGTGGCATGTCCATGGAAACAAGTTTCTCAGTAAGGGCGAGAAACTTGAGTCCATATTCATGGACACTTGAACCTTCCCTCATTCTCAAGTGGAATAATTCCTTTGAAGTGTTATACCTTGTAACACGTTCATGAGGGCGGTAAAGTTGCTCTAAGTGGTCGTAAATTTCCCAAGCGAATTCCATGGCCTCATGTTGCCTTTCCAAGTCCGGAGACATGTTAGCCAACATAAGGCAACGGGCTTGGAGATTATCATCCTTCCACTTCTGAATTGCATCCCGCTCGGCCCGAGTGGGAGCCTCCCCTTCGGGACTAGGCTCCCCTTCGAAGAGAACATAAGTTCTCTTCTCAGAATCTAAAACGATTTTTAGATTCCTCAGCCAATCAGAATAGTTGGGACCAGTCAACTTGTTTGACTCGAGGATCGATACAAGAGGGTTTTTGGTTGCCATTTCAAAATACATAGAGAATCACAGAATCTACGACCTAAATGGTAAAACAGAGAACTAAATGAGCATGCTAAATTATAACGATATACAAAAGATAAGGTCTTTAATCTAATGTAGCTCCCACTGTTTTTCAAAGATCTATAATTCCCAAAGATCTAAGAGGAACACGTTTCCCAATGGGTACTAAGATCCTAGGCATTTTACCTCGAACCCACGACTCGCGGACATTCTAAGTAAGAACCCTAGGTAGGTACAACTTACCAATTCTAACACCTTTAGAACTCTTAGTAATTATTTTTGCATCACCTATCTTTCCATATGGACCCACGACTCGTGCGACATCCATATTTACTTAGGCGTTAAGCTAGACCCATCAATCATAAGATCATGATCAAAACTTAGTTCGAACGACCCACGACTCGCGGACATCGCCCTTGCTAAAATTGACCATGAAATATTGATCATTTAAAATGATCAATTAGGTAACTAAGAACTAATAAGCTCCACTAGCTATCCCACGACTCGCGGACAATAACTAGCTTCACTTACTAAACTTAAAACCTATTGATGGAATGCTAGGAATTTAATTCAAAATTTGCATCTCGAATTAAACACCTATTTGCTCGAAATTAGCTTAATATTTAATGGGAATTTTCGAATCAACCGGAGAGTTGTCCGGTCCGACCTCACCAACATATATGTTATCCAATTTTATTAGTCTTGATTAACGCAACTATAGGGCTCCAACCCCAATTTAAACCATCCATGTGCATAAATTAAAACCATACATAACTCTAAACCCATGATCACCTAACATGCTTTTGCGAGAATTTAAATTTAGCCAATAAATTAAAATTGCCGTTTCAAGTCTTAATGACTTAAAACACGACTTGATGCGAGTCTTGTTTATAAAAGTTTTCAATAAATCCCAAATTAATTAAAACAAATAAAATTCCAATTAATTTCTGAAAATTAATAATTTTATCAAAAATGTATTTTCCCAAAATATAAACCGTTTCAATTTCTCAAAAATCTCAATTTTAAGTTTTATTCAAAAATTAAAATAAATATTCAAAAATAAAATTTTAAAAATTAAAAATAAAATTGGGACTGGATTGCACGAAACACGAAAAGTCGGATTGCGACGGAGAAAACGGGGCCCGTACGCGAAAGGGCTGCGCGCGGCCAAGGCTGCGCGAGTGCGCGCGCTGATGCGCGCGGCCCTCTCGGCCAGTGTGGGCGGGCGATGGGCGGCCAATCTCGGCCGCCCTGGGCCGGCACGCCTAGGCGCGCCCAGAAGAGCCTCCCGCGCGGTTGCGGGAGGGTGCTGGGCGGATGCCCTGCGCACGCCTAGGCCTGGCGGGCGGTGGCACGCGAAGCCCGCGCGCGAGACGCCTCCGCGCGCGGGGTTTTGCATGTTCGTCGTAATCCGGGTTTTGTTTCGTGTTTTCGTTCAAAAGCAAAACCAATCCAAGAAATCCAAAAACAGTTTATACAGTTTCAAATCTAAAATAGTTTTCAAAAAATTAAATTTTACAAAAACCAATTTTCAGAAACTTTCAGGAAAAAATATAGTTTCGTAATTCAGGCTTTCTAAAACAATTACAAATACTCAATCGCATCAAACCTAAGAATTTCTACCAAATTCAGTATAATTGAGACGAATCAGAAACACTATTAACGAGGTGGCTCTGATACCACTTGTTGGAAAACACGAATCAGAAAGCAGTGGAATTTAAAAAATTTTCCCAACAAAAGGACCTTGGACTCGCAATCTTGTAACCAAATTCGTAGAGATAGAAAACTTACTTTTCTTTTATTCTTTCTTGAAGCGTTTCAAGCCACCCAAGAACGCTCTTCTCGCGGCTTGATCCCCTCTCCTTGGTAAAGCTCGAATCTTCAAACTTCTAACCTGAAGCTCTCTAGAGATAGTCCACCAACTTGATCACAATCTAACTAGTAAGGATGCTAGTCCTCTAGTTAGTGTTTAGGCTTAACCTAGGGTTTATTTGATCTTGGAGAAAGGAAGGTGTTCAATACATGAACCAAAAGAATTGCCAATTAGCTCCATAAGGAGCTCGAGCTCTCCTATTTATAGAGAGGGGAGTGCCGAAATTCCTAGTCCTTTATGGGCTAGGATTTTGGTCTCTCTCTCTCTCCTATTACTTGATCATCAAGTAATTTGACTTTGACTTTGAATTCAAATTCAAATCAACTTTCAAGAGAACTAAAAATATCCAAACTAATTTTGGATAATTTTATACTTTATTTATTTTAAATAAATAACTTATTTTATCTAATTAATTAATTCACAATTAATTAACTAGATTATTTTCTCCAAAATAAGACTTTCTTTTTAATTCAAAATTAAACCAAAGTCTATTAAATAATTAACAAATTAATTATTTAATCACCAAAATAATTATTCACGTGTGGCACACGTGTCATAATGACACGTGTCCAGTCACGTGACCCACATGTGTGATTTCACACGTGTGGAACCCTCTAGGCCCGATTAATTCGTTTAATCATTTTCAAGCCTCAACTCATGTAACCAAGTTGTTGTGTGTGACCCTCTAGGTTCTCAATTCAATTAGCACTGACCCCAATTAATTAATTCACTAATTAATTAATCAATCCACAGATTAAACAACCATAGTCTAGCAGCAGGTGTTTAACCCCTAGCTGAATTGGAATGTTCGGATTCGACATAACCTTTAAGTCATTGATTCATGTGAGATACAATCCTCCTACTTACTATCTCTCAACCAAGATCTAGGGCAAGGGAATAATCAGAACCCTAATAATCCGGTCTTAAAGCTAAGTGTATTTCATATCCATTTGATCTCAATCCAAGAAACCCTTTTCTTGATGTCTTGATCTACTGCCTTGGCCAAGGACTCCATATGGCATATGAATGACTTACACAATAAGAGATCACATTGCAAATGCAAGTGTAGGTCCTTTCTTGATTCTCATTCACTTTCATGAATCACTTGTGCAGCCCCAGCATAAGCCTTGAATCAGTTGTCTAAGGCGACACCCTTTAAAGCTTATACCTAAGACTACAGAGTTAACTCATAAAGTGACAAGGAACCTCAAGTCTTAAGGATCAATTAATCACATCAATGACTTGTGAGATATTTCCTAATCTGGAAGTTTCCATTTCCTGAAATAGAAACTTCCTTTCCCATTTAGGAATGTTCTCACACGGGGCACCTCAGTGAACTTACTTATTAAAGTAAGCACCCTCATGTATCACGCACGTATCAACTATACACTTTGCACCTCCATGAAACAAGGTGGTCCTTCTTAAGGGCGTGATCCCACAAGCAAGCCTTAGAGGAGTCAGGTTGACACTCCCACTGTCTGTAGCACTCATCGGCTTGGAGTATTTTACTAATCATGACTTATGTGATATAGGGCTCGTTTCATGAACCATTTCACCTAAATGGTAGAGTCCTAAAGTTATCAGGATTAGGGGAGTTCTCATACATGCACAGCTAAAGTAAACGCATACCAAACAAGAGCATATAAAGAAGTGTTACCTCAATTCGTTATTTCATTCAAAGATCGTCTGTGATTACAATGAGAAAAAGCACAAAGCGGATATACAATCGGCTTTCTAGGGCACTATTCCTAACACTTCTTGCGGCTTGATCCCCTCTCCTTGGTAAAGCTCGAATCTTCAAACTTCTAACTTGAAGCTCTCTAAAGATAGTCCACCAACTTGATCACAATCTAACTAGTAAGGATGCTAGTTCTATAGTTAGTGTTTAGGCTTAACCTAGGGTTTCGTTTATCTTGGAGAAAGGATGGTGTTCAACTCATGAACCAAAAGAATTGCCAATTAGCTCTAAGGGGAGTTCGAGCTCCCCTATTTATAATAAGGGAGTGGCCGAAATTCCTAGTCCTTATGGACTAGGGTTTTGGTCTCTCTCTCTCCTATTACTTGATCATCAAGTAATTTTGACTTTGACTTTGAATTCTAATTCAAGTCAACTTTCAAGAGAGCTAAAATATCCAAACTATTTTTGGATAATTTTATACTTTATTTATTTAAAATAAATAACTTATTTTATCTAATTAATTCATAATTAATTAGATAGATTGTTTTCTCCAAAATTAGACTTTCTTTTTAATTCAAAATTAAACCAAAGTCTATTAAATAATTAACACATTTAATTATTTAATATATATATACAATATATATATTTACACTGTTGGGATTAATGCCCTGGAAATCCAATTATATTGTAAATATTTTGGATTAATAAAACTGAAATTAAAGCAAGTTATGAGTATTTTACAAATTTAATAATTAATGACGTGTGATGGACTGGAACCGCCGGTCGGACCGGACCAAGTCGGACACGTGGCACGTGCTCGTGCCAACGTGTGGCTCACGAGCGCGAACACACGGCCGCCACATGGGCGGCGCGTGTGGGCGCGTGCGGGACTCGTTCGGCGCGTGTGGGCGCGTGCGGGACTCGTTCGGCGCGTGCTCAGCGGCTGCGGACTCCTGGCGAGCTCCTTTTCCACGTGGCACCTCCAGATTGGTGGTTTGAGCTTGGAGTGCACGACATTCTTTGAAAAATGTACGAAAATGGCCTTGAAAATATGCCTATAAATAGGCTGTCACTCCCATTCTTTTGAACATCAATTTTCAGACAGTTTTTCCAGCTTTTAATGGCCATTCGGTTCTCTCTTTCTAATATTAATTAATCCTAATTTTAGGATTAATTAATTAATTAATTAGGTGGTTATATAATTAATATATAATCCACTTAATTATTAGAAAATATGGATTTTCAGGTTTTAGAAAAAAGGGTTTTTTCTGAAAAATATTTTCTCGAAGTATTTAGCGAAATACTGCCGGAGCCCACACTCCAATTTCTTAATCGGGAATATTGCGGGGAAGCTCTACCGGTTTCACGAGAAGATATCGAGGTGCTGGAAAAGTGCCGTTGATAGCCAATTTTGCAGTACGTTAATACTGTTGTGCTGCCAAAATTATTATTTGCATATTGTGATCATATGCTAGATGATTTAAAATTATGTTATCGATGCTTGTATATATTAGAGTTATGCTGCCCAATTTTTTTCCGCTGCTTTATTAAAATATTTTGGAAATATTTTGATAACGAGGTTATGGCGAAATTTTTTGAAATATTCCGCTGTACCGTCACACTGCTGTTGGAAAACACGAATCAGAAAGCAGCGGAATTTAAAAAATTTTCCAACAAAAGGATCTTGGACTCGCAATCGTGTAACCAAATTCGTAGAGATAGAAAACTTACTTTTCTTTTATTCTTTCTTGAAGCGTTTCAAGCCACCCAAGAACGCTCTTCTCGCGGCTTGACAACCTGTCCATCGAAAGTCTCTTTCTACTTCAGAATTCATTGTCGGGATAGCAATCCACACCAACCTAGATTCAATTCATGTTAGAGATGTTCTTAACAATATAACATAAAGAAAGAAACATGAAACGAGAAAAGCAGGATTGAAACTCCCTTCGAAAACCAGTTTTGCGAAAGTAGAAAACTGCCAGTCACAAAACCCTCGTGAAAAAATTCATCCTTCAGGATATGGACGAACGGTTTTCGCCATCTTCTTTGGTTCGATTTTTTCATTCGCTTCACGTCGGGTTCAGAATCGTTTCATCATCCCTTCTGATCGTTTTGCTTAATCCCCACTTTTGGTAAAGCTCGAATCTTCAAAACTTCTAACTTGAAGTCTCTAGAGATAGTCCACCAACTTGGCTACAATCTAACTAGTAAGGATGCTAGTTCTCTAGTTAGTGTTTAGGCTTAACCTAGGGTTTCGTTTATCTTAGAGAAAGGAAGGTGTTCAACACATGAACCAAGAATTGTCTATTAGCTCTAAAGGGGAGCATGAGCTCCCCTATATATAAGAAAGGGGAGGGACGAAATTCCTAGTCCTTAATGGGCTAGGATTTTGGTCTCTCTCTCTCCTATTACTTGATCATCAAGTAATTTTGACTTTGACTTTGAATTCTAATTCAAATCAACTTTCAAGAGAGCTAAAAATATCCAAACTATTTTTGGATAATTTTATACTTTATTTATTTAAAATAAATAACTTATTTTATCTAATTAATTCATAATTAATTAACTAGATTATTTTTCTCCAAAATAAGACTTTCTTTTTAATTCAAAATTAAACCAAAGTCTATTAAATAATTAATCACATTAATTATTTAATACATAAATAAATATACACATATATTTATACACGTGTGTGACACGTGTCACAATGACACGTGTCACTCACGTGAGCCACACGTGTGGTTTCACACGTGTGGAACCCTCTTGGCTTGATTAACTCGTTTAATCATTTTAAAGCCTCAACTCATGTAACCAAGTTGTTGTGTGTGACCCTCTAGGTTCTCAATTCAATTAGCAGTGACCCTAATTAATTAATTCACTAATTAATTAATCAGTCCACAGATTAAACGACCATAGTCTAGCAACAGGTGTTTAACCCCTAGCTGAATTGGAATGTTCGGATTCGACAGAACCTTTAAGTCATTGATTCATGTGAGATACAATCCTCCTACTTACTATCTCTCAACCATGATCTAGGGTAAGGGAATAATTAGAACCCTAATAATCTGGTCTTAAAGCTAAAGTGCATTTCATATCCATTTGATCTCAATCCAAGAAACCCTTTTCTTGATGTCTTGATCTACTGCCTTGGCCAAGGACTCCATATGGCATATGAATGACTTACACAATAAGAGATCACCTTGCACATGCAAGTGTAGGTCCTTTCTTGATTCTCATTCACTTTCATGAGTCACTTGTGCAGCCCCAGCATAAGCCTTGAATCAGTTGTCTAAGGCGACACTCTTTAAAGCTTATACCAAAGACTACAGAGTTAACTCATAAAGTAACATGGAACCTCAAGTCTAAGGATCAATTAATCACATCAATGACTCGTGAGATATTTCCTAATCTGGAAGTTTCCATTTCCTGAAATAGAAACTTCCTTTCCCATTTAGGAATGTTCTCACACGGGGCACCTCAGTGAACTTACTTATTAAAGTAAGCACCCTCATGTATCACGCACGTATCAACTATACACTTTGCACCTCCATGAAACAAGGTGGTCCTTCTTAAGGGCGTGATCCCACAAGCAAGCCTTAGAGGAGTCAGGTTGACACTCCCACTGTCTGTAGGACTCATCGGCTTGGAGTATTTTACTAATCATGACTTATGTGATATAGGGCTCGTTTCATGAACCATTTCACCTAAATGGTAGAGTCCTAAAGTCATCAGGATTAGGGGAGTTCTCATACATGCGCACGTAATGGAAACACACAAAACACGTATTGGCATATAAAGAAGTGTTTGCCTATAATCAATCGTATATTATTCAAAGATTGTCTGTGATACAAGAAAAGTCCCAAAGCAGATTACGTCGAATCGGCTTTCTAGGGCACTATTCCTAACAATCTCCCACTTGCCCGTAAAAGCCATTTAGGTATTCTAAGTCCCATCTTCTCAAGATGCACTTTGAGAGCCTATTGACTTTGGGCGTTTCCAAAGTGGATCTACTATATTCTCTGCTGATGTGACCCTCTTGTTTACACATCTCTTAGGAAACACCTTTTCCTTATAAAGTGATTCGTAATCACGTGTTCAGTCTCTTGGTGAGGTCTTGGTTCTCTTACTTGAGCAACCATCCATTTTATCGTACAATATGATAAAGGAGTTGTTTCATGCTAGGAACTTCATCTAACTGGTTAGATGGAGTTTCTTACCCAAACACTTAACTTAGCGTTATATAATACGACTAAGTTCTCAACTACGACAGTCGAGTTTTGCAATGTCCGTCCTTGGAACCCTTTCCAACACATTGCATTACCATTCTGGTAGAAGTTGTATCCTTGCAATGATTTCATAATCATCCATGTTTGATGAACGGTTACATCAAATATCCTTCTAACAACAAGATCTTTTGGGCTCTGTAAACTAATATATATCCTCATTTCTTCTCAAGTACTCTGAGGACATCCTTTACAGAGATCTAATGACCTTCTCTAAGGTCATATTAGATTCGGCCTACTACGCTTTGTGTTGTGCCATATCTAATTTAGTACATAACTTTTCATACATTATGCACCCTTTCACTTAAAGGGATTTTGGACATTCTAACTTTCTCAAAGTTTATCTTAGGACACATACTCTTCAAAAGAGACGTTCCATTGTCCATACTAAACTCCTTTTAGTACCGTGGTTATGTACTCATTTTGTGATAATCCTTTTATTCTCTTAGATCTATCTTCTATAGATCTGAATGTCGAGAATATAGGATAATCACCAAGATCTTTCATGTCAAATTGTTTCTTGAACAAGAATTGGTAACTTTCACGTCATCCTTGACATTCCTAATGAGAAGGACATCGTCTTCTAAAGAACCAAAATTGACTCTTACATCACTAACTTTCATATGTACACTCTGAGACTTATTCGACTTCTATCTGTGTCAAACGATTTGACTGTGGAATCGAATTGTCTAACTCCTAGAAGCCTTTATCAATCCACAGATTGACTTTAGGGATTTGCATACCTTATGCATACTCCCACTGAATATGAGATTTATAGAAATACCTTATTTCAGTCTCTTTCAATCTCATATTGAACAAGATAGTTCTCATATTCATTTATCATATCTCATAGTCAGAATATGAGGATGTGGTAAACATAATCCAAATGGACTTTTGCATTTCAATCGTCAAGAAGGTTGTAATGCTTTCCATTTACTCGAAGCTCCACGAGCTTGATCCTCTCAGGTGGATCAACCAAGGTCAAAACTTGGTTTGAGTATATGGAATCCATATTGGATTTCAAGGCTTGCTTACACTACTCAGATTCCAAATCTGACAGTGTCTCCTCTTCAAGTAATTCCTTGGCTATCTAAGAACGCGTTCTAAACACGTCTTAAGAGAAGGGTTTCACACGTGTACATACTCTAAAATTTGGCTAAATTTTATCAGATGGGCTCGTTTCTTCTATATGTGGCGTGGATATTTATCCTTAAATTTCTTTGAGGTCTGCTTGCTTGTCTTTCTTCTTCTATAGGAACGATTCCTTGAGAAAGATACATTCCTTGAGACAAACAACCTTTGTCTAAGGGAATTGCAGAAACAATATTCAATATCGTTGTATAAACTTGAACTCATTTCAAACTTTTCTCCCACTATCCTCTTCACTTAAGAGGATTCTACTAAATTCTTGGATAAGAATAATTAGGGAATTTAATATGCCACATTGCATAGTGCAACTAAAGGACTGATTTTGGAAGGTACTAAATACAAAATCTCTAACTGCATATTCTGGGAGTTTATTCCTAGAATGATTATAAGTCAGTAAAGCTTGCTATGGAATGGACCATGTTGCATTAGATTTCATTCCCTCATTCGGAAACACTAAGGTGTTCTCGAATTAGTTTACTGAGAGATAATCCTATTATCTCTAAGATGAGTAAGGAATTAGTTGCTAAGATATTGGCTATCTCGATCATATCGATTTACCTATAACTTATGACTACTTCGGTTCCTAACCTCCTTTCGAAATTCTAAGAATTTCATATAAGTTTCGAATTTTTACTTTAACAAGTACATTCATTCATAATGATTAAACTGACGATTGTATCTAGTGCTTACATTAAGCATCTTACACTCATCAGCACGGATCGAAATCCACTATAATTTTGGAACGTTCCACGTTTCTTATATACGGGATTCAGGAACGCTTCCCTCATGACAGGATTCACAGGAAGTCAACACTATAGGTTCATTTTCATAGAATGATCCTAAGGTGTCTGACTTGCTAATCCTTTTATATCTCAACGTTCCAAAGTAATTCGAAGCTTTGTCATCTCACTTACTTTTGTTATCTCGTTATATGTTCAGAACATTAGTGCCTTGAGTCTTTGCACAACGGCTTATGCAGAATTGACTTAAGACTAGTAAATTCTATTCCTAGTAGAATTACTAAACGAGGTAACATTTCAAAGTACTCATACTCTTTGCAGTTCCCTTTCAAAGTCCTTATTTGCTACCATAGAAGCAAACGTCCTATTTGATCTCTAGTGTCTTTTGGGCGTACCCCTTACATGCCCCTCCATTGGGCTCTTAAGGGTTTCTTCTTCTTTAGGCCTTCAAGCCTTTAACTTAGGGAGTTTTAGAAGAAGAATTAACCATCTCAACCTTTTATTCCTTCTTAAGGATGCTCTCAACCATTATCAACTTAAATGATTAACTATGCTACATTAGCATCATTCTAGTTGAGCATAAAGGGTTTGAATGATAGTCGAAGCAATGTAAGCAATCAGTGCATTGAGAACTCTTTTCTCAGTTGATGATCGAGACCATAAGATCTTCAATTAAGATCTTTAGACCTTGTTCGTGTGCACTTGTTTCCTCATTTGGAATATTGAATAATTCCATAATGTTATACCTTGTAACATTTTTATGAGGTGGTTCAATTGCTTTTAAGTGGTTTGGAAAAATCCATTCACCTCAGATTGCTTCTCTTTTGGCCCGGGTCGACTTTTCACAATTGAAAACTTCGCCCTTTAGAGAACGCCTTTCTCTAGTCGGATTCTAAAATGAATTTTAGGATCCGAAGCCATTTAGAGTTAGTCAGGACTTAGTCAACTTATTTGACTTAAGGATGGATACGAATGGGTTTGCATTTCATATTGTAGAGAATCACAGAACTACAACCTAAATGCTAAGCAGAGAAAATGCTGAATTATAACGATATACAAAAGATAAGGTCTTTAATCTAATGTAGCTCCCACTGTTTTTCAAAGATCTATAATTCCCAAAGATCTAAGAGGAACACGTTTCCCAATGGGTACTAAGATCCTAGGCATTTTACCTCGAACCCACGACTCGCGGACATTCTAAGTAAGAACCCTAGGTAGGTACAACTTACCAATTCTAACACCTTTAGAATTCTTAGTAATTGTTTTTGCATCACCTATCTTTCAATATGGACCCACGACTCGTGCGACATCCATATTTACTTAGGCGTTAAGCTAGACCCATCAATCATAAGATCATGACCAAAACTTAGTTCGAACGACCCACGACTCGCGGACATCGCCCTTGCTAAAATTGACCACGAAATATTGACCATTTAAAATGATTAATTAGGTAACTAAGAACTAATAAGCTCCACTAGCTATCCCATGACTCGCGGACAATAACTAGCTTTACTTACTAAACTTAAAACCTATTGATGGAATGCTAGGAATTTAATTCAAAATTTGCATCTCGAATTAAACACCTATTTGTTCGAAATTAGCTTAATATTTAATGGGAATTTTCGAATCAACCGGAGAGTTGTGTCCGGTTCGACCTCACCAACATATATGTTATCCAATTTTATTAGTCTTGATTAATGCAAGTACACTTAAATGCATATCAAACAAGCACATAAACAGATAACATGTCCTAGCATGATACTAACATGTAATGATCATGGGTTCTACCTATCTTATGCGTGATATGTGGGAGCCACTCCACAATCACAAGTTCTAACATACATGCCACATAAACAGTTTAAATCACATAAGGGAAAGCGGTAACAAAATACGAGCCCTATCTCTATTACATTTAACAATTGAGATTCCCCTCCCTAACATTTTGAGGGGTCTTCACTTATGGCCTCCTTGTTACTTGAATGTGGTCCATCTTATTTCTTGGGTGCATTGTCTCCAAAATGAAAATAAAACCTCACCACCTATCTCTACTCTCAAATTACAATAAAAAGAAAAAGACATAAAGTAATAAGGCTCAATCTTCATATTGGCCTTAGACAATTACACGGGGCATACCCCGGCCTCAAAAACAGTAATATGGAAAGCCACATAATAAATCACATAACAGTACGCACATAAGTGAGGCTCCAACCTCAATTGAAAAACGCAACTATAGGGCTCCAACCCCAATTTAAACCATCCATGTGCATAAATTAAAACCATACATAGATCTAAACCCATGATCACCTAACATGCTTTTGCGAGAATTTAAATTTAGCCAATAAATTAAAATTCTCGTTTCAAGTCCTAATGACTTAAAACACGACTTAGATGCAATTCTTGTTCAAGAGCCTTTTCAATAAAACCCGAAAAACAACAAACCAATAAAATTCCAATTAATTTCCAAAATTAATAATTTTATTCTTTCATTATTTTCAGAAAATAAAGATTGTAATTTTTCCAAAATTTAAATCGCTTAATTTCTTAAAAATCCCAATTTAATCAAAATTTTAAAATAATTTTATTTTAGCAAAACTGATTTTAAAAGATAAAATTTAAATAAAATTTAAATCAGGATTTTACGGACCGAAAATACAAAAACACGAAATACGAAAACGGGCCCGAAAAGGGGCCTAGCCGCGCGAGGCACTTTCGCGCAGCAGCGCCCGCCGCGACTAGGCGGGCTGGGCAGGCGTCCCGCGCGGTTGCGGGACGGGCTGGGCGGCGCGCCCGGGACGGCTCCCGCGCGGTTGCGGGAGGAGCTGGGCGGCAGCGGCGGGCCTGGGCGTGCGACGTGCTAGCACGCCTAGGCTCGTCCTTTTCGTGTTCCGTTTCGTGTCTAGGTTTCTCAAAACCAATTCAATCCAAAATTAAAAAATTCGATTTAAACATATTTCAATCAAAACGGTTTTCAAAAACACAATTTAAGAAAACAGTTTCAGAAATTCAGGAAAAATTACAGTTTCGTATTTCAGGCTTTCTAAAAGAACTCATGAATACCTAATTCGCATCTAAGCCTAAGAATTTCTACCAAATTCAGAATAATTGAGACGAATCAGAAACACGATTAACGAGGTGGCTCTGATACCACTTGTTGGAAAACACGAATCAGAAAGCAGCGAAATTTAAAAAATTTTCCAACAAAAGGATCTTGGACTCGCAATCGTGTAACCAAATTCGTAGAGATAGAAAACTTACTTTTCTTTTATTCTTTCTTGAAGCGTTTCAAGCCACCCAAGAACGCTCTTCTCGCGGCTTGATAACCTGTCCATCGAAAGTCTCTTTCTACTTCAGAATTCATTGTCGGGATAGCAATCCACACCAACCTAGATTCAATTCATGTTAGAGATGTTCTTAACAATATAACATAAAGAAAGAAACATGAAACGAGAAAAGCAGGATTGAAACTCCCTTCGAAAACCAGTTTTGCGAAAGTAGAAAACTGCCAGTCACAAAACCCTCGTGAAAAAATTCATCCTTCAGGATATGGACGAACGGTTTTCGCCATCTTCTTTGGTTCGATTTTTTCTTTCGCTTCACGTCGGGTTCAGAATCGTTTCATCATCCCTTCTGATCGTTTTGCTTAATCCCCACTTTTGGTAAATCTCGAATCTTCAAAACTTCTAACTTGAAGTCTCTAGAGATAGTCCACCAACTTGGCTACAATCTAACTAGTAAGGATGCTAGTTCTCTAGTTAGTGTTTAGGCTTAACCTAGGGTTTCGTTTATCTTAGAGAAAGGAAGGTGTTCAACACATGAACCAAGAATTGTCTATTAGCTCTAAAGGGGAGCATGAGCTCCCCTATATATAAGAAAGGGGAGGGACGAAATTCCTAGTCCTTAATGGGCTAGGATTTTGGTCTCTCTCTCTCCTATTACTTGATCATCAAGTAATTTTGACTTTGACTTTGAATTCTAATTCAAATCAACTTTCAAGAGAGCTAAAAATATCCAAACTATTTTTGGATAATTTTATACTTTATTTATTTAAAATAAATAACTTATTTTATCTAATTAATTCATAATTAATTAACTAGATTATTTTTCTCCAAATTAAGACTTTCTTTTTAATTCAAAATTAAACCAAAGTCTATTAAATAATTAATCACATTAATTATTTAATACATAAATAAATATACACATATATTTATACACGTGTGTGACACGTGTCACAATGACACGTGTCACTCACGTGAGCCACACGTGTGGTTTCACAAGTGTGGAACCCTCTTGGCTTGATTAACTCGTTTAATCATTTTAAAGCCTCAACTCATGTAACCAAGTTGTTGTGTGTGACCCTCTAGGTTCTCAATTCAATTAGCAGTGACCCTAATTAATTAATTCACTAATTAATTAATCAGTCCACAGATTAAACGACCATAGTCTAGCAACAGGTGTTTAACCCCTAGCTGAATTGGAATGTTCGGATTCGACAGAACCTTTAAGTCATTGATTCATGTGAGATACAATCCTCCTACTTACTATCTCTCAACCATGATCTAGGGTAAGGGAATAATTAGAACCCTAATAATCTGGTCTTAAAGCTAAAGTGCATTTCATATCCATTTGATCTCAATCCAAGAAACCCTTTTCTTGATGTCTTGATCTACTGCCTTGGCCAAGGACTCCATATGGCATATGAATGACTTACACAATAAGAGATCACCTTGCACATGTAAGTGTAGGTCCTTTCTTGATTCTCATTCACTTTCATGAGTCACTTGTGCAGCCCCAGCATAAGCCTTGAATCAGTTGTCTAAGGCGACACTCTTTAAAGCTTATACCAAAGACTACAGAGTTAACTCATAAAGTAACATGGAACCTCAAGTCTAAGGATCAATTAATCACATCAATGACTCGTGAGATATTTCCTAATCTGGAAGTTTCCATTTCCTGAAATAGAAACTTCCTTTCCCATTTAGGAATGTTCTCACACGGGGCACCTCAGTGAACTTACTTATTAAAGTAAGCACCCTCATGTATCACGCACGTATCAACTATACACTTTGCACCTCCATGAAACAAGGTGGTCCTTCTTAAGGGCGTGATCCCACAAGCAAGCCTTAGAGGAGTCAGGTTGACACTCCCACTGTCTGTAGGACTCATCGGCTTGGAGTATTTTACTAATCATGACTTATGTGATATAGGGCTCGTTTCATGAACCATTTCACCTAAATGGTAGAGTCCTAAAGTCATCAGGATTAGGGGAGTTCTCATACATGCGCACGTAATGGAAACACACAAAACACGTATTGGCATATAAAGAAGTGTTTGCCTATAATCAATCGTATATTATTCAAAGATTGTCTGTGATACAAGAAAAGTCCCAAAGCAGATTACGTCGAATCGGCTTTCTAGGGCACTATTCCTAACAACTGCTTCGGGCCCGCCACACCAACATACACGTGTGGGACACGTGTCACAAGGACACGTGTCACTCACGTGACCCACACGTGTGGTTTCACACGTGTGGAACCCTCTTGGCCCGATTAACTCGTTTAATCATTTTAAAGCCTCAACTCATGTAGCCAAGTTGTTGTGTGTGACCCTCTAGGTTCTCAATTCAATTAGTAGTGACCCTAATTAATTAATTCACTAATTAATTAATCAGTCCACAGATTAAACGACCATAGTCTAGCAACAGGTGTTTAACCCCTAGCTGAATTGGAATGTTCGGATTCGACAGAACCTTTAAGTCATTGATTCATGTGAGATACAATCCTCCTACTTACTATCTCTCAACCAAGATCTAGGGTAAGGGAATAATCAGAACCCTAATAATCCGGTCTTAAAGCTAAGTGCATTTCATATCTATTTGATCTCAATCCAAGAAACCCTTTTCTTGATGTCTTGATCTACTGCCTTGGCCAAGGACTCTATATGGCATATGAATGACTTACACAATAAGAGATCACCTTGCAAATGCAAGTGTAGGTCCTTTCTTGATTCTCATTCACTTTCATGAATCACTTGTGCAGCCCCAGCATAAGCCTTGAATCAGTTGTCTAAGGCGACACCCTTTAAAGCTTATACCTAAGACTACAGAGTTAACTCATAAAGTGACAAGGAACCTTAAGTCTAAGGATCAATTAATCACATCAATGACCCTCATGTATCACGCACGTATCAACTATACACTTTGCACATCCATAAAACAAGGTGGTCCTTCTTAAGGGCATGATCCCACAAGCAAGCCTTAGAGGAGTCAGGTTGACACTCCCACTGTCTGTAGGACTCATCGGCTTGGATCATTTTCCTAATCATGACTTATGTGATATAGGGCTCGTTTCATGAACTATTTCACCTAAATGGTAAAGTCCTAAAGTCATCAGGATTAGGGGAGTTCTCATACATGCACAGCTAAAGTAAACGCATACCAAACAAGAGCATATAAAGAAGTGTTGCCTCAATTCGTTATTTCATTCAAAGATCGTCTGTGATTACAATAAGGAAAAGCACAAAGCGGATATACAATCGGCTTTCTAGGGCACTATTCCTAACAAAGAGGTTGTGGCCGCGGAGGAGGGCCTGTATATGGAGTTTCCATGCTATGTAGTTGTTGCAGTGGAGTTTGACGGCACTTGAGGAGTTGATTAGAGTTAACTGGCGAGGAGGGTCTGCCTGAGGCGGGGTGATAGGGGTGGTGTGAATGGCGGAGGAGATGGAGTCGGCAGCCATGGTGGTGTGGAGAGGAGGAAAAAAAAATTATGGATCCTAGGCTCTTGATACCATATAGAGAATGAAGTGTATGTTTTGCATTATGTCCAAGTTTACAAGGAGAGCAGTACAAATACAGATTACATGGAACTAATTACAGTAAAGAATCATGAGATTGCCTAAATATAAGTTTTCCTAATTGGGGTCCTTGGATGGTGCGATCGGTTGGTGATTGAGCAGCGCCGGCGTCAACCACATAGACCTGGAGGAGTGCAGCCGCCACGGCATCGCCGTCGCGAATTCTCCGAACATCTTCTCCGCCGACGTTGCTGATTTTGCACTCGGGCTTCTCATCGATGTGCTGCGGCGAATCAGTGCTGGAAATCGGTTTGTGAAAAATGGGCTATGGCCCAAAACAAGGAAATTATCCTCTTGGATCCAAGGTATATATATATATATCTTTGAAATTCAAACGAGCTTTTCAGGATTCATGTTGAATTGGGCATTGAGTACAGCCGTAAGGGATTCTAACATAAAGATTGAATTTTTATCTTTTTTTATATGATGAAGATTGAATTGATATCAATGTTTTAGTTAAAGAAGAATTCTGCTGTTTGATTGAAATTGGTATTGCTACATCATGTATGATTTATCCTCTTGGCTAAGTATACTGAATTAGGATTCTGGGAGAGGGAATGAGATTGAAAACGAACAAAATTTATGACTTAGTGAGGCCGGAATTGCTATATATTCTTCTAAATTTTATACATCAAAGTACTGTGAGGTAGCCTAACGCATGTTGTTATATTCATGAATTACACAAGTTACATTATTGACTACTAAGTGTCGAGGGAAAAGTAGGATATTCGTAAAAGCTTAGAAATACATTAATGCTACGTTGTGTAAATTCTTTGACAATGGAAATTCTTGTTATCCTTAGTATGTTAGTGTAGTTATCCCTTTATCGAAACTACTGACAAGTGACATCCTAACATGTTTGATTGTGTAGCTAGGAGGCAAGAAAGTTGGAATCGTGGGCTTAGGAAGCATCGGCCTTGAGGTAGCGAAACGGCTCCAACCCTTTGGCTGTGCAGTATCATACTACTCAAGACGCAAGAAACCCTCCACTCCATACACATTTTACTCCAATATCACAACATTAGCAGCTGAATCTGAAATACTCATTGTCTGTTGCGCGTTAAACGAGCAAACTCATCATAGCATCAACCGCGACGTGTTATTGGCCTTAGGGAAAGATGGAGTTATTCTCAACATCGCGCGTGGTGTGGTGGTAGACGAGAAGGAATTGGTGCGTTGTCTGCAGCATGGGGAAATCGCCGGGGCCGGTTTGGATGTGTTTGTCTTGTCTCCACACTTTGTTGTCTTCACGGAGGAGTCTTTTGGAGATTTGTATGAACTCATGTGTGGGAACTTGGAAGCTTTCTTCTCTGATAAACCTTTGCTTTCTCTGGTTTTGGAGGAGTGAGCTTTTGCATAGAATTAAGTTGAATTGATTGAAGTATTTTTTTCTGTTAAGTGATGGGGTTCTTATTTATGCTTAAATCAAGTGTATAGATACCTTGTGTGAGTTTTAGAAGGTATTTCTGGGGGGGGGGGGGGGGGAAATACTTCAATCTGTCATGGTTAAGAAGATTTACTTTTTATGTGAGTAGTGGTTTGGCAGGAATATAAGAAATAATTATATCTAACTATCCTGTATTTAGGCTTAATTATGACGGAGTTCATTATTTATTGGGAAATTACATTTTAGTCTCTAACTTTGAGAACCGTTTGTATTCCTAGGGTTCCGATATGTCATTTAAAAAATACCCCTAATTTGTTGTTAAATTTATAATTTGTAGGAGATCATTTTATTTATATTTGTAAACTTTAGGAATGATTTGTAATTTTGGGTATATATTCAATATAACACTCATAAAACTGTTAGAGACATAAGTGCACTTTTACAAATTCCATTAAGGGACCTCAGACCAAACAAGGAGTAGAATATAATTTCCCGATAATAATAGATTGCGTTGTAATTATGTTTAAAATGTAGGATAGTTAGATATTAATGATCCTATAAGAAATAAAGTAATTTGACTAGACAATTTTAAAGAATAAAGCAAGGATGTAAACAAGCGGAGTCGGCTCTTGAACTTCACAAGCCGAGGCTTTAAAGGGTTGAGCTCGAATTTAACAAATTTGAGCTTGAGCCGAATAGGGATACAGACGAGACGAGCTCCCCCCCCCCCCCCCCCTCCCTCCCTCTTTTTTTTTGTGTGTTTTTGGGACTCGAGATCGGCTCGACCAAGACTCGCGGCTCGTTCGGCTCGGCTCGAGCTAAAGCAAAATTGTATTATTTTTAATTAAAAATTAGTTTTTGTAAAAATTAAATATATTTTTATATATAATAATATATATTAATTGAATATATATACAAATATATAATAAATATATTACTTTTTTATTAACTTTGTATAAAAATCAATAAATATATATAATATTATATATTAATAAAGCATTTATATATATAAAAAGTAATATATTATTTTTTAATTAAATATACTGTCTCGTGAACTAACTTGCGAGCCAAACTCAAAGTGGCTTGGGTTCGAGCTTGCCACGAGCTGGGCTCGCGAGTAGGCTTGGCTCGTTTGCATCCCTAGAGCTGATCATGGCTTGTGAAAATCTCGAATTCAATGAGTCTACTATAAATTGAAGTTGTTGATGGGTAAGAATCTGTGGTGTCAAACTCCAATCACTTTAGAATCTGTTTGATGTGGGGAAACAAGATTGGACTCGCCGGAAAATATGAAGGGTTCAACCTGTTAGGACAAACACCAAGAGCAGAGAAAGGTCAGAAGGCCAAGCTGGGGAGACTGGGGGTGATTCCCAGTTTGGCTCTCCGACGCTCAAGTCAGATGATGATCTGAGAAGTTGACGCTAAGTAATTGCGGAGTAACAGTAATGGAGATTGCTTACAGAGTTGAAGATGAAGACTCCTATTTATAGTTGAGGGTTAGGGACCCTTTGGTGATTTAGCTCCAAGTGGTCCTGCATTCATGTTGCCCTAGACACGTGACGTGATGAGGAGCTCCTGAGAAGGACTTCCTGCAAAAGCCTGCAAAAAGCTTGGCAGCGGGCAACAATGGCAGGTGCACGTTGATGTACTGTTTGTCAGTGAGCGTTACTGGGTTATTACCGAGGGTTTGACGCGCTCGGTGTGAGTGGCCATGAGTCACCTTTTGGATGGAGGACCTCGAGGGTCCAATAAGGGCCCGAGGGGCTCGAGGGTCCAATGAGGGCCCAAGGGGCTTGAGGGATCCCAACTTCATGTAGTCCAATGAGGGTCCGAGAGGCTCGAGGGATCCCAACTTCATGTAGTCTAATGAGGGCCCGAGGGGCACGAGGGTCCAACGAGGGCCCGAGGGGCTCGAGGGGCCAATGAGGGCCCGAGGGACTCGAGAGTCCAATGAGGGCCCAGGGACCAATGAGGGCCTGAGGGACTCGAGGGTCCAACGAGGGCCCGAGGGGCTTGAGGGGGGTCCCATCTTCATGTAGTTCAATGAGGGCTCGTGGGACTCGAGGGTCCAATGAGGGCCCGAGGGCCTTGAGGGATCCCATCTTTATGTAGTCCAATGATCAGGGCCTAAGGGACTCGAGGGTCCAATGAGGGCCCGAGGGGCTTGAGGGATCCCATCTTCATGTAGTCCAATGAGGGCCCGTGGGACTCGAGGGTCCAATGAGGGCCCGAGGGGCTCGAGGGTCCAATAAGGGCCCGAGGGCCTTGAGGGATCCCATCTTCATGTAGTCCAATGAGGGTCCGTGGGACTCGAGGGTCCAATGAGGGCCCGAGGGGAGACTTATAATTTTACCAATTGCCAGGCTTTAGCCATTTCCAAGTAGTTTATGAGGGCGGCTAAGTTGGCCCGAAGATACAAGTGACGAATCCATGAGGGCCCACGTGTCATGACGTGGCCTCGTTATATTTGTGCTCCATCAACCGTAGTGTCGTACCAAAGGTAGCTGCATATATACTCGAAATTTAAACACAAAATAACTAGTTATATTAGTATATTGTCGAATAGCTATGCTTCACGCGACTTGATGGTTTAATAGGGTGATAATTAATGAGGCCCTTATTTGAGGAAGCAACTGTATCTACTGCCTGACAGCTCAATTTTGCCGAGCTTCATAGTATGAAGACAACAGATTAGAACTCAATTTGCCGCATCACATTGCCCTTACCATATATAATATAGTGTATCAATTAATTAATCAAATAATAAAAATATCTATTTATGAAACCTACTATTATTTTCTGCATGAAATGTGACAAAAGGCTGTCTTGTCTTCGTATGATTAAAATGGGAATAATTTTTTCCTGAATACAGCTTGGTTTCATTGTCACCTTCGCTAGAGATCACCATAATATGTCTTCACATGCATAATCCAACCTATGATATCCAGTTACGATCTGATCTGTTATTAGCTAGTCATGTCAATTATTAGCTATGGCCATTTGTTGTGACCATAGTAACTTATGATAAATGATAATGCACGAATATGTATGAAAAAAATATAAATATAATATGATATGAATGTTGTTAATTCCTAAATTTTAGCTGGAACTAAATTGACGATTAATCTGATTTTGAATTTCTGATAAAATATGTATATTATGCTTATCTCATTTACTCTTTTGTAGGATTTCAAGATAATTGATTAATCTTGTGATAAATGATTAATGCTATGTTTTGCTCATGCAAAACATAGCATAGTTACCTAACATATTCCAATTATTTTTGTAATTGTAATAGTCCTAATGACCTGATATAATCTTATTCAAATTACTAAGCATATAAATTAGATTGTGAATTAGGCTACTCAACTTGTATTCTCACAATTCAAGTCAGTCAAATCACTATAAATTACTGTGTCTTGCAATCTCCTGCTTTAGTACGCTTTACAGGTTTCGGATCGGAATTAATATTTGCAATTCACTCCCTCGTGTGTTTCAAACACAACACCACAATTTTTTAATTTACTCAGCAACCTTGGATTCTACACAAAAACTACGGATTTGTTACCTAATTAAATTTCTAGTCGAACTGTCCAATTGTATGAGAGCAAAATGGTCAATTGAAAATGTAGAGGACAGAATAATTTGTCCGTCAAACTATTGTCATATCTTCAACTAATTGTTTAAAATTTAAAAATGTGTCAAATTGCCTCATTAATTATGTTAAATTTATCAGATCGCCATCTCGCACCCCGTTTGGACTCTTATTTTTCGCTAGAAATTATTGACATAAGGGGAAATTCCCGACAAAAAAAATGAGCTAAAAAATGGCTGATCATGGTTATCCGAGAATTTGTAATATAATTCAAATGAAAATTTAAAACATTTCAAATTTTAAATAACTACTTATAAATATCGACATAATTTGGAGGGCAATATGTCTTCTCCTCAAAGTTCAATATGAACTTTATTCAATGCACGATGTAGTGCTTATTTAATGTATTTGATTTTTCATCATTGATTTTCATACTATACTTGAATAGAATTTGGTAGATGATGATAATAATAATAATAATAATAAAATTAATTAATTAATTAAACTACAAGAAAACAACAATGGAAAAAGTAGACAGTTATGTAATATGTACCGTTGCCCTCGAAAATGATTGGTAGACAAACATATATTAAATTTCAACTTGATTCAACACTTAAGAGACAGCCACGAAATGATTGGAAAAAAAAGACAATTTTGTTCGTCAAATGTATTGCTTGTAATATAATACATATATATAACCTATGTATAATGTATGTATGTATGTCAATATATAGAAACTTATTAGTTTGTTGGAACATGGAAAGTGAATGAAATGAAATGCATGGGAATCAAGAATGTCACTACAAAAAAAATCATTTTTTGTGACAATTTTTAGTGACGAAAAATAACATTGTCACAATAGATTACATTATAGCGACAATATATATTTTTGTCGCCAGCGTATAAATTTTATGTGACAAATATTTTAAATGTCACATAAAACTTTATTTTATGTGACAAAATATAATATTTGTCACAAAAGGATGAGATATATGTCGCGCCAAATAGGACAATGTATGGTGACAAACTTCTTGAGCTCATGTGACAAGCGCTTTGTCATATAAATGCCATATATGTGACAAATTGCTCTTTTGTCACAAGAGATTCACATAATATTTTATTATTCTATAAATTATTTAATTGTGATAAATTATAATAGTCGTTACACTGATACGATAACATGACAACATTACTTGTATCACAATAGGTCGTTTGTGGTGACGAAATCAAAATTTGTCATATAAAATATTTTTATTTTATATAAATGTTTTTGTTGTGACAGATCCTCATTGTCACTATAGAAACACGATATAATGACGCGCATTACTTGTATGACAATGGGTCGTTTGTGGTGACGATATCAAATTTTGTCATATAAAATATTTTTATTTTATATAAATTTTTTGTAGTGACAGATCCTCATTGTCATATAAAGTATTATTGATATGTTTTAAAACCCGGATTGGACCAACCCGACCAGTGACCGGGCCGTTTCGGGCCAAAGTTTAGCGGGCCAGTTGGCCCGAATTTATGTTGATTTTTTATTTAAACTGTAAAAATAATAAATATGGTCCAATTGGGAATTGAACACATAACCTACAACTGAGCACAAACCAATTGAGCTATTGCCCAAGTTGACAAATATTTGGTAAGTAATATATTTATTATAATCTGAAATAATAAACTATCTAATTACATATAATATGTATTTATAGAAATGTAAATGCATGTGTGATACTTTTTATTTTTTATTTCATAATAAATAGGATGATATTTTTTTATTCTTTTATCTAAATTTTCTGTAGATTTATAATTTTGAAAACTTATTGTTGGAGAATGTTAATTGAAAATTAATAAATAGTTGTAAGTAATTTAGAATTATACATAAAAAATTTAGAATTATATCTATTTTTACATTATTTAACTTATTTTTATTATTTTTAATTAATATATACAATTAAATATAATTATGACGTCAAACCAGTTCGACCGGTGGTCGAATAGGTCGAACCAGTAAAACCAGTAACCAGTAAGGCTTCCGGTTCGACATCCGGTCTGGGTTTTAAAACATAGATTATTGTAAATAAATTTTTTATGACACATTAATTCGTATTGTCATCTATTCTATAATAAAAAAAAAGTACCTCACAAATTGGAATTTTTTCACTTAAATTATAAAATTACCCTCTTAATTAATTATTCATAAAAGCTCTACGGAATTAAAAAAATTAGGGATAAAATAGAAATTAATTAATAATTTTGATAATTATCATACCAAAATATATATACCCAAAATAACCTTTTAGTTATCTTATATGATTCTACCATCCAGGGGTCTTGGTAACACCACTCTGAGAAAGAAAACTAAAACGAATATAAAAAATAGAATGAAATTGAGGTTAGAGAACAATGAAATTAATAAATAAGTATGTTCTGTATGTGATGGGAAAAAATAAATCAATTAGAAAAAAAAACAATTAAAAACCAAATTCAAGAGAATGAAAAAAACTAAATTAATTAAAAAAAAGAATTAGTTTTTTTTTCTCATATTTTTACCAAAATATTAAAAATATTTTCTCACTAAAAATCCATTTCAATGATTTTCCATTCTTAATATATATATATATATATATATATATATATATATATATATATATATATATATATATATATATAAGAAATTTAAGTAATATTAATTAACAAATAATTACAGCTAAGGTTGGTCACATTTCAAGACAAAAAATCATTAGAATATGAAGGGATAACTATTTAAAATATTGGGCATCACGTAATATAATACAAGTAATTAATAATCTACATAAATAACAGGCCAACGGATTTATTAATACTAATGACAATTCGCAACTATATATATATTCTGATTTTAAAAAATCAGGTTAACAATAGTTTCTTTCACTATACGTCAACGTAGGACTGGCAAAAGTACATAGAATGTTGAATTTAATAGTTAATACTTTCATATTGGTTCAATGTACTTTTGTTGGTGTATATATATTTTATTTATATATATAATATTAAGAATGAATGAAAAGACCTAATTGAATCGTGTTTTTTAAACCCAAGTGCGCCTTCAATTGACCAATTTCACGCCCTTTCTCTGTAGATTTCCCAAGCGTGGTAACCCAGAAAATTAACACACAGACGCGGGACGCCCTTGATTAGCCTCTCCCGCCACTCACGCCTTCTCAGAAAACCAAGTCTCGGGTTGCCGGTCGTCTCCTCGAAGTCTAGCCTGACTCGCGGTCTCAGCCAACGCATATCTCGGGTAAGAACTTAATCGTATAATTTTGGGAAAAGGTTTTTAGATTGAGTGTTCTTCGATGGTGATCATTCGGTAGGTAGTTTGAATCAATAGGGTTTTGGTTTTAGGGAGGCTGGGATTTAGGGTTTGATTTTGACAATTGAGAATGTGAAGCAGCCATGGAATTGAGTCTTCATGGAATGTGGATTTGACTGAATAATGGGAAATTGAATTTGTTTGTAATGAAGAAACGGTTGAGAATGTTCATAATCCTGATTTATGAATCTCAGTGTAATTAAATATTATCGACGAACATATGTGGGGAGTTTTCATTTTTATCAGAATAATGCTGAGGCTCTGATGAGAAATTCTGATGAAATTGGCTTTTGTGATCTTGTAATCGTTGATTAGAACATGGTGTGTGTAGGATGTCATGATTAACTTATCTTGAAGACACAGAGCTTTTACGTTGAATTCTGGGAAGAAATGTGGATGAATTGAGCTCTTGTGAATCAATGATAGAGTAGTTACCAGCCGTAGGATAAGAGTTATCTTGAATATTATTAATTGGTAGAAGCAGCATCAACATAATAATATTATTATTAACAGTAATAATTTTACCAATATTTAGTTAAAGATTAGTTATTTAAATTCTTTCAATTGATGTTTCAACAAATTAAATCTTGATTTTTACATTTCTATTTTTGCATAGAATTTGATGTTTTAAACATAAGCTAAGTATTTATTTATAGATGGGAAAAGGTTTTTTTATTTGATGCAAAAACAGACTTGTTCTTGCAGTTGTCAGCATTACTATCGTAAATTGAACAATCTGTTTTGGACTCTGTATTCCTTTCCATTTTAATTCATGTAATAAAAGGGTATTATATGATCAAAATTTCATATGGGAAAAAGAAAAATTGTAACTCCTTTACAATTTGACTTGTAGTTGTCTCCTCTTCGAAACGGATACTGAAAGTTGAAGAAAGGGAATACTCTGTGGAGGTTGGATTCGAATTGAGTATTACAATTGAAGGTTAGTTTTCAAAATTTTCATTGTGCATTCTTTGGAAAATTTATATCTCTCAGTTTCTTGATTTGGAAAAGCTACAGCAATTGACCAAATCTGCTGAGTCTGTTCCCTCCATTTAGTAATTTTAATTAAGCTTTTCTGAACAAATTGGATCATTATTTTTCCCTAATAAGGTTGGGGCTTCTTTGTTCTATGCTAGTAGCAACTGTTGGCTAGAGTTGTGGTACCTAGCATCCCATTTATTTTCTGCTACAAGGTTGTGTTATGGTATGTTGGAAAATGGAAATTTGTTGTATTTATAAAATTGTCCAGAGCTCATCTGATATAAATGTCTGTGTGTACCTACACGATTTACTACATTTCTTTAGCAACGAAGGAAAATTTCCAAATTCTTTGCTGTGACATATGATGCTAGGCTCAGGCAGCATGTTCAAATTGCTTCTGATCGTTGTTGCCAATTTTAGAAAAATTCGAAGTATGATATCCACAGTTTAGGGAAATTTCCTTACCCATTGTGTTTAATTAACGATCCACAGATGTGTGATTCGGAGGTGTTTCATTAGCAACCCAGCTTACATAAGCTACCCCTATAAGTTTCAAAATTACACTAACCCAATTTAATTAAAATTGAATTAAAAATTGAAAAAAATTGAATTAAATTGAATTCCTCTTAAAATGATTTTCACTTCAAAGTTTCCATAAAGATACGGTCTAGAAATTGTTTCTTTTTCCCTTCTTTGTTTTTTATTATAAATTAACATATGATTCACTGAATGGGTTTCTTGTTACACATTAGCTCGACTTACACACTCAGTGAATCATATGATCCATAAAGTTCCCTTCTTGTTACACATTAACAGTTTAGATGGACAAGGCGACGTACATATTAGCTGGACTTGCTCTCAATTCTTATTAAGAGAGATATTAAGCTCCCTAATTCGATTTTGAACTATGTTATGGAAGACATCAATGTACTTTAGTTATCTTCGGTCTCCCCTCTAAAAAAACTCTTCAAATTTCTCATATTTAATTTTGAAAAATAAAAACGACCCCCTATTTTAAGATTCTTAATTTCCCAACCCCACCCCAAAGAAAAACTAGCAAATTGATATTGAAACAATTTGATATAGCAACAAAATAGACTGTGATGTAGTACTCACAAACAAGACAAATAAACTAGTCAAATCACATACTAGCTATAATTACGTGACAAATAATCTTTAACTCTCTACAGCTATCACTTACCGCCCTTCACAACCTCTTTACATTTTAACCCTACCTCCAAGCCAATACGATCTTTCTTGCACTTAGTATCATCATTCATCAATAGCTACCTGGATTCAAAATCAAAGGCCCACTATCTATCTTAGTGGAGGTCTTTTTTCCAAGATGAATTTGATTGCTGATCCTATGTGTTTCGCTGGATTAGTTTGTAAATTTTCTGCTATGTTCTTTATTTGTATATATAATGTATTTGAGTTAGCAGTATTTTACTTGTGTAGGATATGGATAAAAGTTGGATTAGGGAGAGAAACCCATTCAGTGAATCATATGTTAATGGCGTTCGGTTATTTCTTGATTTTGCAAAACAAAATGTGATGGGTGATGATAATTCCATTCGTTGCCCGTGTAGTAAATGCAATAATGCAACCTATAAACCAATATCTTAAGTAGAACAACACTTGCACCTCAACCGGTTCTCACAGAGTTATGTGGATTGGATATTTCATGGGGAAAATGTACCTATAGGGGGAACTGATGCGGAACCGTTAAGGGATATTAATGTGGACAATGACGTAGAAGGTGATGATAATGAACTAGTTGATGAATTAGATGAACTATTAGCTGAAATGCATGAAGCACGTCAATCAAATACTGATGATCATGTAGAAACAGAGAGTTTTACAAAGTTATTGGCAGATAAACAAAAAAGTTTATATCCCGGTTGCAAGTTGACATTGTTGTCTGTTGTTGTCAAATTGATGCATATTAAAGTTTTGGGAAAATGGAGTAACAAATCTTTCAATATGTTGCTTGATCTCTTGAAGAAGATCTTACCTGAAGGTGAGTTACTCCCATCTTCCATTTATTCAATTACAAAGCTACTAGTTGAAATTGGTCTTGGGTATGAGGAGATCGATGCCTGTAAAAATGATTGTGCATTATTTTGGAAGGAAAATCAAAATAAGGAAAAGTGTCCAATTTGTGATGAGTCTAGATGGAAATACGATGATGGCAAGAGTAAGAAGACTCCTCATAAGATATTGAGATATTTCCCTTTGAAGCCTAGATTGCAGAGACTTTTTATGTCTAGTAAAACTGCGTCGAATATGACTTGGCATAATAAGAAACGAGTGGATGAGGAAGGTAAATCAAGACATCCATGTGACTCATTAGCATGGAAGCATCTTGACACACAATATCCCAGCTTTTCCAAAGATCCAAGGAATGTTAGGTTAGGTTTAGCAAGTGATGGATTCACACCTTGGTCGAATTTGGGTAATGCCTACAGCATGTGGCCTGTTATACTTGTGGTGTATAACTTACCACCTTATGAATGCATGCGTGATTCCTCTCTTATGATGTCATTACTTATTCCAGGTCCGAGCTCGCCTGGAAAAGATATTGACGTATATTTGAGACCTCTGCTTGACGCCTTGAAGGAATTATGGGGTATAGGTCTTGCAACTTATGATATGTGCACCAAACAAAACTTTAGGATGCATGCTGCACTGTTGTGGACGATTAGTGATTTGCCTGCCTATAGTATGCTATCAGGTTGGCAAACCATGGGTCACTATGCATGTCCTTGTTGTTATGATGAAACAGACTTTGACCAATTGAGAACAAAGACATGTTATATGGGGCATCATCGGTTTCTTCATGGAAATCATTCATTTCGAAGAAATAAAAGAGAGTTTAATGGAAAAGAGGACCGTCGTGGAAAGCCAAGGGAGTTATCTGGTGATGATGTACTACATTGGCTTGAAAGCTTGCAAGCTATGTTTGGCAAGCCTGGAAAAGATCCAATGAGTCGAAAAAGAAAACGTGGACCAGATCAAGTGAATTGGGTTAAGAAGAGTATATTTTTCGAATTGCCGTATTGGCATAAATTATTAATTCGACACAATCTTGATGTAATGCACATTGAGAAAAATATTTGTGATAATGTACTCGGTACACTTCTCGATATTAAGGGAAAAACAAAGGACACTATAACTGCGAGGGAGGATTTACTTGATTGGGGAATTCGGGAGGAATTGCACATGCGGGTACGTGAAAAAGATAATAAACCTATAAAACCAGTTGCATGCTATACAATGTCCTCAGCTGAGAAGAATGGATTTTATAAGTTTTTGAAGTCAGTAAAATTTCCCGATGGTTATGCTGCTAACATATCCAGATGTGTCAAGGATAATAAGTTATCTGGTCTAAAGTCCCATGATTGCCATGTTTTGCTTCAGAGGTTGATTCCCGCTGGAATTCGCGGTTATTTAACAAAGGAAGTAAATGATGCGTTGTATGAATTAGGGGATTTTTTTAAGGAATTGTGTTCAAGGACACTAGATGATGAGAATATTGAGAAATTGATTAAAAATATCCCAATCATTTTATGCAAGTTGGAAAAGATATTCCCGCCATATTTCTTTACTCTCATGGTGCACCTTGCTGTTCACTTGCCTCAAGAGGCAAAGATTGCTGGACCAGTACAGTTTCGATGGATGTATCCGATCGAAAGGTACATATATTAACAAACAAATTTTCCTTTACTTTTTTCATCGAATAGTTTATATATATTTTATTATTTTATTTTAAATTATTTTGAATAGGTATTTAGGAAAATTAAAAGGCTTTGTTCGCAACAAAGCACGTCCTGAGGGTTCAATTGCTAAGGCCTACATTGTAAATGAGAGTTTGACATTTTTGTCATTATATCTCCCTGATATGGAAACCAAATTTAATCGTAGAAAACGAAATTATGATGGTATCCATAACCAAGAAGGGGAAGGACTTTCAGTATTCTCAACCAAATGCCGTCCATTTGGTCATCTTATTCGTGAGCCATTATTATCAGACAAACAATTAGAGAAGGCGCATTGGTATATTCTAAGTAACTGTCAGGAAGTTGACCCATACTTGAAGTAAGAAAGATTACCATTGAACTATATTAATATAATTTTAATATATTTGTATATAAATTGGATGTTTACTAACATTTATTTTGTTTCTAATTCCGTAGATTGCACAAAGCTAAATTGTTGGGAGTTAGTCTAGATGAAGTCGGAGATTTGGAATTAAATGAGAAAATACAAGAGCAACAATTCCCTAAGTGGTTTAAGGAACATGTAAGATATAATTACAAGAAATTTTATTGTATAAAAGTAGTTAGTATGGAAACATTTATGATTTTAACAAGTGTTTTACAATATGTAGATAAACTTGTTGCACCACCATAAGTCTCCTGAAGTTACAGATGGACTATGGGCATTAGCAAATTGTCCTGTACGATTGAATACAAAGTGTTTCAGCGGGTGTTTTGTGAATGAGGTCCGATTTCGCACAAGGGATCGTGATGGACGATGCAAAACTCAAAATAGCGGTTTGGTTGTTGAAGGAAATCATGGGAATAAATTCATTGAGTTTTTTGGTTTCTTGAATAGAGTTGTCGAGTTAACGTATATTGGTGGTTACAAAGTAGTCTTGGAAATGTAGAGTGGAAAGATGAAGATTATGTTCAATCCTGGTGAGAAAATTCCTTCTAAGTATGAGAATGAATTTGCAGAGGCGATCGGTATCGTGATCAGAACAAGTGCAGAACTTGTTGGAGTATCTGTGTGGAGACAAATTCCACAAACTAACAAGGAAGTTTGTCATCGTCATTTATTGGTAATTTAAACTAGTTCTGAATAATTTAATGTCTTTTATAAACTTTGTTTTGAATATGATGTGGTATTAATTTGACGCTTTTAAATTTCATAGCAATGGTTTGAAATTGAGGATTGGAATAGTACTCGTGTTCAAGGTATAATAGATAAGGAATTCCAGACTAGTTATAGACATTGGAGGAACCGACTACGTACCGAGTATGCAAAGCTTGTGAAGAAAGGGCTTAATCCACGGGAACAAAGTCCACGTTTGGAGGTAACACTTCCACAATGGCAATCGATATGCGATTGGGTTGAAAGTGATAAATTTAAGGTAACACAAAGTGATAAGAATTTGAACAATGTTTTCACATAATGTTTATAGGATTAATACATACACTTGATGTTATGATTTTTTTTTTTTTTTTTTTAATTGCAGAATCGGTCCAAAACTAATTCAGCAAATCGTAAATCGTTGCCCTTCACCCATACTTCAGGAAAAGTTCGATATCTTACTCGTTATAGGAAAATGGTATATTATGCTCTTCTAATTACAATTGTTATTTTACATTTCAATTGATTTGAATCTGAATAAACTTGGACAACCACTGTTAATACTTGTTGTAGGCCAATCCTAGAAAAATCCAGTTGTGGAAGAATATTCACATTAAAAAAGATGGACAATTTGTGAGTCCTGAAGCCGAAGCGAAATATGTAAGTTTATTTACATCTCAGCATTGATAGGAGTATGAAGGCCTCTCTCTCACTTTTCTCATCTTTGGGGTAATTAATGGTTTGATTATTATTATTGTTTTCAGTTGATTTTCTCGTACTATGATGACAGTCTCATTGACGATTAATGATTGACTTGTTCAAGGAATCGCTTGGTTGATGTTTTTTAAATATCAATATCAATCACAAGCATATTCAGATACTTTGATATTCTTGTGGAAACCATGATGAAGTTATGATTGTATTATCCTGTTATTTTTAAGTTTTAATTTCCAAACCTCCTGAGAATTCCATGGGTAAGAGGAGTAAGGCCTAGAAGGTGTTTGATGATTATCCTGTGTTGGGGGAAGTTATGTTGAGACAATAATTGTGCACTTCTTTATGGTATAATGAAATAACATACGAAAAATTTGATACTCATTGTAGGTTCAAATGAGCCGGTTAGAGGAGGAAGTTATGGAGGAAGGAGGAGAGCCTATGTCTGAGGATGAAATTCTTGTTTCTACACTTGGTCGAAAAGGAATGGGAGGTGCTATAGAGGTACCTCGTGGAAGTTCCTTAAGTGCTCAACAAGATCCCAAACTTGTTGAGGAGTTGACGACCACTAAGAATGAACTTGATGTGGCTAATCAAAAAATTGATACCCTCGGTCAAGATTTGGAGGAGCAGAAAGAAATAAACAAAAAAAATGAAGACAAGATTGAGGCCCTACAAGTGCAAATGCAACAAATGCAAGAATTATGGTCGAAGATGCAAGCCATGAACAACAAGTGAGTAATATTTTAAAGTTTTTTGTAATTTGACAAGGGTTTTCCTATAAAATAACTTAATTTGTTTTGGTCAGTTATGCTTAATGTCTTTTGTGCATTTTATTTATGTGGTTAATTGTGTATTCTTGGACTAATGCCTTTTGTAGAGTTTATTTGTCTGGACAATTGTGATTTGGGTTTTCTTTTTCATAATAATTTATATTTCTTGAATGTAGGGAATGATTCCATCACATGATTGTCATTTCGGACAGAATGGAGAAGAAGAAAAACTGAGTTGATAAATAATGTTTGGACTATAGTAAATTTTGAGACATTTAGTTGATAATTTTGTTATTAATGCACTGAATGTACTTTTGGATTTTCTAATTTATTGTTGACATGAAAATTATTGAAGGATATTATATAATTCAATATCTTTGTTTGGTTGAGTTGGTATCTTCGTGTTGTATGAGATTTAATTATTTCGATGACAAATGAAGTTTTATTGTAATAGAAAATTAGTTCAAACTTTGTGCGACAAAATAGTTTGTCACTACAGGTAACAAATATTAACTTATTGACAAAAACAATTTGTCACTAAAAATTAAACTTGATATTTTTAATGATAAATTATTTTGTCACTTAACATAAGAGGTTTTCTTTATTTGACAAAAACTATAACATCTTGTGATGAATTGGTTGTCACGATAAACATGTTCTGGTGACAAATATATTTGTCACGACATAATACGATCTGGTGACAAAGATGCCTGTCACGATAAACACGTTGTAGTGACCAATATATTTGTCACGATACTATGTTGTCATGACAAATATATTTGTCACGACACAACGTGATGTGGTGACAAATATATTTGTCACGACAAAACGTGATGTGGTGACAAATATATTTGTCACAAAAGATGCCAAACTGGCGTTATTGTAGTGGCAAATTTTGGGCTATGATGACGAAAAGTATGCACATATATGACAAAATGTTTGTCACATTAGAACATATTGTTGTGACAAAAATATTTGTCATAATAAGTTGCCATCTGGTTGAGTCTTTCGTGACAAATCAAATTGTAGTGACAATATGTATACGCTATTGTGACAACAATTTTGTCACAAGAATAGAGTTTTTCGTGACAAATACACTTTTGTCACAAACCTTTTGTGACAAACATAGAAATTGTCGCCCAGGACTTTATACGACGGGCCTATCGCGACAGCAACTGTGACAAAAAAAATTGTCGCAATAGATCTATTGTGACAAAATTTTCATGTCTTGCGACAAAATTTTGTCACAAAAAACTATTTTTTTTGTAGTGTGTGTGGTGTTTGTTATATTGGGACCGCGTGCGCCTTTACCCTATGTATGTCAATATATAGAAACTTATTAATTTGTTGGAACATGGAAAGTGAATGAAATGAATTGCATGGGAATTAAGAATGTGTGGTGTTCGTTATATGCGTGCGCCCTTTACCCTAACTCCATATTAGTATGATATTGAGTGAATTTTTATTTTTGGTGTGTATTTTAAAGTATAATTTAATTTTGGTATACTTTTGAAATCTATTTCAAATCTAGTGCTTTCCCTTTTTACCAAAAGCAACTTGCAACAATGTTTTTTGTCTTTTTCTTCAAGTTTTTGATTTTTCAAGACTTATAATATTTTTTTAAATGTTGTGTCATACCTTGCTTACGACTTTCGTTTTTAGCTTTCAGGTAAAGTTTTATTTCTCTATTATAATCTCTGTATATTACATTTATGTTATCTCTATAGAATTTTTGTCTATTATACTCGTACATATTATAATTTTAGTTTTAGTATTTAGAATTGTATACAGGCTCTGATACCAGAGCGAACAATCAGAGTGTTTCCTTTAAAACTGTAGTGAGTTTAGCCATTTGATCGGCTAGATGTATGAATTCGTTTTCAGTTATTTCATTAGAAGACTCCTCTTCTTTTATATTACTAGTAGATGCGCGAGCTAGAGTGTAAATAGTTTCGTTGGTTCTTTTATTTGGTGGTAAATAACGTGTGCTTGTACTTTTTAAAAGTTTTGATGTTTTCTTTTGAAAAACATTAGTATTAACATGTTGTATAATAGGTGTCTTAGGTATATATTTTATACGAGAGACTTCTTTAAAAAGGTCTTCCATATATATTTTATCATTATTCTTAAACTGTATACTATGGTGACTGTTTGTTAAAACATATCCAATAGAGTATGTTATTGAGAAAGGATAATCGTTTGTTTCCATTAAATCTAGTCTTTCAAATTTATAAGCAATGTTTAATGATTTATCTAGTTTTTCTGTTACAAGTGGTATAGCGTAGTGTAATGCTACATTAAAAAGCAGTTTTGTATATGCAAGGTTTCCTTCAATTATTCCAAGTATCTTATCTTTTGTATTCATAATTCTATCATCACATATTGCTATTTTTATCGCTGAGTTTATTCCTTCAGCGAATGTACTTTTAATTAAAATTTGTATTGTAGAAATATGAATATATCCTATTTCTCCTGGTGTATATCTTGCTTTATTTATTTTCTTAATTATATCAGCTTTATTTATTAACGAAATGGCTTGTGTTCCTTTTGTTGTGGAAATTTCAATAGGTGTTTCACATTTAAATTTTCCGTATAGAATAATATTTTTTCTACTCAGTTTTGTTTTTAAATCTGTTTTCATATCTTGACCTTCAATTAAGTTTAGTTCTTTTCTTCTAATTTTGTTTAATTTTTTGTTTTCTAAAATAATATCTTGAGAAAAGTATCCATATTCTTCGGTTGTTTCAAGATGTTCGACTTGATCTATTAGACTAGTTTCCATTCTACGTTTCAAAAATATAAACAATAATTTCAAAATAGAGTTTGTTTTGTTTACCTGTTTGTGTGTTTCTATCTACTGTCTTCAAGCACTCCATGTTACCTGTTCATCTTTCTTCGAAATATCTTGATGCAGATATGAGTGTATATGTGTGGTTGTGTATGGTTGTATAAGGTTCTGCTATTCAGGCTAAAAAGCCAACAGAAAGAAAAAGCTCAAAGGCTTAAAACTCAGAGAGTTTTTTTTATCAAAGCTGATTTTTTCCATTTATGTCTACCCAACGAATACAATATTGAGGTCATTATATAGGCACTCAAGTAACTATTACAATCGCTATAATGCGATACAACTCATACACGCTAATGTACAGAAAGTTAAAAAGATAAAAAGTAGAAAAAGACTTAGAACCTAACAGCAATAATGGCGTCTATAATGCGCACTGAGAAAAGCAGACAAAGACATAAAGTCTGCATTATTATTGAGTGTTCGTCATTACTTACGCGTTTTCTTCATGATTGAGTTTTTGACGTCACTACATGCGTCAGTCTACATTATTACTCTTCAGTAACAGCGTCTTCTTATTACTCTTCACTGAATAAGGTTCTGCTATTCAGGCAAAAAAGCCAACAAAAAGAAAAAGCTCAAAGACTTAAAACTCAGAGAGTTTTTTTGTCAAAGCTGATCTTTTCCATTTATGTCTACCCAACGAATACAATATTGAGGCCATTATATAGGCACTCAAGTAACTATTACAATCGCTATAATGCGATACAACTCATACACGCTAATGTACAGAAAGTCAAAAAGATAAAAAGTAGAAAAAAACTTAGAACCTAACAGCAATAATGGCGCCTATAATGCGCACTGAGAAAAGCAGACAAAGACATAAAGTCTGCATTATTATTGAGTGTTCATCATTACTTACGCGTTTTCTTCATTATTGAGTTTTTGACATCACTGCATGCGCCAGTCTACATTATTACTCTTCAGTAACAACGTCTTCTTTCATTGATTCGTCTAAATGGTTTGACCCTATTGTTTCTCTGGCTTTGTCTTTGTCTTGACAAATTTCACAGTCGTGTTCATCAATTCCTTCACTATATTCACAGAAAACGAGCTTGATTTGTTTTGGGAGTGTCTTCAAGTTGTATTGTTCAATCTTGATAGATGTTTTATCAAAGTTTTCCAAAGTTTTTAAATGTATTGGTGGAATTGTATATCTCGAAGATCCATATATCAGATGATAATTAGATTTATAATTAATTTTGACATTACTATCTTTGTTGATCTCTTGTGATGCATTGAAGGCAACTATCTCATTTATTTCACCAATTTTTTTCATTGATTCGATGCAGGGGTATTCTCCATTCGAAACTATCAATTTGATAATTCCATGTGAGTATACTGATACTCCTTCTTCGTTGAAGATGGGGTATGATAGTGTAGATTTGAAGACTAGCTCCTTGTCTATGTTTCCATTAAACACTCGTCTGGCATAATCTTGAAGTGTTGACATTAGTTTTGGGCTGAATTTTCTGAAACAGTTTGGATTTTTGAAATAAAGGGTGTCAAGAAGTCCATGTATAAAGAATTGGTATATTAGGTTTGGGTCTGCTTCTTTGAATATAATGACTTTTGGGCCATTTCTGTTTAGTGGAAAAAAAAATATAATTTGTTTTTGTCGGTTTCAGGGTTGTATTCAAAGATACATTTCAAAAGGTTTTCAAATTTTTCTTTGGTAGGCTGTATCTGGACTTCCTTTTGGGCTTGTGTTTGGACTTGGTCCATGGGGTTTGTTGTGGGTATGTTTCCAAGAACTCTCATTCTTTCTTTGAGGCTGTTTTGGGTTTGGAGAGTAGGAGTGGTTTGGAGAGAATTTTTATAGGTTTAAGTTTCTTCAAGGGCTTGTTTGGCCTCTACAAAGCTGGTATATGATTTGTGTGTTATGCCTGAGTGTCCGAGTATGTGAATACTTGCTTTGGACCAATGGTCGTAGATTCCACGACTTGGGCCATTGAATATCGCGTACCATTTTTTGACTTGTTTTCTTTCATCATCGTCTTCTTCCAATTGTTTCTGTTTTCCCTTATCTGAAGTTTCTCCTTTGGTGTCAATGTTTGCTTATGTTGATGATGTTGACGGACCCACCACGCTTGCTGTCAAGTCTGATAGGGATAGTCCAGATGGCTATTGAATGGCGTGTAATGCGGCAATAAGCTCTTGTCTTCTAACCATCTTTGATTCTGTGAATCTTTGTATCTCCATTTGTTTGGCCTTTGTGAATTGTTGTATTTCATGATCAATTGTTTCAATGTTTTGTTTCATCAAGGCTGTTACGGCCTCCATTCTCGTGTGAGTGTGTCTGCAAGAGCGTTCTCTTCTGATTTTACGTATACAATATGGAATTGGTATCTTCGTATTTCAAGTTGCCAACGTATCAATCTTCCTTGATTATAGTTGTCTCGAACTGTATACCTGTAGAAGTTTGTCAAGTATTTTGAATCTGTTCGAAGTTCGAATTCTCGAGGCAAAAGCTCAAGTTTTCACTTTCGAAGTATTTTCAAGCATGCAAGAGTTTCTTTTTCATGAACTGTATAGTTTTTCTGGGTTTCTGTAAATATCCCAGATATATATTTACAGAGTTGTGTAATTTCGCGAACCTTTTTGGTTCTTGTATTCATATGACCTTTTTCATCTAGGTCATTTGTATTCATTTTTTCAGCTGGTATTGCAAGCATGCAACCAGACCATGTATCGTTTGAAGCATCTGTCTCAATGATAATAAAATCATTTTCCTTTGGATTGTATAAAACAGGTAGTGTTTCACAATACTGTTTTATTTTTTGTACTTGTAATGAATCAGCAATTTGCCAATTCCATTGTATTCTTTCAGAAAGTTTCTTTTGTAACTGTGTCCTTTCTTTAGCAAGGTTCTTTATGAATCCTTGATCAAAAATGTAGTTTAAACATCCAAGAAATCTCTGTAATTGTTTTCAATCTGTAATTTGATCTGGAAAATCATTTAATTTTTTCAAAATATTGTCTTGAAGAACTATATTTCCTTGTGAGTCAAAAGTGTTTCCAAGAAAATCAATTCTTTGTTTATATAAGACTGCTTTCTTTTTAGAAAGAATCAATCATTTGTCTTTACATCGTTTTAAAACTATTTTTAGTTTTTTCAAATGATATTATTTATCTTGATTACTAAAGATAATAATATCATCAATGTAAGCAAGACAAATATTTTTCAAACCTTCAAGATTTTTATCCATAAATCTTTGATATATTGCAGGTGCTTGTTTCAAACCAAATGGTAAAACATTCCATTGATAATGTTTCTGTGGAGGACATGTAAAAGCTGTTAAAGGTTTTGTATTTTCATGTAATCTCAATTTCCAGTATCCTGATTTAGCATCTAAAGTACTAAACCATGTTTTTCCTTTCAACCTGTCCTTGATATAATCAATTCTAGGTAATTTATATGCATCTCCTACAGTTTTCTCATTTAATTGTTTATAATTTATGACCATTCATCGTTTTCCTCATTTTATTTCATTTTTGTTTTCTACGTAAAAAGGAGGTGCTGCGTATGAACTTTTACTTTCAGATATTAATCCTTTTTCTAAAAGTTGTTTACATTCTTCTTTGAATTCATCAATATCCTTTTTAGAATAAGGTATATTATTTTTCACATTTACTTTGTCTAAAGGATTTTTTAGTTTTATTTCAACTATCATGTAATTGTTATTTTTATCTTTATCTAGAGGATCTTCACTAGTGACGGAGTCTAAAATCTCTTCTATTTCCTTTTCAAGATTTGTTTTTATAAAGAATATTAATTCATGATTAATTAAATAATCTAGTGTGTTTATAAGACTACTTCTGTCTTCAATTTTTTTCTATAGGTATTTTTACCGTTTCACTCTTTTGAGATAGTTTTTCAATAGTAGGTGCTTTTAAAGTAATGTAATTTAAGTCTTGACAAAAAGGTCTATATAACTTTAAAAAATTGTTTCCCAGGATGAATGGTAATCCTGTTTCATGTCTATATATGGATGGTATAGTAAAGCAATACCCTTGTATCCAGACTTTTTCTACGTATGTAACATGCCAGATATAGTAATGACTTGCATCTGCTATCATTACTTTTAATGGTTGTTTAAGTTTTGCCCATTTGAATATTTTTAGTGCAGGTGAAGCAAAGCATAAACTAGCTCCTGTGTCTATAAATGCTTTAAGTGTTTTATGTTTTATTTTCACTTCTATGAATGTAGCGTTTGTGTTCTTCATTAAAAATCTTCGTCTGAACTATAACCATTTTCTGATTTTGTAACTGTTTCTATTTCATATATATTTTCTAAATCAGAAAAGTCTTCTTCTATTGGTTCTAGATTGTATGTTTGAGATACTTGAAGTATATGTAATCTTTTTTCAGATTATTTTCTTTGTTGTTTAGGGCATTCTCTTGCGTAGTGTCCTTCTTCATGGCAAAGCCAACATTGACATTTTTTCTTCTCTTCTGGACAATATTTTTGTTTTGGTTTGTATTATTCTTTGTTTTAAAGAAACGTCTTCTTCTTTTAAAATTTATTTTTATTGTTATCAATCCATTTTTCAGGTTTCTTTCTCCATCTGTATCTTTTATCATTCCTTTTATATTTTCTTTTTTTATTTGATCGGAGTACGTATGGGCTTTCTCATATATTTGAGGTACTAAAGGATTTCCTTCACAACATATCGTGACTTTGTTTTTAACTGCATTGTGTAATTCTCTTTCATAACATTTGTCTCCTAAAAATTGTTCTACTACAATTTGTGCTCCTCCTAATGTTTCAGAAATAAACCCTTCATTTGCTTGTTTCTTAAATTCTGCATATACTATTTGTCCTACTGGATAGGGTAATTTATTGAAGTATAATGATAGATATTTTTCTCTGGATAAACCATAGTAATACATATTGTATTCACAGTTAAAGTTGTCTATAACACACATGTCTAATATTTGTGTATTGGCTAAATGGTATGTTGCTCTATCTTGTTCTCTTTGAGATACAAAAAATCATGTATTTTGTGTAGGTAATCCAACAAATTCTGAATATATTTTATCAACTATGTTCCAAAAAGTATCTACGGAGTCTTTTCCTTCTAACAGTGTTTTTTATTCTTCTGATAATGAAGATAAAATGTGTGTTACGTTTCCTATTGTCTTATATTGTACAAAGTTAAATATTATTTTAAAATTTCCTTGTCTTAGTCTATCTTCAGTTTCCATAATTAATCCTAATTTATGTGTCCATTCAGTAATAAGTGTTGATTTGTTTGTCACACAATCTATATCTAGTATTCCATCAACTCCTAATATTCCCTTTGTAGGTATATATTGTTCCGGTACTTTAGACCATCTTCCTTTTTTATTTGGAATATATCCCTTTTTAAAATTATATTGTATACTTGTATTTTTTAGAGGATTAGTATATTTATCTTCTTGATAGTATTCAAAATCTTCTTCCTTAAGAGTACGGCTAGTTTCTGGAACATCCTTTTTATCTTTTTCTTGTTTTAAACCATGTTCCATTCCTAACATATCGTCTTCTGATGATTCATATCCATATATCACTTCTTCATTTTCTACTTCTGGTTTTATGACTTCTAATGTATGGTTTTGTTTATTTTCTTCTTCTGCAATTTTTAATGATTCTAGTAGATTGTTTAACTCTTCAATTTTTTCTTCCAATTTCAAAAGATTCCATTATAATCGTAGAGGTTCTATTTGAAAAGGTTTAATATTTATGTTTCCAAAGTATATTTCAAGGTCTACAATGGTTATATGTCTAGTCTGTTCTTTTCGTATAATTACTTCTTTACGTTGTTTTAATAGTTCTTGACAATTTGCCATAGGAAGTATTATTTGTTTTTCTTCAGATGAAACAATTTGGTTTTCCTTTTCTTTTCCTTTGAGTTCTCTTAGAAGTTTATTTAATATTTTTTGTGTATGTATTATCTATTTCGTTTATAACATCTTGTTTTTTATCTAAAAGAATTTGTTGTAACATATCTATAATAGTGTTTAATTGTGGATTTGTAGTGGTATGAAATAAATGTGGATATTCTCCCCCTCCTGATGACAAGAGAAAATGTTTTGATCTATTTGATAGTATGGTTCTATTTCTTGAATAGTATTATTGTTATTTTGTATAATTTGTTCTAATTGTGATATTTTTTCATTAGTATTTGTTAGTTGTTCAGATAATGATTTTACTACATTATTTAAAGATTGTATTTGTTGGTTTAATGTTTCTACAAATTTTTGTAATTCTTGTGTGATATTCATGCTGATGAAAGTATATTTAATCTAGTCATTTGTTCTTTACACCAATTTATTCTTTTGTCAATTTGATCAAAAGATTATGTTGTTTCCACATGATATTCTTTCAATGTTTTAATATATTCTTCTAATCGTATCATTGTAATAGGGATGTATATCCTATTTTTTATAAGATTTTGTTCTCTTCGTTTCAAACTTTTAAGAATTTCTTCTTTGATTTTATATAGAATTGGATCGTGTATATCATTTAATATTTCTATTTGTTGTCTTATTTGTATTCGTGCTATCCTTAATTCCTCTTGTTTGCATTGTTTTTTATATTGATCCATTCTTATTTTTTATGTGTTTATTAGTAAGATAAATCTTTGTATTTGTTCTTGATAGTATATTGTCCATTGTAAATGATATCTCATAATAAACCAATGTCTCTTATTTTTTCCTTTCAAGTATGACTTATTATGATAATTATATTCTTCGTTTATTTATATTATATATTCATTATGTATTTTTAAGAATTTTGATTTTAACATAGAAAGTTTTAAGGTAGAAATAATAATTTCTCAAAAGTTGTTGTATTGATTTGTAAAAAATACCAACTGTGTCATGAAAATTTTGTTTCCGCTAATGCCAAAGGCGTATAACACCATTTTTGCAATAGTTTTGAATAGTACACTTGTTTCGCAATATGCATTTATTTTTACACTATTTTTAAAAATGTTCCCATGATATTGTCCGTTTTTTGTCAAGGCCACACGTATTAGTTTTTGAGCATTTCCCAAAATGCCTCGTACTAATGGAGTTGGATGAACACTTATATGTTGAACAAACTTCCTCCAATCTTCTGATATGGGATGAGTTTACTTCCCAACACGTTAACTCCCTAATTTTAAAAATTAATCACTGCGACCAAAATTTTTTAACTTCTAAGAACTTCCAAAGATCAAAATTATCACTCTATATGCTAGCTATATGCCTATATATGTTTAATCAAAAACTCATGAAGAACTCAACGATATATATTAAGAGAGAGAAAGAGACAGAGTATTATAAGTGATGTAGTGCTCGTGACTCTCTAATTTCAAAAATTAATCACCGAGACCAGAGTTTTTTTGACTGTAACCAACTTCCAAACCACAAAATTATCACTCTGTATGCAATATATGTTTGACCAAGAACTGATTCTCTAACACCGAATTCTGTTAAACAGCATACATTCTTTACATATCATGTTTATATATAATTGCTTTCTTGTGGCGATAGTTGTTACCTCTAATGCATAGATACTCCGATTTTTCATCTCGTGCAATATCGGACACAGACACGTGTCCGACACGACAAAAAATGTCCAAATTAAAAAAAGAAAAAATTTGGACACGGCTGGAACACGTGTCGGACACTGTGAGAACACAGAAAACTCAAAAAAATTTATTTTTCTATAATTTTTTTAAAGTTTTATGATTATATATATATTTTTAAAAAATAATTGTATAAATTTACTTAAAAAATTATTATATTGATTTACATTTTTATTTTCATTTCTATTTTGAATTTTTCTCATAATATCGTAATATGCAAAAATGAATAATGTTATTTATAATGACTTTAAATATTGAATTTGATAAGAATATATTTTATTTAAATTTGTAATATTAATTACTTTTATAAATATTTTATTTAAAATTAATTAATAAATATAAATATATTTATTTATATATAATATAGCCGTGTCTTGTCCTTTTTTTTTTTAAAAAAATCCGTGTCACTGTATCCATATCGTGTCGTATCCGTGTCCATGCATCATTGGTTGTTACATGCAATTGACAAGTATCTTGCCACACCCCCATTTTCACATGATAAAAGTACCTTTTTATCAAGTCATCTTGAATCATTCAACTTATCTTCCTCATTTCTTTCTTGTCCAAGAATATCTTGCTACTATTAGCATTAGAATCTTAATTTTTTAGATGCCTATGTTTGTATATATATAAATAGATGATTTGAGTGTTTATTGGTCTAACTTAGTGCTTCAACTTGAAGACTAAAACATCATTACTTTATTTGATTCCGATAAAAGAAATTCTTGTGAAGAAATTCCACATGTTTATGCCCTAGCTAATAATTAAAAAAAGGGAAAAGACTTCTAATTGGAGATATTAAACATAGGGATATCGTAAAGTTAAGCGTATCACATGAACTGTTCATGGTGGTATTTTACGGTTATCTAAGTTGCTATTGATTAGTACTTTGAGCAAAATTTAGTAACTTTTGTGTTCGTGATTAGGTCTGTCCACATCCAATATATATATATATATATATATATAGGGAGAATTACATACAGGTCCCTAAAGTTTGTCCTAATTACATAGCGATCCACGTAACTTTGGATTTTACATGATAGTCCCTAAAGTTTGATTCCGTTAGAAGTCCACAACGGCCGTTAGGGTTCCGTTAAAATTAATTACAAATAGGTCCCTCAAGTTTGACAAATCTAACAAAACGATCCCTTAGTTTCAGAAATTTTACAATACAGTCTTTGTCGTATTTAACGGAACGTTAACAGTCGTTGTGGACTGCTAACGGAGTCAAACTTTAGGGACTATCATGTAAAATCCAAAGTTACGTGGACCGCTGTGTAATTAGGACAAACCTTAGGGACCTGTATGTAATTCTCCCTATATATATATATATAGAAAACTGCAAATTTGGGACAATAACATATCCCATTTTGTATTTTTGGACTTTAATTTGGCATTTTCGATTTTAGGGATAGTTACTCCCAAAAATTTGTAATTTACAGTTTCTCATATATATATACAGTTTCCAAAATGCTTATCAGTTCTCAAGTGTAACCACCAGCGGCCACAAGAAAGACTCACTCGCTTTTCCTCTGGAACCACTAGACTTGACTTCTTCGTCATCAAGATTCTTGTGGGGGTAGATCTAGACGACCAAGATCTCTGTGCGCGTTTTTGTGCGTTTGTGTGAGGAGCTGCGCGGTGGTGGTGGTGGTGGTGGTGAGAAGTGGCGCCAGTGCAACTCATGAAGATGTTGAAGCTGGGTTTTTTTGAAGAAAGAAAAAGTCAACAAAGGCTGCCAATGTTGCACGTCCCACATCGAATATTTTTGTTTGGAGAGGAGGTTGAGAGTTGTATATAAACTCCAACCCCTTCAATGTTTTATTTGCAACACAAAGGAAAAAAATATTTATGTCCTTGTTTACTATTAAAGAGGTTTAGAGATAATTCTCTTGGAGATCTCTTTGAGTATAGTATTTTAGGAAGTGAGGGGGTGTGAAAAAATATTGTGCATTGTATGGTGTAATAATTTCCATATAGTGAATATTTTTGGTGGGCCCGTGGTTTTTTCTCCAATTGGGAAGTTTTTCCACGTTAAATCTTTGTGTTGTCATTCTCTTTAATTTCTCGGTTATTTTTTTGCTTGAAAGCGCTCCAAGAGGGAAAGGAAAAAATAGTTGAGTTATTTTTTTTCCTAACAGAAGATGCATACACAAACATACACAAATAGTGCTTGAAGAGTTGAAGTCCGATCTTGGAACAAAGGAACTCATTCATGAAGATGTATAGCCGTACATCCTCTTCAAATCATGATGCAATACACATATACCTACACATGTATGCATACATATTCCACCGTACATGTCAATCTGTACGGATTCTAACTATTCAAATTATCATCCATGCATGGGACAATTACTTGAGTACTGAAAAACTTGTCCATGAACAAAACTTTATCTAATTATCATCACAACTTCCGCAAATTGCTTTATTGAAAACCCATCTTCATACTTCAGCTTTATCTCCCTTTTGTCATGCAAACTACCCAAACGGCCCCTGAGATTCTTGAATTTCTTGGTCCTCTTACGTAGATTACCCAAATTGGCCCTGATTCATAATTTCATGGACATTTTTCTTCTTTCCCTCAAGCTAGCTCTCCTGCATCAACCTTCCCCTTCCGAGCCAATCGACAAAGGCGTCAAGCGTTTTCGTGTCAGATCGATAGTGTTTCTGTGTGAATTCATGAAGAGCAGCCCATGTGAAGTCAGGATATATTCTCGGCTTTACTCCTTCGACAACAAGTTCTTTGGGTGGTTTCACGATCTTGTCACCTTTTGGAGAAAGAAAGAAAGCAAGAGATCTTCTCGGAGTTGTGCTGTTTACCACAGCCCTGTGCAAGCACGCCCTGTAAATCCCATTGGAGAGGGCCTGGAAAGAATAACTAATAAATTAAATTATTCCTGATATAAAATCGATGTTAGTCATAATATTCACAAAGACTTGAACAAGAAGTCTTGCTTAAATCAACATAGCGACGAACATAACTGTATTGGCATTTCCAACATTCTTTGTAATGTAATGATTCTAATATGAGAGATGGACCAGATTGTGCTGTCCTACCTTGTCACTATGTGCACAATAGCATAGAATTCTTTTCTTGATGTTACAATTACGAATTTTTTTTATCAAATAGGCAGACTTTTTTGACGATCTTAGATGAAGTCATCACAGTATTAAAAAAAGTTATAATTTGGTACATTTAACGTGACACCTTTTAAAAAATATCGCTACAGTATAGGAATCGGCAGTTCCATAAAAAAGTGTCGATAGTGTTGAAAATTTTAATATGCTAAAACATATTTTGGCGACACTATAAAATGTGGCACGTGGTGGAGTGACCTTTTAGAGAATGTCTCAACAAATTGTATCATTATGATACTTCCATAAAAAGTGTGAGATATAAGATAAAGCATTTTGAAAATTTTTATATGTTAAAATATATTTGGTGACACCAGTAAATGTAAAAATTAGTTGTTTGGATATTTAAACATGATATACGGATACGACGATATAATTTATTTAAAAAAATCTTCACGTGAGATGCAGGGTATGTGAAGCAAGTATCCAACACAACTACAAAATAATATTTTTAAAAGTGTGATCTGTATATGGTAAAAAATGTGCTCGAAAGATATGAAGGAAAACAATTGCGCCTAATGGATCTGAAGATGCAGATCACATGTACCTTTTGTATATATGATTATATGCTTACCATGAAAGTGTCTCCAATGTTGACGACAAATGCTTGTGGGTTGGGAGTAATGGAGTGCCATTTTTCATCAACATAGACTTCAAGGCCACCAACATTATCCTGATGAAGTATCGTTAGAGAAGTAGGGTCACAATGAGGCCCTGTCCCGAGAGCTAGATCAGGTTGCTGGCATGGTGGGTAATAGTTTAATCTCATTATAGAATCATTCCCTTCAAAGATTTCTCTGAAATAAGATGGCCCAACTCCAAGACTTATGCCCAATAGCTCCATCACATTCATAGACAGGGCGTTCATGGCTTCACAATATCTTTGGCACACCCCCCTTAGAAATTTAACGGAAATAAAAAGTTCAAATATAATTCATAAGATTTAATTGAAATAAAAATCGCCCCGTGTTACTTACCCGAATGCTGCGTAATCTTCCCCCATGACATCCAAAAAGTAGCGGTCGACGGCAGTACTAAACTGGCGCTCTGCAGTGTAACGAAAGGATAGTGTTTCTTTCCAAGGAAGCTTGCACGAAAACCTATTAGTAAAGCTACTAGCATAACCACAATGGTCCCCCGGCTTACGTAAGGCCCGTTCCTTCTCCTCAAGGGGTTTCCCGAAGAAGAAATCCATGCCCTTATGGGCTTCCTCTATGAGCTCCATATCAATGCCATGGTTCACAACGAGGAAAAAACCATGCTTACGGCACGCTAAGTCTATGAGCTGGCTTGCTTGCGTAACAGCCTCATTGTCTCCTGATAAGAACCCTCCTACGTCGATTGGGGGCACGTCTAGCGGTGGGGGCAGCTCGGGGCACGGTTTTTCGCCGTCTGGCCATATGAACTCTGGAGGGATGTCCGATTGGTGTTGCAAGATTGATGCATCAAAAGAGAAGGGCTTTTGTTGGGATGGCATTTGTGTGTAGTAGTGTGTTTGGAAAGTGTTTTGGAAGTGTAATTGTGTGTTTAAGGTTATAACTTATAAAGAAGTTGTGTGAAGGTTTGCAGTGTAGGGGTGGGGGCCAAGGACATGAGAAGTGTTGGATAATAAGGTTGAAATGGACAAGTGGGGGTGGAAAAGTTCCAAAGGGGGCTACATTGGGGAGGTCGATTAACTAATGTTTTGGAATCTTTTTCCATTTTTCTTTGTTTGGTGATGTCATCCTTGCATCATCACACAAATGATTGAAAGTGAAACGAATTAGCAATGTACTATTAGTACTTGTTAAAAATTAATTTATTTTATCAAGAAAATTAGTTATTGAAAATTCCAAAATGAAAAATTGATGGAAAAGTTTCTGGATTAATGGACAAAATAATTATAGGTTCTTCTTTGGGATGCCTATGTTCAAAATAGAAAGAACTATAAATTAATGAGGTTATTTTCTCCTTAGATTAAGGATTACGACTATGCAATCCTCTTGACATCCTATGATAAACGAAAATATAAATATATACATGTACTTTTAAAATTTATCATATAATATGTATTTGATCTAGGGCTGTCAACGGGTCGGATTCAGACCGGATCAGGAGATCCCGGATCTGAATCCGATAAGACAATCCGATAACCGGATCCGAATCCGAGTAGTCCTATAGGATTCGGATTCATTTACTTTGAATCCATGCATAATCGGGTCGGATCAGATCCGATAAAAGATCCGACCCAATTAATAATAAAATTTAATTTTTTAAATAATAAATTTAATATAAAAAAATAAATGTAATTAGATAATATTTAATAAACAATTGTTATTTAATAGATTATTTGATGATTTTGTTAATATTTACTTAAGATAGGTTAATTTAAATTTATTAATAAAAAAATATATATAGTTTTAGGGTAAACAATTCAAAATTTGTTATTATTTAAAGTGATAAATATGTAAAAATTCTAATTTTAATCATTTTATTTAGTATTATGTACTAGTAAATAATTTATTTAATTAAATATTATATATATAATCGGATTCGGATTCTTAACGGATCGGATTCCTTAATTCCATATTCGATCCATTTATTTCGGATTTTGAATATTTATGATCGGATATGATCCATCGGATATTTTTATCGGACGAATATGCTAAAATTCGGATCGGATTCGGATTAAAATCCGATCCATTGACAGCCCTAATCTGATCGACTAACTATATTATTATTATTATTAATTAAGCGAGAGAGACAAATGATAATAATGTTTTGATCTCGGACTCTTTTCTTTTCTTTTTATTTATTAATTTATGTTTCTCATCCGTTTTGTTTGCATTTTTTTTTTTAAATTTATTTTATCACTCCAACACTATCTAATATCTTCATAATTCTCTTTTCTCTCACCCGCTTCAATTTTTTTATATATATAATTTTTATCTTTTTACTATTATATTTTATGTTGTTTATTTATTTATCATAATTTAATAATTATATTAAAATTGACTATAGAATACATATTAATAAACAAATTAATTTTAATATATTTAAATAATAATATTTTTTTGGGTTAGTTACACTTGACCCCCAAATTAGATAGGTTAATTACAGTTGGTACCCCAGTTTTAGATCTAATTACAGATACCATCCCTCTGGAGCTTGTTTATTACACTTAATCCCCAAAATCGCTAAAAATTTGACGATGTCAACAAAAAAATTTGGGAAACCCCAAAATTAACCCTATTGACTTTGGTCAAATTTTATTACCAATCATGTCCTTGGGGGTTCATTGCAATTTAGTAAATTAAAATGGGGGTTATGTGTAATTTTTTATGTTAAATTTTCAATTAGATTTTTTAGTTGAAATTAGTTGTTGCAACGACTACTTCCATGCCTAGTAAGACCGTTATTTTCATAATTTGAACTTTATAAATTTTGAGTCGAACATGTGGAAATTATACAACTATCAAGGTAGCTAGCCACACGTTCGACACTCCTTTTACCAATATTTTAGTGCTCGATTACTTGAAAAATAGTTACTTGAAACCATGGGAGAGATAACTATTGGTTTGTATATTGTTTGTGAAACTCAATATTTATTGGATTCAAATTATGAAAATTATGATCATATTAGGCGTGGAAGTAGCCGTTGCAACAACTAATTTCAACTCAAAAATCTAAATGAAAATTTTGCATAAAAAATTACACATAACCCCCATTTTAATTTACTAAATTACAATGAATCCCAAGGACATGATTGGTAATAAAAATTTGACCGAAGTCAATAGGGTTAATTTCAGACTTTCACAAATATTTTTGCTATTATCATCAAATTTTTAGCGATTTTGGGGGTTAAGTGTAATAAACAAACTCCAGAGGGGTGGCTGTAATTATATCTAAATGTGGGGTACCAATTGTAATTACCCTATCTAATTTGGGGATCAGGTGTAATTTCCTATTTTTTTTATTTACACATACAATGAGTGTGTTAGAGTTATTAGTATATTTAAAATGTCAGTGCATCATTGTTAAAATATTATTTAATTTGTCAAGATCTATCAAAACTTCAGAAATGCTATTACTAATGACATAACAATTGAATGTTTCGGGTAATGTGGGATAAATCCCCAATTGGTCATCATATTTTTACTTAACTTCCCATTTGGGCAAAATGTCGTATGATTTTCACATAATGTAGTACTTAAAATACCTCTCAAAATATGTTGTATAATTTTCACAAAATATAGTACTAAAACGTTCTAATGCAGTATTTATATTCTATTATGTAGTATAATTTTATGGGGAGTTAACTAAAAATATTCCAAATTGATGGGGAGTTATTTCAAACTGTTCCTTGATATTTTATTTTAAAAAAATCAATATTTATTAAAATATAAACAACAATAGCTGAGAAAATGATTTGAGTAGAACCTGAGAGAACATTGCAAAGAACGTACATAGCATGATCAAAAGCATATATAAGAACAAAGGTACACAACAGTATGCCACCGTACCTTAAAAAAGAACAATGGCTTGACCACTTGATCAACCTAGACAATATCCCTATAATAAGTCAAAGCACAACAAAGTTTTACCAAACCCTTTGCTAAAATACGTTATTTTTTTATATCTCACGGTGGTTTCTCTCTCTTTTTTAATTTTAATTATTTATGAATATACGTAAATATATTTAAATAAAATAAGAGATCAAACACAAAGTAAAAAACAGGAGATCATCTCACAATCCGATAAAGTTTTAAGCACGAGAATCGTCATAAAATATCGAAAGAAATCATCATGGGTGGAGAATTTTGAGCTTTTCAAAACCGGGGAGCAAAAGCAATCCCCAACACAAAATTCTGCTCCGGAAAATATCCCAAAAAAGTGGAAATAATGGTGGTGGTCTAAAAGGGTCTCTTTATGTCTAACCTCAGAAGCAATTTGGAAAAGTAATGCCAAAATGCAGAATCAATCACATCGACTTCGCCAAACGCAAAGCCTTCTCGCTTTTTCTCTTACTTTCTCTTGAACCCAATTGTTCCGTTCACGAGGTCAGGATTTGAATTCCGAACTTCCAAGAACACAGTTGCGGATCATTTCTCCAAAGGCCGGGATTTGAAACCCGGGCCTCTCCATTAACAAGGTCGGGATTCAACACTTGTTTAACTGACGGAATGTCTCATCCCTCTTGACCAACTGCACTTTAACGCCTCTTCCTTACTAAAAATAGCAATTTGAAACAAATTGTTCTTTCCTCGAATCCAATCCCAAGCCGAATTGTATGTGTGGTTTGTAATTGGTCGACGAAGCGGCTTGTTTAAGCCATGTATTTATTCATCAGTGCTCTGCATCAAGAAAAAGAAAGAAAAGTAGGAAGTGACAACACTATACAATTATATTTTGACTTAATTTGTTTTAGGGATATTGGAACCAGAAGATGCTATTTTGCTTTGAATGATGCACATGCATGCATGATCATAAACTTTTCTTGTGGCACTTAACAAGGTTGTAAATTTCTCATCGTACCATTGGCCCCGTATATATCAGGAGAAAAGCATGTCCACTCGTAATGAACGTCTGCAATGAAAAATACACAGCACACACGTTATGGCAGTGGATCAATTAGGAATCAATAGTGGAACTTGCTGCAGATCAGTTTAGTTAGGCACCTTGGAAATACATCGGGTTAAGCAAATTCATCAAAGATTTGAGCACTAAATTTTCTTTCCCGTAATGGTAAACCACAACTTTGTAGCAACTTTATCTTTGAATATTACAGTTAACTGAACTTGGATTCGGATCGGATTGGGTGTTCTAGAATCTTTAAATTTTCCGGTGGGTGTAGATGTAATTAAAGTATAAACCTTCCTGTAGTGTTGGTAAATCCCTCCATTCACTAGAAATGGAAAGTCGGGCAAATTCGTTTCATGGGAATTATTGTTCGAAGGTTTGGCATTAACATTAAGCATATACATCTGCAGAAACATTAAGGCATAGTTGCTAATCAGCATGAAGAATAAAATGTATAGGAAAATGATCACAATATCTTATCTTCTAATCATCAATTTGCACTTAAAGATGAGTCTCTAATTAAATGCATATATATATATAGTAAAAAATCTGATACTCATCATATCCACAATCATTAATTTAAGACGGATATTATTCTCATTGGTTTAGAAAGAATATCATCTATATCCGAAACTTAAAGGATGCAGATATTACAATATATAAGGCATCGATTCTATTTAATATCCGCTCTGAATAACAGTTGGTCATTTTCGATTATTTAATATATACGTTGTTGTTCGTATTTAAAAAATAATATTTAATATATATATATTAGAGGAAAAAAATATGTTGTCAGAGGAATTCGAATCCAAAGTCATTTAACACGTCGTAACTCTAGCAATTATAAAAAGATAAATATAATTAAGTAATATAGATTATATTTGTGATAATAGTGATCATTAACTGTGAAATAAACTATATGATAAAATTTATAATTACTTCTTATACAAAAATAATATATGTAAAATTTATATATATCATAAAGTAGGGTGATTTACATCTGACAGTCCCACGTTTAGGCCTAATTTCAATGTAATCCATTTAAATTGGAAAATTACATTTTAGTCCTTATAAATCTTGTTTTGTTCAAGGACTTTAACGAAATTTGCAAAAGTGCATTTATACTTGTGACAGTTGTATGAGTGAATGTATGACTAAAATTACAAAATCATCCCTACAGTATACAAATATAAACAAAATGATCCCTACAGATTTTGAATTTAACAACAAATCAAAGGTATTTTTGGAATGACATAAACTAAACGGACTTTAAGGACTACAAATGGTTCTCAAAGTTGGGGACTAAAATACAATTTTTAAATTTAGATGAATTACATTGTAATTAGATCTAAATACAAAATAGTTAAACATAATTATTTCTACGGACAATTCCTCAAAAATCCCCGAGTGTAAACTGAATTTCCTTGTCACTCCCCAATTTTGAAAAAGTTCCTGTTCACTCCCCAATTGAAAAACAAAATTTCTTTTCACTCCCCAAGGTTGTATAATAATTCTGGAATTGCGTACATTTTTGAGGGAATTGCGTATAAAAATCCCGGATGTACTATTTGTGGGGACCTAAAAGGAATTTTTTCAACTTTTTGGTACTATTCAAAAATTTTCCCTTATTTCTATTATAAATAGTTTAGGCTAAAAACTATCACATAAAGTGAACGCATATGGAATACCGCAAACATGATGGTAATGAGAAATGATTGCCAACTAGTGTTTAGCATTTGGGCTGAAAAGTATTTGGCCCAATTCAATACTTATTGAGCTATTCACGCCGGCTTCTAGTTATATATATATCAAAGTCGGTTGGTTCTCCTATTTTATTTTTATTTTAGTCATGTGTATCGATAGATATTTAAAATTATAAAATAAAAAACAATATGATATGAAAATAACTAAAAAGATCTCTAAATTCAATTACCTATTAATACATTTGATACTAATGAATTAGTGAAACATAAAATGAAACAATTAATTATAATTCGAAATTTAATCTATACTATTATATATTTGATAACGACGTTTGACTTTTCAACTGTGCATTTTCGATGACGTGGAATTTTGTGGTTTTTTTTAAGTTAATTACATATAAAAAATGTGATTGGCTTATCTTTATTGAGTATATTATTTTATTATGAAAATAAGTAGTAACTAAGGAAAATAATTATCTTTAGCAAGTTTGACTAAATGATATTTTTTGTTTTTTTTTAGATTTTCAATTAAATAAAAAAATGTGATTGCCTTATCTTTATGTTGTATATTATTTTGTTAAGAAAATAAATAGTAATTAAGAAAAATAATATTTTGACAAGATTCATCGTATACTTTTTATTTGTATTTTTTTTCTAAATGGTGAGATTTTATGATTCTGAATCTATACTATTATATATTTGTGAACCATGTTTGACTTTTTTTGTGTATTTTTTATGATGTGTAATTTTATTTTATTTTTTTAGGTTTAAATTAGATAGAAAAAATGTGATTGGTTGATCTTTATTTTGTAAAATATTTTATTATGAAAATAAATAGTACCTAAAGAAAATAATTATATTTGTCAAGATTCATAATATAATTTCCATGTAAGAATTTTTTAAATAATATATATATATATTTTTATCAATATAAATAAATGTTATTAATTTGATTATTAAAAATATATAAATGTTCACAAAGGAATATATAAATGTTATATTTGTTTGCACCCACAATTAAGGAGACTTAATTGACATCCACCCCATAATTGGGTTGGTATTTAATATTATTAGTATAATTAACGAAAACTTAAGTTAATAAAGTTTAGGTTGAGAACTTTTGTATATTCAGTAGGTCATCCATTCCATAGTTTGAGAGATCTTTATTACTATTATTAATTAGATTAAAAAGATATCCATAAAAAGAAAAAAAAAAACTATAACAAAACTTATATAATGTTAAATTGTAATTCATGTTCTTGATGAGACTTTTCAAGTTTGAAATCCCTGAAGTGGCTGAGGAAATTCAAAAGATTTTGTGATTTCTGACTCAATATCTTAAGGTACGGATTATTTTTATTTTCATAAATTATCATATTTGAGATTTTAAAAATATGGGTATGCAATAAACGAATTAATTCAAAGTTTAATTATATTATTTGAATCTTACATTTTGAATTAATTATTTTTAGGATATCAAGTAGCAATTTAATTCATTGATGGAAATGACGAAGTTCGAAAATCTAGACGAGATTAACGAGGTTTAAAAATCTTTCAAAATTTTCGGATCAATTTCATAAGGTACGAGTTACTTTTGTTTTTGTTTAATTGTATAGATTTAATCTTATATTTTGATTTCATTAGTTTTAGAATATTTTGACTAAGTTTGAATTAATTCATTTTAAAATATCAAGATACAATCCGATTTTGTATTGATATTATTAGAATATATTATTGTTGATGCCATGTTGATGTGAAAATGTTGATGCCACTGTTATGCGAAAATGTTGATTAAGGTTATAGTAACCGCTTTCTTTTATGTTTATGAGGTTGATGCCATGATTAAGGTTTATAGGCTATAATTGTATTAATTTTAAACTGAAAATAATTTATCAAATTATGAACTAATAGTTGAACTAAATTGAATTCCAAACAAATTTAGTACCATTATAAAATGATATAATCTGACAAAAAAAAAAAAAAAAAGAAGAAGAAGAAAATATTGTAATTATAATTACATCACAAATGACACGACAACTTTCTTTCATGCTTATACGATGCAAATCGTTATGAAAAGTGATATTTTTGTAATAACTAATTTAGGTCAAATAAATTCAACTATCTTTTTTATTTATTTTTTTGTGCAGGGATAAAATGAACAATAATCAAATCAGTTACAAGCTTGCACGATTGAATAGAAAGTAGGACTTATATATTAAACGACATAGCGGAGTAAATGATGGTTTAGTGGCCGAACGTTTGGCACGATTACAGATAGAATATTAATTTTTGTCCGGACTCCATAATAACTCTCCAAACGAAGTACGGTATTCTAATATCTATAGCCCACCATCAAGAGGTAGATGAGTTGCCCAAGGAACATCGACACGTTCGAGGCGAGGGTCATCATCTCACACAACTAATTTAATGCATGATGGTTACATTATTTCGAATGATATGCTCCCATTAATATTTTACATATATGTTGGTATATATTTATTGAATTTTGATATATATGTTATTGAATTGTGATTACATCTTTTGTCATACATCATAATATTTATATTTATTCAATATAGGGGAAGTACAAGCTGGTGGTGGTGGTCATGACCAATTCAATTCACAAGAACTCTGTTCTATTCTTATATTACTCGGTATAATTTAATTGTTTAGGCATTGATCATATTATTTAGTTTATGTTCACTTATTTTGTAAATGTATACTATTATATCCATAGATCACATTATCGATGAGTATAGAATTATTACAGATCAAGGTCAAGTTGATGCAAGAGGATATTTGGAAACTACAAATCGTAATATTTCTTCTTTTATATATAATTTTTATTTTAATTTCAACTTTTTATTTTGTTGATTTAATGATTTTTTTTATGTATATTAGGTGTTGATCAAATATTGTAGGTAAAAAATCCCATATTATTGATATTCCACACAATCAATTAGTTAACCGGTACATCTATTTATGAGTATGGTTGTACAAATATAGCTCAGACACATGTGAATCGACCTGAGGTGCATGACTCTAACTTACAGAGTACATATCTTATGTTAATTTGCCACAATTCATTTTTTATTTTAAATTAAAGCACTTTCATGTATCTATCATAACATTACGTATTATCAATTAGGGGGTCAATGAATTTTCGGAGTTAGAAGATGAAGTTTTTGTACCCAGTACGTTTCCATCGGGAAACAACAATAATATCGGGGCTCCAACATCTGTATGTGTTTCAATGATGTAAGGTATTGTTAGCATGCTCTATAAGTACCCTTATTCCTTTGAATTATTTATAGCATGCTCTATAAGTACCCTTATTCCTTTGTGAACCGCAAGATAGGATATTCGAATCATTAGGGAGGATTATTAGTAATTTTTATATTGTTAGGAATTGTTAGTTGCCCAATATTATTTTTTATAGGTTAAAAACTTCATTGAATTTATTGTCTAACATTAAGTTGTATTTATATATAAGCATTCAACATACAATATCGTGTTTAATAATTGCGTTTCTAAAAAAGATTTCAATAAGTTATAGTTAATATTATGTTAGATATGTTAGATTTCAATGAGTTATAATTAATATTATGTATTTCTTGTGAAAAAACCGACCATAAAAATATGATAATATTAACATAAAGAAAATATTCAAAAGTGGAGCAATATATTAAAAATAATCCAAAATTCTTATTGATAGTATTAGAACTGATTAGTTATTACGAAAGAAAAAAATGATGTTGGATTTAGTCGGTATTAGAAAAATCAACAACCACAAAAAATGGAGCAATGTAGATAGGAAAAATGACAAAAAATAGATCACAAAAGGCAATAAAATTATGAAAATAAATATTGAAAAAATAAAAGAAAGGAGAAAAAATTAATAAATAGAACAAGTGACAAAATCATAATTCAAATATCTGTGATGTAAAAGAAAAATTGTTAGATGAAAAAAAGTTTTGTACAAAAAAATCATATACGTGGAACTCTAAATTGTGTGATTGAAAATAAAATCTAAATTGGTGATAAATAATAAATTGAAATATTATAGTATCACTCACAAAAAATATTAAGCCCTAAAATCACTATGGGGTGAATCTCCAAAAATAAAGAAGATTAAGAAAGAAAGAAACGAATCTAACTCATTAAAAATTAAGAAATGTTTAAAAGAATTATAAAAGCTACACAAACTAAAGACAATAAAATTATAAAGAAACGTTCTTGAATTCAGAAAAGAAAACTAATTTCATTATAAAGTTATAACGGCATGATTGGTATGATGGAATGGGGTGGGAATGAAATGAGCATTCTCACATCCATTTTTAAATCCTTGATTGGTACAAAATATAATTGGAAATGATCATTACTAACAGGGACGGAGCCAGGAATTGCAACGAGGGGGGGGCAAAAAATTCGTAATATCAATAATATAAATAATATTTTTTCAAGAGTGGTGAAGTTATAATTTATTTTTTAAATAAAAGGGATAAAATATATAATTAGGGGGGCGAAAATCTAAAATAAGGGGGGCAAAATTATAAAATTTTCTAAAATATATAAGTAGTAAACGAATTTTTTAAAATTTAGGGGGGGCGAAAATAAAATTTTTCTAAAAAATATAGGTAATAAACGAAAATTTTCAAATTTTAGGCCCCCCCTGCCCCCCTGTAGCTCTGTCCCTGATTACTAAGGTAATGTTCATTCCTACAAATTTGAGTTTATTCATTCCTTAGGTACCCCATAGTATTAATAATTTTCAGTCTTCAAAATTTATTTATTTTTTATATAATCGCCATATAGTTGTTAAATTTATATTATATTATAATTTTTTTATTATTACGAATATATAATAACGTTAAAAATTTAATAAATTGTATTAGATATAGGTATAAATACAAATATAAATATATTATATATTATATAAATAAAAATACATGTTGAATATATTATTTTATTTACTTATAAATTTATAGATATTCATAAAAAATTAAGATAATCTATAAAAATTAAATTTATTTTTAAATATCATGCATTATATTAAATATAGTAAAATCTCATCATAATCTATGTATGAATATAAAATTATTAATATATTTTATAATAATTATATGTATTTATAAATCACTCTGAATATATATATTTATATTCACAGTATTAAATTTACAAAAAATGTCCTACTTTGGGAGTATAACTAATATTTAATTTTGCTAATATTAAAGAGTAATTTGTTTTGGGGGTAATATAGGATAAATCCCCAATTGGGCATCATATTTTTACTTAACTCCCCATTTGGGCAAAATATCGTATGATTTTCACATAATGTAGTACTTAAAATACTTTTCAAAATATGTTGTATAATTTTCACAAAATGTAGTACTAAAACGTTCTAATGCCGTATTTATATCCTATTATGTAGTATAATTTTAGGGGGAGTTAAGTAAAAATATTCCAAACTAATAGGGGGTTATTTTAAACTGCCCATTTGTTTTGCATATTTTGTAGGCTACCAAGAGTAATTGGATTGCATATTTTGTAGGTTAACCCAAGTTATTGAATTGTAATTTATACATTCACGAATTTGTGGGTTTTTAAAACTTTATATCTCATTCATTTGAAATTTTTGTTTATTCTATTTTCATTTTGAATTGATCACTCCGTGCGTAGCACGGGATATATACTAGTACTTTTGTAAGTTATATATATTAAATATTGGGTTTACTATTCTTGAAATTTTATTATCGGTAAAACAACCCTGCTCGGATAAAAGTTCAATCTACTTTGATTTGATGTATGGATAATGAACTAATTTAATTAAGATATTTTAATTTTTTTTGTAGTGAAGTTATATTTTTTTTAGCTAGACTAAAAACATAAATTAGCACTAATAACCGGAAGGTATAACTCCGATAGTAATACCAAACATCGGTTGGTTTAGAATGAGATACTAAATCTCTTAAACAAGGTATATAATTAAATTCTGGCCTTATGAATGGAACAATTGAGTTGGATTAACAAAATATTGACCAAAAATAAAAAAGTCAACATAATCATTTTATAGTATATAAAAATATTTCAAAGAATTTTCAACGACCTTCATTAGTCAAAAACATTATAATATTTATGAGGGTGGGAATGAATGTTTTGACTTCAAAGTTTTCACTCACAAGACTGTTAATGGTTACTTAAAAGCTACTAAAACATATTAAAGAAAACAAGTTGAGTTTCATTCTCATGTCATTTATATTTCCTGCAAAATACTTAATTAACCAGACACGTCTTTTATCTTATCAAGTCACTTTCAGAAACTTTAAGGTAGCTTTTAGATTTTAGCTTTGCTACCAATGAAATCAAAGGCCAATACTTGGATTTGAATCAAAGCAAGTGGTTTTTCATCAAATTGGCTCTTTTCAAGTCTTCCTCGTTCCTCAAAAATAGCCAACAGGGTTGATCCAAGTGGTTCGAGAGTTGTTTCTCGAAGGTAATATCCCGGGTTCAAACCCTTCTGACCACTTGGATCGGATGTGCATTTCTTAAAAAATAATAATAATAATAAAAAAAAAAAGTCTTCCTAGTTCCTCATCATGATCAAGAGAGTGCTATTCAAGCACTAAAATAGTTGCAGCGCATATCATCAGTCTAGTGGAACGTATTTAAAGATTGGACGACTGATGATATAATATACGAACACCTATTTTGTTAGATTCGTGTTCCAATATAAAGGGTGTGATATGATATATCATATATGTTTGGGATAAATAATTACGGAAGAATTAAACCTCTTCAACTGTGTAGTTCATATAGCCAAGTGCCAACAAGTGTTGGTCAAGTGGTTCGAGGGTTGATTTTCGAAGACAATGACTCGAGTTCAAATCCCTTTGGTCACTTGGGGTGTGAGCGTTAAAAAAAAAAAAAAAAAACTACTGTGTAGTTCATATATATATATATATATATATATATATACTCTTCTATCCTATTATTCCTGAACTACATAATCTACAAATCCTCAATTAAGGAAAATATCATTTTCTTTATAAATGCTTTTCGTTTTCTTACCTTACATTTTTGTACAAGCTCTTTAATTTTATTCCCTGAAATATGTAATCTAGAAATTTTGATCAAACTAGGGGCAGGGGCTAAGTCTTTTTCATTTTACTCATAATATGATATATCAAATTAAATGTGTGTATATATATACTATTTATATGATATCGATCATACAGATTATAAAAGAATATCAGACACTAGTTCTAGGCTTCTAGCATCATAGATGATATATGCATGTCACTAAAAAGTATAGTTTGGCAGCTCGGCGTTATGTTAATTTGATCAAAGGTCCTCGACAACATCCCGATAATACAACTGTCATGGGTAAGGAGAGTTTTACGTCTTTTTAGTCTGACCCAATAATACAACTGTCGTGGATGATACGGATGTACAGTTACTCTACTCCAACAAGTTTTTGTAACTGTCCTAATCCATGAACAAACAAGCTTAAGAAAAAAACCTATTTTTTGGGTTATATATGTTGCTTTAGCTTACAGAAATTATCTAAACTTAGAAGTCATAATCGAGCCTAGTCCTCTAGTCCTCACTACATCATAAGACTCTACACTGATAAAAAAGAAAGTTGCCCAAATTACAAGTTAAGGTTGTTATATAATTTCCTCCAAAGTCTTGAACAGGATTAAAACAAGCCCTTGTATATATCATTCTCAATGAAGATTAGTATCCCAATATTAATACTCACATGTTTCTTCCAAGGTTTACCAATGGAGATAACCTTGAAGGAGGTGACTATGGAGTTAAGCAAAAGTCTGACTGTTAGTTACACCATGAATATCACTTTTTTTTTTTTGGTGCTCCAGACACACCATGAATATCACTGTTGCTTCTTCTGTAATGTCTTTTCCCATTCATCCTATTTAAATGCTGTTTGGTGTCAGTTTCAGTTCGAATAACTGCGTGTTTCGGTCTGTAATCGAGCTAATATGTTGAGGGTGGTTTGGAATGATAGGCTTCGGGTGGTTCTTGTTGCGCTTTGCATAGTGTTTACGGGTGTTTTAGCTGCAGACGAGAGTGTAAGAAAGTGAATTATGTGTGATGTTTAGCTATGCATTATGTTATGTGTGGAGTTTATGAAGAGTTTGGTTGCGTTTTTTGGCAGGATTTCTACATTGTTTTCCTGAGAGAGCATCCAAAGAATGAGAGATCAACACTTGAGACTCATGTTAATGTCCTATCATCCTTGAAGGGAAGGTTAGTTACTACTTAATCTTAGCCTATCATCTCCGAATAAAAGTTACTGATTTTACCTCAACGGAGGTGGTCAACAAGCAGTTCCAGAGACGGGGCTAGAGGGGGTCTGGGGGCATTGGCCTCCCTAAAATCGAATTCTGCCCCCTCATACACTATATATAAGACAATCTAACCATATTTCTTCTTCTTGGCATGATTAATTAATAAACACAACATTTATCTGAACAGTTTGACTTAACAATGATTTGTTGTTATAATGTCCTGCATTTTTTTTTATCTATTTATTTTATTTTCCTAATTATTTAACAATGGGTTTCTTTGGGGATAACTATTAACTGTTTCTGCTAGTGTTATTATTAATTAAATACCCTATTATCGGTTAATTATTAGGTGTGATAATACCAACCTTAATAGATAAGGATGCCTCAACGTATTCGAGAGGGAGTGTATTTTCGTTATATCTAACTACTTCTCTTCTTATCTTCGTATTGATAATACTGACACGATTAGGTTAGAACGTAATAACGTCTTAGAAATCCCATTATTTTACCGAACCATATATTCTATATATTTCTTTAATTGTGATAAATAAATTGACCAGATAAGATTTACACTATTGTCGTTAGATAGTAGCAATCTCTTAAGGAATTAGTGGGAGAGTGGGAGTCCCACATTACGAAACCTATTTTATGGACGATACAGATTCGTTTAGACGGCAGAACTATATAGAATAGAGTAAGAAAAGGGAAGGGAACGACACTCAGAGTGACAGAAGTAAGAGAGTGGACTGTACGAAGAAGAAGAGAAGAAGGGAAGTTAGAAGATTGTGAACCCGAGAAGGAACGCTTGGAATTCGGTATACCTCTTCACAAGGTACCAGTCTTCTCCATTGATTACAATAGGGAGAGGGATATTTAGTGGTTAAGACAATCGGTGATATAGCTTTGTAATCGGTAATTTGTAACTTGCCTTAAGTACTTGTAGATATATTTTTGAGATCGAATTTATCGGCGCACATGGTAAATATAGTATAACTACGACCATATTTTGACAATCGCCTCAATACTGTTGACATCAAACTCTATTATTAGGAGTAGTGGTTAGTCTTAGTTTCTGTATTAATTAAATGTACAATGTTGTATTAATTGAACGTACAAGGTTGGCTCGGCATAGATACACGCACCCATGAAACTATGATTTTATAGGTTATATATATATGTGTGTACAATTATAAAGATGTCTCGTGTATAGGAACTGAGTGGGTAACTTATTATGTTGGAAAGGCCCTAACTTTAATTGATGAACTTATTAGCACTAATATGAGATTAGGTAGCAGAATTTGGGAAGGGTTAGTCGTGTTTATTAATTATTTAACTACTGTAAGTTATGAGTTTGTAATTAAAGTTATTTGGTGAATTAGATCCAGACAATCGGAATTAGGGGCCTCGGTTGTGAGAAGTTTAGAACAATTAGAAGTCGTCGAATTACGGTAAGTGGATTTCTTCTTTCTATGTTTTCTTTTAAAATAATTTTATAAAATTTTATGTTATATTTTCTCAAAAGCATTTGTTACAGAAAATGGGATTTGAGCATGAATATTATATGAGAACTATATGCGAACTAATGATCGAGCTAGTAAAGTATGTTCTATGAAGTGCTATGATAAGCCCGCTACGTATGTTAGGCTCTGAACTGGTTCCATATGATATTGACCCGGCCACGGGTGTTACAGTGGCACATTATTGACCCGGCTACGGGTGTTACAGTAGCATTTCTGGACCCACCTAACGGGGTTATAGTTAGGACTTGATCAAGTTAATATGTTAGGAACCAAAAGTTCATGAGCATATGTTTAAGTACCTTTATCAGCTCGTATTATGATGTTATGTGTATGGATTCACTTGAAAGGCATTACTTGGAAGAATGTGTTACTATTTTGAAATGTTGCATTTATGTTATTCATGTTGTAACATGCTCAAATCCGATAGAGGGAAGGATATCACTTACTGGGCTAGTCTTGCTCACTCCACGCTAACAATTTTGCAGAAAACGATCTAGAGAATTCGGAGAAGGAACAGTTCTGGGGCTGGTGAAAGTCGTTTCCTTTGTGTGGATCATAGATATAGTTGTTTCAATTCATTGTTATTATTCCATTTATTTCGAATTACGAGTTTGAGATTATGAGTGAGAATTGAACATCCGAACTGTAATAGTTAGGTTATGCCTTCTGTTGCACTTTGAAAGGATATATTTAAGTATTTGGTTTTGAACTTAGTGCTCTATTATTGAGGCTTAGTGTCCTTGAGTCTCCCGGGGCTTAGGGGCACTGCCGTGTCATACCTCGGAAACGGGGCGTGACATTTAGTGGTATCAGAGCTTAGGCCACGATTATGAACACCAAATAGGTCTAGATATGCGAGTATAACTTAGGCACCACCTTCTAGACCTTGCTGCAAATCTCTGACATTGGAATAGGACACTTAGCTGAGGGACGTACTTAACTGTTCCAACATAAACATGCATAATTATATTGAACCAGTTTTGATGACTATTGTAGAAAATGAGCTATAACCTTAGGCCACGCGCGTATGCTGTCCGAGACTTTCCCCGTGGTTTGAATCAACCCCAAGAAAGGGAAATCGAGAAGGCATTAAGGGAGCAGAACGAGGCATTGATTAAGGAAAATGATAACCTTCGAGTAAGGCTCGCTGATAGGAGGAGTGAGAATGAAGAGTTGAGAAATGATGTGCAAAGGTTTGCTTACTACCACCATTCTGAAGAGGAAAAAAATCAAGAGCTGCGACAACGTTGTGACGAGATGAAACGAGACCTCCAGTCGATCATACAACACTTACTAACTGAACGCGCTCATCACCAGGCTACAATGGATGAAAAGAATCAAGAAATTGAGCAACTCCAAATGAATATTGAGGACCTCCAGAATCAGTTAGCTGAAGAGGAACCAGAAGAAGAACCAAAGGAGGACACAAACGGAGTTGTAATAGATTAGCTTTAAGGACAACTAGGGAGTCTGTTTAGGTTATTAAATTGCTTGTCAACTTCCTTAAATTCTTGTTTACGTACGTATGTTAGAACGCAGTCGAAAACCCTCATGGTCCTTTTTTGTTTATAATCCTAGTAGGAATAAAAGGCTCCTTTAATCTTGATATTCTACATACCTATCTGTCTACTCTTATGCCTTCTTAATTCAAAATCTCTTTATGAACCGCTCTCACCCTAAGTCACTCTATGAGTCACTGATTTAAGTATCATTATCATAGGGAAATGGCTGGCAGACCTAGACGTGGAAATCGGAACCCCCGCTACGCAACCAATCCCAATGAGCTGAACAACGAAGTACCAATCAATCAAGCGAATCCACCTCCAGTGAACCAGCCTGGGATTCGACAAGAGGACTTAGTTGCAATAGCTACTGCTGTAGCCCAGGCTATGCAAGCGAACCAGCAACCGGCCCAGCCTGCGAATCCCCCGCCTGCTAACACGGGAACCAAGTCTCATTATGAGGCTTTGAAGAGAGCCCACGTGCCAACGTTTGATGGGTCACATGATCCGGAGTCCGCATCAAAATGGCTCAAGGAGATAGAGGATAACTTTGAGTTGATGGAGGTTCCCTTGGATGTCAGACCTAGAGTGGTGGTGCCCTTCTTAGTGGGTGAAGCAGCAAGATGGTGGGAAGGGATATCGCCCTCGATGATGGAAGGAGGACCAATCACATGGGGGCGTTTCAGAGAGGCATACTTGCAACACTTCTTTCCAAGGGCAATTCGACTTCAGAAAATGTCAGAGTTTGACAACTTGGTGCAGCTGCCGGATATGACAGTGGTGGAGTACTCAGCCAAATTTCATTCTCTGGGAAAGTACTCACCGACAGTCATGGCCGACCCCCTACTGAAAATTCATAAGTTCAATAAAGGATTAAAAAGTCGGATCCAGTCAGCACTTGTAGTTTTCGAGGCTAGGACTTTCGATGAGTTGTTAGGGGCAGCTATAAGGGCAGAGGCTGATATCCAGAGGAGGGATGGAGAGAACAAGTTGAAAAGGCCAAGGAGTGAGATGACTATGTCGCGTGGACCCCCGCAGCGAGCCTTGGATGGTCAAACCAGCAAGAAATCTTACCCTCCAAAACAAGCACTGAGGGAGTTCAAGGAGTTTAAGGAATGCATACGTTGTCACCGCAGACACGAGGGTGAGTGTAGGTGGAAAACTGGAGCCTGTTTTCGGTGCGGGAAGCCCGGTCATAGGATCATGAACTGTCCAGAGCCGGACCCAAGAGCAGAGGGAGCTGGTAATGCCAATGCCAATTCGACCTCCCAGAATCAGGGGCATAAATCTAAAGAGAACGCCAGAGTGTTTGCACTGACAGAGGAGGAAGCAGTTAACGCAGAGGATGTGGTGACAGGTATGATTACCGTTAATAACGTGCCTGCTTTCGCATTATTTGACTGTGGTGCCTCTCATTCTTTTGTGGCAAAAAGGTTTTCTAAATACCTTGTTGATAAACCAATAATTATAGACGTACCTTATAGAGTAGCCACCCCTACGAATAAAACTTTAGTCTCCAACCTAGTGTATAAGGATTGCACCATTGGGATTGAGGGTATCAAACATAGGGCCGATCTTATTCAAATCAACATGAGTGGGTTTGAGATAATCCTAGGAATGGATTGGTTGGCGAACAACTTTGCACATGTCGACTGTAGAGAAAAGATTATAAACTTTCGTCCACCGAAAGGGGATGGTTATAGTCTAAAAGGTGGTAAGAAGAATCGAACGGGAAAGTCTAGTCTTATATTATCAGCAGTACAAATCGAGAGGGAAATCAAGCACGGGGCTGATACCTATTTAGCAATTGTGACTGACGTGAAAGGAGAAAAAGCCAGCATCAAAGATACCCCCACAGTTAACGAGTTCACTGATGTTTTTCCGGAGGAACTCCCTGGACCGCCACCTGACAGAGAGATAGAATTCGAGATTAATTTGGTACCAGGATCGACTCCCATCTCAAGGGCACCATATAGGATGGCCCCAGCCGAGTTAAAGGAATTGAAAACTCAACTCCAAGAGTTGCTTGACAAGAAGCAGATCAGGCCAAGCGTATCCCCTTGGGGAGCCCCGGTGCTATTCGTGAAGAAGAAGGACGGTTCCTTTCGACTGTGCATCGATTACCGAGAGCTGAACAAGATCACAATCAAGAATAAGTACCCTCTACCAAGGATAGACGATCTATTCGATCAACTAAAAGGAGCTAGGGTGTTCTCTAAGATAGACTTGAGATCGGGTTATCACCAACTCAAAATCAAAGAGGGAGATATACACAAGACAGCGTTCAGGACTAGATATGGACACTACGAGTTTCTAGTCATGCCTTTTGGTCTAACCAATGCTCCAGCAGCCTTCATGGATATGATGAATAGGATATTCAAGCCGCACCTTGATAAATTTGTTGTGGTGTTTATCGATGACATATTGGTCTATTCTGTCACTAAGAGGGAACACGAAGAACACCTGAGAATAGTGCTACAGACACTAAGGGAAAAGGAACTTTACGCCAAATTCGGCAAGTGCGAATTTTGGCTAAGGAGTGTAGCATTTTTGGGGCACGTGATATCGGAAGAGGGCGTCACAGTGGACCCTAAGAAAGTGGAAGCCATAATGGATTGGCCCCAACCAACTTGTGTGACCGAAGTTAGGAGTTTTCTTGGATTAGCAGGGTACTATCGTAAGTTCGTGGAAGGATTCTCAAGCATAGCGGCGCCGTTGACCAAACTTACTCAGAAGAGAGCAAAGTTTGAATGGAGCGAGAAGTGCGAAGAGAGTTTTAAAGAGCTAAAACAGAAGCTCGCATCAGCACCTGTTTTAGCCTTGCCTGCTGAAACCGGAGGATTCACAATTTATAGCGACGCATCCAAAAACGGATTAGGGTGTGTTCTGATGCAGAATGAACGAGTAATCGCTTATGCATCTCGACAGTTGAAGCCATATGAGAAGAACTACCCGACCCACGACCTCGAGTTGGCGGCTGTAGTGTTCGCACTGAAGATATGGAGACACTATCTCTATGGAGAGAGGTGTGAGGTTTACACAGACCATAAAAGCTTGAAGTATCTCTTCACTCAGAGAGAGTTGAACATGAGACAACGAAGATGGCTGGAATTAATTAAGGATTATGACCTGAGTATTCACTACCACCCTGGGAAAGCGAACCGGGTAGCGGATGCACTGAGCAGGAAAACGAGTGGGACACTAGCACCCATGCTCTCAAGACAACTAGAAGAGTTGGGAGTAGAAGTGGTGGAATGCACCGAGGTTATCTTGGCATCTTTGAGCTCTCGACCACCAATCATCGAAAGGATCAAGTTGGCGCAGGGACTCGATCCAGAACTGAGAAAGATTAAGGCAAAGGTTGAATTAGGCCTACTACAAGAGTTTCAAATGGGGAACGATGGAACTCTTTACACGGATGGGAGATTATGCGTCGCTAACAACGAGGAGCTAAGGAATGAGATCTTGTCAGAGGCTCACAATTCAAGACTCTCTATACATCCAGGTAGTACAAAGATGTACCGGGATTTGAAAAGAAACTTTTGGTGGAATGGTATGAAGATGGAAGTGGCGGACTACGTAGCAAGATGTATGATCTGCCAAAGGGTTAAAGCCGAACACCAACGACCAGGAGGGTTACTCCAACCACTCGAGATTCCAGAATGGAAATGGGAGCACATTAGCATGGATTTCGTGGTTAGGTTGCCTCGCACACGCCAAGGGTGTGATGCTATCTGGGTAATTGTAGATCGTCTTACCAAGTCAGCACACTTCTTACCGATACGTTCGACATACCCCTTAGACAAACTTGCCCGACTATATATGGATCATATAGTAAGACTTCATGGTGTCCCTGTAAGCATCGTTTCGGACCGAGACCCTCGATTTACCGCACGATTCTGGAAGAGCTTTCAGGAAGCAATGGGAACAAAGGTACGATTGAGTACGGCCTACCACCCCCAAACCGATGGTCAATCTGAAAGGACCATCCAGACATTGGAAGATATGTTGAGAGCTTGTGTCTTGGAATTTAAAGGGAGTTGGGGAGATTACCTGACCCTCATAGAATTTTCCTACAACAACAGCTATCACAGTAGTATTGAAATGGCACCCTACGAGGCTCTGTATGGAAGAAAGTGTAGGTCACCCCTTTACTGGGATGAAGTGGGGGAAAGAAAGGTCACAGGGCCGGAATTAGTCCAAGAAACGATCGAAAAAGTCTCCCAAATTCGTGAGAAGCTCAAGATTGCCCAAGACCGACAAAAGAGTTGGGCTGATGGTAAAAGAAGACCCGTTATGTTTGAAAAGGGCGAGAAGGTGTATCTCAAGATTTCCCCGACCCGGGGAGTTATGCGATTTGGAAAGAGTGGAAAACTCAGTCCTAGGTACGTAGGACCATATGAGGTGCTTGACAAGGTTGGAGAAGTGGCTTATAGGCTGGCGTTGCCACCAGAACTGTCCAGGATACATAATGTATTCCACGTCTCACAACTCCGTCGTTATATATCAGACCCGAGCCATGTACTCGAGTCCGAGCCATTACAAGTCAAAGAGGACCTGAGCTACGAGGAATTTCCACTAAGGATAGTGGACCACAAGGAGCAGACTCTACGCAGGAGGGTCATTCCTTACGTTAAAGTACAATGGTCAAATCATACCGAACGAGAAGCAACTTGGGAGTTGGAAGAGAATATACGTGCGAGCTACCCTCACCTCTTTGAAAATTCAGGTATCTTCAAGTTTCGAGGACGAAACTTTTTATAAGGAGGGAAAGATATAATGTCCTGCATTTTTTTTTATCTATTTATTTTATTTTCCTAATTATTTAACAATGGGTTTCTTTGGGGATAACTATTAACTGTTTCTGCTAGTGTTATTATTAATTAAATACCCTATTATCGGTTAATTATTAGGTGTGATAATACCAACCTTAATAGATAAGGATGCCTCAACGTATTCGAGAGGGAGTGTATTTTCGTTATATCTAACTACTTCTCTTCTTATCTTCGTATTGATAATACTGACACGATTAGGTTAGAACGTAATAACGTCTTAGAAATCCCATTATTTTACCGAACCATATATTCTATATATTTCTTTAATTGTGATAAATAAATTGACCAGATAAGATTTACACTATTGTCGTTAGATAGTAGCAATCTCTTAAGGAATTAGTGGGAGAGTGGGAGTCCCACATTACGAAACCTATTTTATGGACGATACAGATTCGTTTAGACGGCAGAACTATATAGAATAGAGTAAGAAAAGGGAAGGGAACGACACTCAGAGTGACAGAAGTAAGAGAGTGGACTGTACGAAGAAGAAGAGAAGAAGGGAAGTTAGAAGATTGTGAACCCGAGAAGGAACGCTTGGAATTCGGTATACCTCTTCACAAGGTACCAGTCTTCTCCATTGATTACAATAGGGAGAGGGATATTTAGTGGTTAAGACAATCGGTGATATAGCTTTGTAATCGGTAATTTGTAACTTGCCTTAAGTACTTGTAGATATATTTTTGAGATCGAATTTATCGGCGCACATGGTAAATATAGTATAACTACGACCATATTTTGACAATCGCCTCAATACTGTTGACATCAAACTCTATTATTAGGAGTAGTGGTTAGTCTTAGTTTCTGTATTAATTAAATGTACAATGTTGTATTAATTGAACGTACAAGGTTGGCTCGGCATAGATACACGCACCCATGAAACTATGATTTTATAGGTTATATATATATGTGTGTACAATTATAAAGATGTCTCGTGTATAGGAACTGAGTGGGTAACTTATTATGTTGGAAAGGCCCTAACTTTAATTGATGAACTTATTAGCACTAATATGAGATTAGGTAGCAGAATTTGGGAAGGGTTAGTCGTGTTTATTAATTATTTAACTACTGTAAGTTATGAGTTTGTAATTAAAGTTATTTGGTGAATTAGATCCAGACAATCGGAATTAGGGGCCTCGGTTGTGAGAAGTTTAGAACAATTAGAAGTCGTCGAATTACGGTAAGTGGATTTCTTCTTTCTATGTTTTCTTTTAAAATAATTTTATAAAATTTTATGTTATATTTTCTCAAAAGCATTTGTTACAGAAAATGGGATTTGAGCATGAATATTATATGAGAACTATATGCGAACTAATGATCGAGCTAGTAAAGTATGTTCTATGAAGTGCTATGATAAGCCCGCTACGTATGTTAGGCTCTGAACTGGTTCCATATGATATTGACCCGGCCACGGGTGTTACAGTGGCACATTATTGACCCGGCTACGGGTGTTACAGTAGCATTTCTGGACCCACCTAACGGGGTTATAGTTAGGACTTGATCAAGTTAATATGTTAGGAACCAAAAGTTCATGAGCATATGTTTAAGTACCTTTATCAGCTCGTATTATGATGTTATGTGTATGGATTCACTTGAAAGGCATTACTTGGAAGAATGTGTTACTATTTTGAAATGTTGCATTTATGTTATTCATGTTGTAACATGCTCAAATCCGATAGAGGGAAGGATATCACTTACTGGGCTAGTCTTGCTCACTCCACGCTAACAATTTTGCAGAAAACGATCTAGAGAATTCGGAGAAGGAACAGTTCTGGGGCTGGTGAAAGTCGTTTCCTTTGTGTGGATCATAGATATAGTTGTTTCAATTCATTGTTATTATTCCATTTATTTCGAATTACGAGTTTGAGATTATGAGTGAGAATTGAACATCCGAACTGTAATAGTTAGGTTATGCCTTCTGTTGCACTTTGAAAGGATATATTTAAGTATTTGGTTTTGAACTTAGTGCTCTATTATTGAGGCTTAGTGTCCTTGAGTCTCCCGGGGCTTAGGGGCACTGCCGTGTCATACCTCGGAAACGGGGCGTGACAGTTGTTTCCTTGCACAGTGAACATGATGCTTCAGAGTCCCTTGTGTATAGTTACACAAAAGTTTTCAATGCATTTGCAGCAAAGCTTTCTGCAGACGAAGCCAGAGAATTATCCGGTACGTTGTGCATTCACACACGTGATGAATGCATATAAAGGAGTATGCATTTTTTTACTATATAAATCTCATTATTATGCATAAAATTTCAGATATGGAGGAAGTTCTTTCGGTTTTCCCCAACCGGTACCGCAAACTTCACACGACAAGGTCGTGGGAATTCATCGGCCTTACGCCGAGCTCAAAGAGGAACTTGAAACTTGAGAGCAATCTCATAGTAGGTCTACTTGACACAGGTAACATGTCATTTCTGTCAGTAATCACAGAACTGTAGTATTGTAGCCACAAATTTGATTTGAATAGGCAAGATCGAATTTCTAGAAAATATGAACATATGAACAAGATTTTGAATTTATAGCAGAAAGTGTACTCCAAATATGGCTCTTTTATGAATTTGATCAGGGAACATATGTTTTTACCAGCATCGGCTGTGAAAGCAGTTATTCTCTATCGTAAGTTCTTATGCTAGTAATCTTAGAAATACTTAAGTAGATATGTATCAGGAATCACTCCTCAATCGGAGAGCTTCAACGACGCCGGCCTCGGCCCCCCACCGGCTAAATGGAAAGGAAGTTGTGGCCACTTTGCCAATTTTTCAGGCTGCAACAAGTAATCAGTTCATGTCCACCTTTTTGATTTACTTTTGACAGCATAATGCTAATTCATTCTTAAACTTGATCTCTATAGCAAGCTTATAGGAGCAAAGTACTTCAAGCTCAACAAAAACCCCGACCCGAACGACATCCTATCCCCGATAGACGTGGACGGACACGGCACCCACACATCATCCACACTGGCTGGAAGTCTAGTCCCTAATGCAAACCTCTTCGGCCTCGCAAAAGGCACTGCACGGGGCGCAGTGCCTTCCGCACGAGTCGCCATGTACAAAGTGTGTTGGGTGAGCTCAGGTTGCGCCGACATGGACATTCTTGCAGCGTTTGAATCCGCCATAAGTGACGGTGTGGACGTGATATCCATCTCTATAGGTGGCCTCACGGGCAACTACACCTCGGACTCTATAGCGGTTGGTGCGTTTCATGCCATGAGGAAAGGGATCGTGACGGTGGCCTCAGCCGGGAACGATGGCCCGCGCCATGGGACGGTTTCGAACCACGCGCCATGGATCGTTACAGTGGGGGCGAGCGGGATAGATAGGGAATTTAGGAGCAAGGTGGTTTTGGGCAATGGACAGATAGTATCAGTAAGTTTTTTTTTTTCACCTACAATAGTGTGTATTTCTCATTCAAAAAGCTGTGATCACTTGATTATGTGCACTTTACAGGGAATCGGAATCAACACATTTGAGCCAAAGCAGAAGCTGTATCCTATTACAAGTGGGGTTGATGTTGCCAAGAACTCTGATAGCAAGGAATCCTCAAGGTACTAACAGTGGGATTATTGCGTTTTTCAAATTTTCGTTCGCTCTCCTCGTACTAAACATCATTCACACAACAAGTATAACGCACCTGCCACACGAGTACTTAAGCAGTCTTTATGCTCTTCTCAAGGTACTGTCTTGAGGATTCAATGAACCCTGCAAAAGTAAAAGGCAAGCTTGTTTACTGCGAGCTAGGATCTTGGGGCGTTGACTCCGTAATAAAAGGCCTTGGAGGCGTTGGCACCGTTATTGACAGCGAGGTGTTTCTTGATGCCGCACAAATCTACATGGTGCCGGCGACTATGGTAAATTCCAGCACGGGCAAGAAAATCAACGACTATATTCATAAAACGAAGTAAATATTTTGTCTCATAATATATTTTTGAAATTTCTGAAATAAAAGTTTATTGATGCACATACTTGTCGTGGACAATGCAGAACGCCGTCTGCAGTCATAGAACGATCCGAAGAAGTAAAGATCCGAGCGCCTTTTGTCGCTTCATTTTCTTCTAGAGGGCCAAATCCTGGATCACTACACCTACTCAAGGTATAAACTGGAGAGTACCATTCTCTATAGTTATTTGCAGATGTAAAAAATTTGACTACTAGTTTATGAAATTACATATGCCTCCCTTATAACTTATCCTGTCAACATCCCCTACTGTGTAATTTGATGATATCAACTATCTACCATCCTAGTATCTCCCCAGACATCGTTAGTTTTGATCGAATTTCGATCAATATAGGGGATTTTTTGTAATTACATATAGTTACAAGGCTGCCCAGCAACATCATTTTCCGGTGTGATTTCATGATTTCATCCTGTTACCATCACAAACTGTGTCTGTTTCGATCAGATTTCGATAGTCATAACGTTACTTCCGTGATAACACATTACAAGGAAGGGCAACTGCATCATTTCTAACCGGTTTTCTGTAATAACAACCATGAACAGCCTGATATTGCAGCTCCTGGAATTGATATCCTTGCATCATACACCCCTCTGCAATCACTGACAGGATTGAAAGGCGACACGCTATATTCGAAGTTCACCATCATGTCCGGTACATCAATGTCGTGCCCTCACGTCGCAGGGGTCGCAGCCTACGTGAAGTCATTCCACCCCAACTGGTCTCCTGCAGCAATAAGATCTGCCATCATGACTACTGGTAAATCAAAACTATAGTTCTAAGTTTTTCATTTTGAAGAACTCATTTCGTCTACTTTTTGTTCCAGAAATCGACTTACGAACTTCGTAACGAACTAATGAGCTCATTTCAAATTAAAGATTATGCTAATTTTTTTCATTCTTTTTTTAGCCAAACCAATGAGCTCTAAGGTGGACAAGGATGCAGAGTTTGCCTATGGTTCAGGCCAAGTCAATCCCACAAAAGCAATCAACCCTGGATTGATCTATGACATGGATGAAATGTCATACATCCAGTTCCTATGCCATGAAGGCTACAATGGGTCCTCCATTGGAAGCTTAATCAACCGCGGACCGATAAATTGTTCGAAAATAATCCCTTCGAAAGGCGAAGACGGGATCAACTACCCAACCATGCAGCTACAGCTAAAGAGCGATCAGGAGCCGACTGTCGGGGTTTTCAGGAGGCGAGTAACGAATGTGGGCCCCACTGAGTCAGTATACAATGCCACTGTCCGGGCTCCAGCCGGAGTCCAAATAGTGGTGAAACCGACAAGTCTTTCGTTCTCGAAAGGGACGAGGAACCGGAGCTTTAAGGTTGTGGTGAAGGCAAGAAATCCTGGGGATAAGGTGCTTGTTTTATCAGGTTCACTAACATGGAGAGGACCTCATCACAGTGTGAGGAGCCCCATTGTTGTGTATAATCCTTGGGCTAATTAGGGAAGTTGAGATTTGGGAGTAATGTTGGGATGAAAGAAGCCATTTTAATATTTATAATACCTTTGATTCTTTCAAACAAATTTCTTTAAACTAAACCAACTCAATTAACTGCTCAAATTAGCTTTGACTTCCCATGTACTATTTATCTCTTATATGCTATCAAGGAGACGGGAACGTAGACACGATACGGACACGGTGTGAGAAGACAGACACGACTCATGGAGACGGTAATACGGACACCATACAAACATGGTGTGGGAATACAAACACCATACAAAAATACAGATACAATATGGACACGGGGGAATACACACACGATCCACAGAAATGGTAACACAAACACAATACAAACACGGTATGGGAATACAGACGCAATACGGAACGGTGTTGTTACACTATTTTCTTTTTTCTCTCTCCTGATTTCTGTCAATGAAAAAGGATAACAAAAGGAAGAACAGGAAACAGGAAAATTGACTCATAGAAAAACATCTTTTATAGAACAAAATACTCATTAATTATTGCCCCCTAAAATGAAGGAAAAATGAAATGAAGGAATAAAGAATTGCGGATAGGTTTTTTGTGGAAAAAATTTTGAATTTACTACACATACTGATAGCTAGCTTTCTGCATCATCAACCTTTTGTTTTCCCTTTTTGACTCGTTCGAGTTCTTCTTCGGCGACCTTTAGTTGTTCGTTAAGTGTTGATACTCTCTGCTCCAGCTCTTCTTGCGTGCCTCGAGTAATGGCTGTTTTATACGGTGATAAAAAGTTATCTCCAAATGCTTGCAAGGCTTCTATCCCACAAACCTGTTAAATTATCAACCAATCAAGACGAAGAAATATATAGCTATGTACATTAACCAGTGTTATTAATGATTCAAAGATAATCTTCGAAATTGTGAAAGTAATTAGTAACGAAAGTTGGGGGAAAAATAAGAAGTGAATGTTGAGATATTTAAACATTTAAAAAGATTGTCCTCTCTAACGGTTTGAGCTTTTAGACGGGGTGGTTATTCAATATAGAATCAGAGCTCAGGGCTGTGGTGGAATCTTCACCGTCATGTGATAATTCAGTAACAACTAAAAGTTGGTGGAAGGTGCTTTCAGCTTTTAGCTTTAGCTTTATTGTTTAAGAAAAACAGAAACAGACCTTGCAGAAACTCTTCAGGTGAAACGTGACAAAAGGGAAAATGTGAACTTTTGCAAATAAACCCAAAATTGTAAGAGATGAAAGCATTATGTAAAGATCCGCTATCTTTTTAAGGAATATATGCTTCCGGAATATGATGATAACTACCTCTTGGGGTAGCAAAGGCAACTTAGTTATGTGAAAATCATCGTACAACACGTAGAACTGATCCAGGTACTTTTGTTGCATGTTCATTCTAGCTCTGAGCAATTTTGATTCAACAGCTACAGAAATGAACAAATAGCTACGTAAAAATTACAGCGAAGAAATTAAATTCATTTGACAGAAAAGCCAAAACGAGAGGAGAGATTTTCACCTTCTTCATCAAAAATTACTTGGTTGATAATGATATTATGCGTATCTATTTCGAATCTAGTAAGCTCCTGAACGAGCCGTTCAGTTTCATACAAAGACAAGAATTCCGGAATGCAAACACAGACAAATGTAGTCATATCCTGCCAGAGAAAGAAGCCGACAATGCATTAAGAAATTTTACTAGCATGTATAAAAATGAGAGAAACAGATATACTATATTATTTAAAAGCAACAAGAAAATGTAAGCGAATTAACAAATATATTTGGAAATATATCTAATTATTTATGAACAAACCAAATTATCTTGATCAAACTTCATATGTGAATTCAGTGGCGGAGCCAGAACTCCAAGAATATTTATTTGGGCGAATTACATTTAGGTCCCCTGAGGTTTGCCCTAATTACAAATCAGTCCCTCTTGTTTCAAAAATATATATTAGTCCCTAAAAACACTGTTTCAATTGAGGTCCCTAGACGCCGTTAGGGTTCCGTTAATTTTGACATTTGAATTTCCGAAAAATATTACAAAAAAGTCCCTGAACTATGAATTTTCTTACAAAACGACCCCTTAACTAAATCACATTAACAATGTAGTCCTGTCAAAATTAACGGAACCCTAACGGCGTCTAGGGACCTCAATTGAAACAGTGTTTTTAGGGACTAATTTGTAATTTTTGAAACAAGAGGGACTGATTTGTAATTAGGGCAAACCTCAGGGGACCTAAATGTAATTCGCCCTATTTATTTTGTTTTAAGAATATTGCATTTTGGAAGGAATATCAGATCTTACAGGATCCTTAAACTGATTATTGACTTGTTCGATCACATCTTTCATGCCTTCAAGCCTTCCTAAGATGTCATCTTCACCAAAATCATCACCAACACCGAAAAGACGAGTCATCTGCTATGAAAATATTGAGAACCAGATACTTGCCTATTCAAGAAAAAAAATGCTAGAAATATATGCGAAATTAAAATAGGACTAATTCACAACAATTGAAATAGTTTTGTCATAATATTATTAGCAGTATTAGACTACTGTCTCATCTATAGCTTAATTTTTAGAGAGAAAACAGCATCAAATGTTTAATAAGGATAATTACACTGACGTACCACTAAGGCTTGGCCTAATTACACAAACTTCCCCCGAGGTTTCAGAAATTACAAAAGCATCCCCTATAACTTACATTACATCTGGATTAATGAATTTTGATAATTTAATCTCTCTTTATTATGATTACCCCTTTTTTCCTATTTACAACTGATCAATAATTGACTTTAAACTGATCACCGTACTAGCATGTGTTAGGCCAAATCTTGGAGAAGTTTCTGTAATTTCTCAAATTTCAGGGGAAGTTAGTGTAATTAGGCCAAACCTAAGGGTACGTCAGTTGTAATTAACTGAATATTTAATTCCACAGAGACATGCAAAGGAGAGAGCTATTTTACCTGGCTCAACATGCCACCAAACTTATTTCTCAAACTCATCATCTTTGCAAGCCCTTTTTCTAATGTTGCAGGAAATTGTAAAAGCCGAAGTGTATGACCAGTTGGAGCTGTATCAAAAACAATGCAAGAATAATCCATAGTTTGCACCAACCTGATTAAAACATATGCAGACAAGTCCAATTTTGAGAATGATGAATAAAGCTATATGAATAACATATGATAAATCTTCAAGTATTCATCACACTTCTTCAGTAAATTAAGCTTTTTATAAAAGCAACTCTGTTCCGAGGAACTATATTTCAGAATATTGACCTCCCTCAGTTTCTTGAAGCAAAGTATATAAATTGTATTTAATAAAATAAAATAACTGTAAATCGAACGATTCTAAAATTGTCGGAATCAAGTTAGCATGAAGCTTTTCTTCACTTACAAAACTTCAGATAGTGGCTATATATACATTCAAACACCAAAAAGAAGGTACGTTTAAGGACTATTCGAACTCACTTAAGCATTTCGGCAAAACTCATAGCCTCATCAATTCCCGGTATAGAGTTTGTCAAATCCGACATAAATCCATCAGCATCGGAACCATTCTCATCATTTTCCACATTAGGATCAACTTCCTACATGATAACATCTTCCATCAATCACATCTTAGTCACAGATAAAAGGAAGAAAAGAAAAACAGACCTCAGTGAATTTAGTGAGTCTATTATCAAATCCCCGAAACCCTTCTTAAAGTTGGAAGCTTGATCACCAACACACACTTTCACACAATCACACATGCTTGATGTATGGACAGTAACACTACGACACAAACTTTTGTTAAATTTACCACATGATAGCTATCGAACCCAAGTATCGAACACTATACAACACAACAAGATTGTATTTATATAAGTGTCCGTGCATCATAGGAGATAAGTAATTCAAACCAATGCATGGACGAACATATCAAGTAACAAATGAAAGAACAAGATTCAACAATTCAAATATCAGAAACTTCACGACAAAAGTTCCATAATTAAGCCACTAATTACATCATCCTCAATTACCTCATAAGAAAAAAAAAAAAAAAGTTTCCAATTCCATCTCCAATTCTCAAACATGCAATCACAACTCGACACAACAGAAAAAACCCAAACAAGAAAATATCACGACAACAATAAAACCAATGCATTAAAACTTCAAATTCCCTCACCATGGCGTACAAGTTGGTGAAGCCAGTAACAAGAGTGGGACTCTTGGTGAACCTCTGCTGGAACGCATCGCTTAGATTATGCGCGGGGTCGGTGGAGATGATGAGCACTGAGGATCGCACTCGGGCGAGTAAAATGGACAGAATCGAGCTGCATGTTGTCTTGCCCACGCCCCCTTTACCCCCCACAAACACCCACTTCAGCGTTTCTTGGTCGATTATATTCTGCATTGTTCCCTCGGGCAATTCCTCGTTGGAATCCATAAATCAATCGTAATAAAAATTTGACAGTAACGATATGATCACTACAGCTACGTCGTCGATCAATGGTGAAAAGGGTCTTGTTTATTGGGTGGTGATTCTCTTCCCAAGAATTCCTCCGTTCTCTGAGGAATTTATACAAACAGTTGGTGTGCCTGCTGGGTTACCGCACTCTCTGCCGGAAAACTCAAGAGTAGAAAGAGATCTAACAGAACCAAGCTCCATCCACATGGACGTAATTACACTTAGACCCCTACAGATTTGCTTATTAGCAATATTATCCCCCCATTTGTCTTTCCTACTCAAACTAAACTTGGCCCAAAAACTTTGGGCTTAGACCTAATTTTCAGCCCATAGACTAATGGACTTTCATGTTTGATTGGATATTGAAAGAATTTCTTTTTATATATTTTGTATTATTTATTTGATTTGATTTCGAACCTGACTTGAATTTTAACATATTTGACGGACAAAAAATTTGATGGAAATATTTATTATCTAAAATAAATAGTCAAATCCAATCTATTAAAAGATCGGAATCAAATTTTTTATAATAATTTAATTATTTTATAAATAAAACTTCTAATAGAAATAATTATGTTTATAATTTCAACATATGTACGATTTTATCTAATAATGAATCTTTCACTATTTTTTTAAAAAATATGGTCTTCTTTTATTAATAATTTTAATTTTTGGATTATCATATTTTAAATTAATATAAGAAAAAAATAGTTAATATTAAAAAGTAATATTTGATAAATATTATGTGATTATATTTTTTAATATTTATTTTTTAAAAATATACATACTTTTTTATTAATCGAATCTGATCCAACTCAAATTTATTCAGATTGAATACTGATGAATCTGGATCGTTCATACGATCCAAATCGGGATCCAATCATCCAATTATTGAATTTCCTTATTATGGATTTGGATTTTGCTGATCTGATGATCCGGATTCAACTAGTTGAGAATCTTACTCTTAATTACATGTATATAACAAATTGTTCCTACAAATGCTGTACAAATTTCAGACAAAAATCAAATTTTCTTTTACAAATATGAGATTTAACTAAATTTATGATGTATATATATATACTAATATGATCATATATTTGTAAATCTTTATATCTTACAAACTTCATTAATAAAATTAATTTATCTATTACGAATACAAGATAAACATAGGTTGCAACCAGATATCAAATTTTACTAATTTAATTTAATGATTAAATATTTTAATGTCCTCTCTCAAGTAAAATTTTTGACACCCGTCTCAATCTATGATATACGACTATAGAGATAGACACAACACGATATTAGTATGACGAAAAGATTTTTTTAAAAAAATTATCATATAAAAAGTATTTAGTAGGATATTCAATACGAGTATACTATACTTTAAAATAATATTTTGATGTGTGTATGTTGGGAGAAATAGTAATTTTAGACATCATCATTTCAGGATTTGGCTTTTGCATTTATACAGGTGACATATATCGCTTCAGCTAGGCATCCATAAAATTAATTTGAAATGACATGAGAGACGACCGGAAAAAAAAAAACACAAATAAAGAGACTTAGGTCTCTCTCTCCTTTAATCTTAATTTGTGGGACTCATATGTCTCAATGCATCATTGTTATTATGTACGTGACAAACGTGGATGAGCATATATACCTAAATTACAGATTGTCACGTGATAATATTATGATCTATAATGCAATGATATTAGTGCTGATATCATCAATATATACACAAATTTTTGTATGTATTTTTGGGAGGTTGTATTATCAAGTCAATCATATAACGTATGAGTTGTTCTTAATTTTAGGTATGTCGCAGTTTTAAATCTATGATAAGTTGTTTCATTTTTTGAGGTGTCTTCGATCAATCGGCTTACAAAGAGATAAAAAATCCTTGGTCCTATACATATGCATTACATGATGATATGTAATATATAAGTAATTTTTGTCTGAGCTTCAACTTTATTAAATCAGTGTAATAAGAGAGAGTGTTTTTTAATTGCCGAGGATTGAAATAAAATTTAAAAAAAGTGACCAAGTGAATAACATGTACAGTACATTTAGCCATATTATTCGTTGGTTCCACCAAATTACTAAGTTAGAAAGGCCGGTCAGTCTCTAAGATATCATTTATATATGATGCATGAACATTTTCATAAAATAATTTTACTCTGATATGTGGTTTATAATGCACGGATTCGAGTACGGTGACACGGATATATATGGAAACATTATTTGTTTTCTATTTTCCACGTGAAAAGCGTCGAATAAGGTATCGAACACGAGTGTTCAACACTATACAACACAACAAAATAGTATTTTTAGAAGTATTTGTACATTATAGCACGTCACGTTAAATTTTTGCATAGAATATTTTTCATATGATAAATTCTAAAATAGAGCATTGCATTTTAGTCATACTGTGTTTTATTTATATTATGATATTTATATTCTCATATATAGTTAAAAAAGAAAAATAAAGTCACGTAGCTACTATAGAAAGTTCTCAATCTGAAAGATTTTTTGAGGATTTCCTTTGGTTCTTTACTCGATTCTTTCCACATGTACTTGATGAAACGTGATATAATAATTCCAAGTTCATTATTAGTTCTCATAATCAGCCACTATCCAAGCAACCTAAAGTAAGGAATATTATAATTAGTCGATGGAAAAAGTGCTTATCATAATAAGTGCTCTAATTCCATCTCTGAAATTTGAAAATTAATTCAACTCAAAGAATGGATGTTAAATATTCATGTAATCCGGGAGATGTCACGATCGCATTTCGTCGAATTAATCGGGATCAAAATTGACTCCAGTTATTGTTGAGTCGGACTTGACAACAATGATCTCTCTGTTTATATTGGAAGATATAATCATGCATTAACGGATAGTGTTTGCCCTTTTGAGAGCAGGGCGGATTCAGGATTTCTCATCAGTTGGGTTGAAAATTCTTAGGCTTCAATATATTAAAAAAAATAATAATAAAATAATAATAATAATAATAATAATAATAATAATAATAATAATAACTTAAAATTAATTAAAGACACTACAACTCATAGATTATAAATATTTTCGACGATTCATGTTTCCTTTAATTTGCTCCCACCATTTTTTTTCAAACTAAAGTCTTCATGTACAGATAGTCAGATACTAATATGGTCTTTATTAAAAAAAACTAAAATTTATTTTGAGATTATAATATCCACTATCGAATGTAGTAATTAATTCTTTTGGTAAATTATAAATAAGTTAAAATATGGACAGTTGAATAAAAAAATATATTAAATCTTTTATATTCGAAATTAAAATTCGAATTTATAATATTTTATTAAAATAATATGTATTAAAAATTAAAATTTTTTGTGATATTAATTTGATAGAGTTAGGTTTTAATTAGAATTACCTACATGATATGATACCTTTATCTCTCTAATATTATATGATATATAAGATACATAAAACTATTTTTTTCTTGCATAAAAATACAATTCAATTGATATTTTTCTGAAGTGTTCGGCGCATTATAACAAAAAATTCACACTTTTAATTATTTTCATATTCGAGCGAAACTTGAATTATATCTAATATAATATATAGATATAACATTTATTTCAATAATATATACTTGTATTTTGTAAATTATTTTGAGGGAATTAGGGGGGAGGGCCGGGGCTGGCCTTAAGTGGCTCCGCCCCTGGTTGAGAGTAATAATTGTGCTCCCATGCGATCGGAGCACGAGCGGCCGTTAAGCTAGCTATTGAGGGGATCGATGATAATAGAACTAACCTTGATAATATGATAAATAATATGTTTGGTCTTATCCTTTCAAAAGATAATTATTGAGGAGAGAATTATCAAGTCATTATATATTGAACTTTACATTTTTAATATTTGATGTGAGATATTTGACAATAGAACATGCTTAGAATACAAATTATACATATCGGTCGGTCGGCACTTCTCAAAAGTAGCCACCCCTGCATAGAGAGGGCAATGCACCAGGATTGTCCTGTTTGCTTTGAGTATCTCTTTGAGTCGACACTTCTCAAAAGTAGCCACACCATTCACAAGAAATGCTTGGAAGAGATGCAGGAACACTATCAGTATGCCTGCCCTATCTGCTCCAAGTCGGTCTGTGACATGTCAAAAGTGTGGGAGAAGTTCGACATTGAAATTGCCGCAACCCCCATGCCACCATATTGGGAAGACAAGACGGTCGGGATTCTTTGTAACGATTGTGGACGCAGTTCGGAAGTGAAATATCATGTTGTGGCACATAAATGCCCGAATTGCAAGTCTTATAACACCCGCCAACGATAGATTAGGTTAGACTGATAAGATGTCGAGTTTGCAATGAGTAATATGTTATGTTTGGTTCCAACAAACCGCTTCCTTGCGGTGCAACGATATGTTACGTTTGGTTCCAACAAAGCGCTGTGCAATGAAAGCAATCGCTGTTGCTGGAAGCTCATTGGGGGTTGCTTCTCCCGATCTTGGAATCTTGCTTTGCTATTGTAAAAATATTACATTAAAAAAATATATATATATATCGGTCGATCTTTAGTTAAAAACAAAAAATACAAAACTAAAAGCTGGTAACATGCAGCTCAAATAATGGGACAATGTGGACCAGAAGCAAGAAGAAACAGCTTTTTCGTCATGGAGAAAAGCTTCCCAAACCTTATCTCAAAGCAGGAAAGTTGTTCTTGGTCAGTGATTGGCTTTTCTTATCAAATCGCATCGCACCATTATTATATATATATATATATATATATATATATATATATATATATATATTTAATATATAATATTCATAGCTTAATTAAATATAATTTTAATATTCATAACTTAAATTATATATATATATATATTTAATATATAATATTCATAGCTTAATTAAATATAATTTTAATATTCATAACTTAAATTAATTCCGGCAATTTAAATGATATGTTGGATTTATTATCAAAATACGTGCAACACCTTTCGGTTAGGAAATATATGTTTCTTGAAAAAATTAAATTCTTCCTCAATCCTCATTTTCTATAATTACATATATAAAGATTAAAACAATGTACATATTTTATGTGAACTGAAAATAATGTAAAAAATATTTATATAAATAAAACCCGGTGATTTGGGAAATTAATATTGTTGTGTTCTAAAATTTTTGTAAGTACTTTTCGGAGAATATTTCTATATTCGTATTCGTGCAAGGTAGTACGTTTATATGTGACACCATATGTCATTTTTTTTCAATATTTGTTGATATTTAGTTTAAATATTAGATAAATTATGATGTAATTTACCAAAATATAGAAAAGAAAAACTTTGATGTATACGCAAAATTGAACTCAGTATGTCGGCATGCGATATAACGACAGAAGGACAGCACAAGCTTTTTCAAAGCTGCTTTTATCTTTCCACATCTTCTTCGAAGTTATTCCTTTGCCGTTTATATGTACATCGTTCACGATGCACGAATATTTTTAAAAATATAATATGATGTATAGACACGATATTTATATAAATATATAATGTGATAAAGATATATGATGGTATAGATTCTTTTTTAATTTTTTTATTTAGAAAGTATCGGATGTTGTGTCTCATATGAATTTTCGATGCAATACGAAAAGACAAAATAATTAGAAGTGTATTTGTATTAGAGAGAATACCACGTTTTGTGTACGTTTTTAATATTTTTATTATCTGATCAGTATTGTATCGTATTTATTTTATTTATTTTTGATCGAAGAAGAACGTATTGTGTCGTATGCTTATCACGTGGTAAATAAAATAAAATTTGTGTATTCCTGTCCTGCATTGTATTTATGTTGTGTCCAAATTTAAAGAATGGAAAATTTTATGTAATTATGAAATTACACTTATTTTTTTATAAAAAAAAGAAAAGAAAAAGAAAAGAAGAAGAGGAAGAAACTAATCATCCATGGGGATTTACCATTATTTGTCTTAAATTTTAATTGTTAAAATTTTTAAGACAAATTAAATAGGTTGGTTTCTTGGCAATATTTATTACTATTAAATGGTGTAAATTTCTCTTAAATGAGTTTTAACCATTACTTTATTCACCTATTACTTTATTGGTGAGTATAAATTTATGTGATTGCAGCTGTCAACTTTAATGAGTTACTTAATTATTTCATCCCTCTTTATCCCATTTCCCAAACTAATTCAAATCTGGATAATAACTTTTTATCTAGATCGAGATATACACCTAGAGGAAGTTTACTTCACTTTTTTGCAATGGTTTTTGTACTAGCTAATTAACCCGGTAAACAATGAATTCTTTAAATTAACTAGTGTTTACTTCACAATTTTAAATGAGTTTGTATTTAACTTAAAAATAAGGTATTGTTTACTTCACATTTCATAAACCATTAAAATGAGTAGAAAAATCCATATTACCCTTTTTCTTAATGAATAGAATGAATGAATGAAATTTACCTTGTGAATTTTTTTTTCTTATTTTTTTTAACAAACAGGTAAATTCAAATTGGAAAATAGAATTTAGAAATTGTGACTTAAAATTTTAAAATTAGAAATTGTGAGCAATAAAAATAGTTCATCTAGAGATTCTAAATAAATTTATCAACACTATAGGCAAAACTTTTGAGTTTAGTTTCATGAACTAATGTGGAAAAATATGTACTTATTGGTTGGTTGCCTGACAAATAGTCAAGATTATATTAAAAAAAAAAGATTATAATTATGTATAGTTTTGTAAAGATAAAAATGGATAAAATTATGAAATTTGATTTTGTTACAAATATTATTATTTTATTAAATTCAAAAACTTGCACGGGAAGACATATTGATAGAATATTTATTTTTGATCTTAATAATAAATGTGAAAATAGAAATAATATAAAAACACATGCACCGAAGAACATAAAATAAATAAAAAAAGAAAATTAAAGTCAAAGAGAAGAAAATATTGGATCTGAAAAAGTAATTTAAATGGCAAGGTGTGTAGTATTGGACAACTATTGGACAAACATGTAAAAAAAATTTACATTAAATGCAATGGTTTAGCTAAGAGCTACTTTTTGAGTGCTTTATTATCAACACCCATAAGCCATAGGAAGGACAGGCTGGATGGATTAAACCGGGTCATAGACAAATTGAAGTAAACACTCTTAACCGGCACCTTATTTAAGTTGAATGGAGTTAACCTTTCTAATAAACGTGCCCTTAATGACTTGATAAATAAACAATTTTTGTTTGCATAAAAATCGTTCTTGGGCAACAAATAACTCCAAAAAAACGTCATCGTATCGTTTTATTTGTGATTTACCCTTTTTAAAATTATCATTTTCTCGTATCGTTTTGAATATTTCTCATGCGGAAAATTCTATTAAAAAAAATGTATCATCGTATATGTATCATATCATATTCATATTGTCATATCTGTATCCAGAATGCCTGCATTCTTGTCTTTATCCCATGTCTCTTTAAGCAAGAATTCATCCATCAAGGTTAACACATGTCCAAATTCAAGAAGGTGGGTGTATGATGCGACTACGAACTCGTAATTAAGTGTGAGAAGGACTTCACCGGCAAGAAGTTGGCAATCAAATAAATTAAACGGTGCTGATTCACGTACAAGTCCCGTGATTGTGGCATTCGCTGTCAATATTGCGATAGATCGTGATCATATATATTTTTTTTTTTGGTAAGAGATCGTGATCATATTAATTCAACTTGATTGGTCGAATGAGTGAGGACAACTGGCTCGAGGGATGAGGCTTTTTCCAGTTGAAGGAATTAAACTATGTTGCACGGACACGGACACGACATGATACGGATTTTTTCAAAATTTTAGGACACGACACGGCTCCGACACGGCTGTATTTTATATAAATAAATATATTTTATATATAAATAAAAATATAGAAATAAAAATATTTTATAAGTATAATCTATGTAACATAAAATATTTAAAAAAATATATAATATTAAAAACTAAAATAAGTTTTGTTATTTCAATTTTCTCTCCAAAAAATTCAAAAAATATTAAAAAAAGTATAAAAAAATGATCAAATTTACCGAGCCGTGTTCGAGCCGTGTCGGACACTCCACCTCGCCGTGTCCGACACCGTGTCCTAATTTTTTTTTTTTTTTTTTCCGGACACTCATTCAACCGTGTCCGACGCGTGTCCGAGCCGTGTCCAACGCGTGTCCGTGTCCGACACGTGTCGGACACTGCACGGACACATTTTTAGGCGTGTCCGTGCTTTCTTGGAATTAAGTGATCATCGTATCATTGCGCTTAAGTTCTTGTAGTTAATTCAATGTGTAACTATATACTTTTAGATGAAAGAGTTCGCTAGACCGCCAGAACATAGGATCAAACGATCATACGTAGAAGATATTCTAATGAATTTTTTTAAAAAGTTAAGAGAGAAATTGGAAATGAAACATTATACGTGAAAGATACTCTAATAAACCTTTTCAGAGAGTGATTAATGATGCTAAAGTAGCGAACAAGGGAAAGGGCGGTGCTCGTGGGTATACGGCGAAGGTAGCGGTACTCAGACCCTATTAGCAACGACAACTAGGGTAAAACACAAATTATAGCTCAACTATCATCATATAAAGAGAAAATTGCTATTTTAGTCCCGTAATGTACTCACTTTTTAATTTTGGTCCCAACCATTAGTGATTTCGTAATTTTAGTCCCGTATTGTTTGATTTTTTGCAAATTTCGTCCCACCGTCTATTATTCGTCAATTACAAACAAAAATAATTGCAATTTACCCCTTCTCAAATATTTTGTTCTCGATTAAGAACCTACAATTTTTTTAATATATATATATATATATATATAAATTATTTTATATTTAAAAGAAAACAATATTGTATTATTTATATCAAACAAATTTAACTATATTAATAATATGTATACATATATTTATTACGTTTACAAAATAAATAAATAAAATTTATTAAGTTAAAAAATTACTAGAATATGCTAATAAAAAAAACAATTATTACATGATGATTTTTTTTTACATGATGATTTTTTTTCAAAAAGAATAAAATATATATACATATATACATTGAAAAAAACAAAAAAACGTTGCTAAAAAAATTTAAAAATATATGCACATGATAACATTTTAAAAATATATGTAATAACAAGTTAAAAAAAATTTAACTAGAAATTTTAAAATTTTAAAAAGATCACCCAAAATATTCTTTTTGCAAATCTAATATATATATGAGTGTGTGTATAACATTTTTCTCTCAGAACATTCATCAAACACTTGTAGTAAGCTCAATCTTGCTTCGTAGTTACTGATTCCTGGAACCTCTTTTTGTGAATCACTCGTCAATTCTGCTCTGAAATGGCCGCCGCCCCCGCTACGGCCGCCGCCGCGTCACTGGTTTTCCCTTCTTCTGTGGGTTTTACATCTCAGAATCAGAGCAGTTTGTTGCCTCCTTTTAGTTCTTCGTCCTCTTGCTTCGTTGGAGGCGGGGCCCCAATCGTGTGGGGGAAGAAGAATATTCTACGAGTTTCTCTATCCCCTGCGAAGCAATTGGATAAGAAAATGTTGGCGAGGAGATTTAGGAGAGCGGTTGTGGTTGCTGCATGTAATATCCTTTTTGAATTTGGCGGTAAAGGATTGGGAAAACGAGGGCCGTTGGATTACGTTATATCAGAACCGTAGGATTGGTTTTAAAAAGGTTGGAAATGGCGTCGTCTCAACTAAAACAAAGGAGATCTGGTCCGTTCATGCTATTGATGCCGATCCAAAGACTGGGAGTTATTCTGATGAAGGAGCTGCCATCACCGTTGATCTGGACACATCCAAGGGTCAAGAAAAGAACTGGAGTTAACGGTTTGGAGGGGACCAGTGTGTGCTGATTGCGATGGAGATTTGTTCAGCTGGATTATTCTCTTTTTGTGTCTGTTAGTGCAGTAGGTTGAGAGGAGGGGGAGCACGTTATTAGGTTGTGGAGTTGTTTCTTTTCATTCAAGCAATTAGTAGAGTCCTTGTTCTTCCCTTGTTCTTACTTCTTTTCTCAACCCAATACTCTGTTTCTCTTTGTTATGCAAGTTACTGTTTCATTAATATAATTCCAGTTAATCTTCTCAAAATATCTATTATATTGAACTTTAATCTTACATTTGGTATCAAGAGCCAGGCGATTCCTTACGGCCATGGCAGATGGATTGCGTTCTAAAGATTTACAGGAACTCAAAGGATCGTTGATTGAGGAGAAAGCCATGCGGGTGGCGTCTGAAAAAAAGATGGATGAGAGGTTTGATGGCTTGTCTGAAGCTTTAGAGAAACTGACAATGCAAATGGGGGCAATAGCGGATCAGGTACAAAAATATAATAGGAATAAGTCTGTACTTGGTGATGGATTATCAACTTTGAAGGAGAAGGAGGGAGGATCTGCATCTATTAATTCCACCCAAACAGAGATGCACTCCCAGGGCAGCAATGGAGGTAATTCTACATCTCATAAGTACATCGATTTTCCTAGCTTTGATGGATCTAGTCCTAGAAGTTGGGTAAGAAAGGCACAAAAGTATTTTCAGTTGTTACCTACTGTTCCTGATCATGAAAGGGTCATTCTATCATCCATTTACTTTTCTGGGGTAGCTGAGACGTGGTTACAGAATCTGATTGAAACTAAACCAAATCTGGAATGGGATCAGTTGATTGAAGAGGTCTTAAAGAGGTTTGATGTGGGGGATAGACAGTTGATAGTGGGGGAGTTCCATAATTTAAAGCAAATGGGCACTGTGGAAGATTACTCGGTCAAATTTGAGGAACTTAAATCCCAGTTATTGCTGTTCTGTAAGAATTTAACAGAAGACTACTTTATCGCTGCTTTTGTTTGTGGCCTCAAAGAAGAAATTAAGGCTGCAGTATTTGCACATAAACCTCAACAATTGAGTGATGCTGTTAGTTATGCTAAGAGTCATGAGGCTGCTGTAGATGCTCTATTGGCTAGAGCAAATTGAGGAGTTAAGCATATCCATCAAGTTAAACAGCAGGTGAAGCAGAGTTTTCAAAATAGTCCTGTGAGAAGTTGGAATGCTAGTAACAAGGGGGTACAAGGCAATAAAAACTTTCCAATGCAGAAGAAATTCCTCACAGCTGCTGAGATGAGGGCTAGGAGAGACAAAAACCTATGCTATAATTGTGATGAGGTGTACACACCGGGCCACAAGTGTACTCAGAAGCAGTTGTTCATTATTATTCCTGAAGAAGACTGGGGAATAGAGGAACCACCTGATGATGGAGAAGCTACAGATAACACAGAGGATGTGACTATAGCTGTGCATTCCATAGCATCACAACAAAACTCTCATATGTTTAAGATGGAGGGGCTAATTGAGGGAATGGAGGTAAGAATGATGATTGATTGTGGAGCATCTTCTTGCTTTGTAGATAAACAACTGGCAAAAAAACTGAAAAGTAAAATTGAACCTGCTAGTCCAGTGAGGGTAAGGATGGCAAATGGGAAGAGATTGATCAGTGATACTATGTTTCCAGATTTAAAGTGGAAGATGCAAGGGCATGAATTCAAGTTTCCTGTTAGAATACTGGATCTGGGAGGTTATGGTATGCTGCTAGGTGGGGATTGGTTGAATGATCACACACCTACACACTTGGATTACAAGGATAAAAGTGTAACCATATCCAAGGGAGAAGAGAGAGTTAAGTTACAATCTCTAACAAAAACTGCTGAACTGAAATATCTCACAATAGAAGAATGGAATGAATTGATGGATGAGGGTAGTGCTGGTTGTTGTGAGCAGGTTTTTTCATTAACAATTACATCAGTGGAAGAAGAAATGCAAGGGGAGGGTTTGAAGGAATTATTGGATCAATTTGCTGGGGTTTTTGAAGAGCCAAAATCACTTCCTCCAAGGAGAAACATAGAGCATCAGATTGAATTGAAACCGGATGCTGTACCCAAGAAGCAGTTTCCTTATAGGTATTCACATTCACAGAAAAATGAGATTGAGGAATTGGTGAGAGGGATGCTTAAGGAAGGAATCATACAGCCTACCTAGTCAGAGTCCTTTTGCATCACCTGTTTTGCTGGTAAAAAAGAAGGATGAATCATGGAGAATGTGTGTGGACTACAGATATCTAAACACATTGACAGTTAAGCACAATTTTCCAATTCCAGTTATTGATGAATTGTTGGATGAGCTATATGGTGCCAGGTATTTCTCAAAAATTGATCTCAGATCTGGATATTTTCAAATTAGAATGAGAGATGAAGACATACCTAAGACTAGTTTTATCACTCACAATGGTCACTATGAGTTTTTAGTGATGCCATTTGGTCTTTGTAATGCCCCTTCCACCTTTCAATCTTTGATGAATCAGGTATTCTTTCCATTCCTTAGAAAGTATATCTTAGTCTTCTTTGATGACATCTTAGTTTATAGCAAGAGTTGGAGTGATCACATCACACATCTAAAAACTGTTCTGGAAATTTTGCAACAACATCAGTTATATGCAAAGAAAAGCAAATGCAGCTTTGGCAAGGAAAGTGTGGAATATTTGGGACACATCATATCCAAAGAAGGGGTTTCCATTGATCCTGAGAAAATCCAGAGCATGATCCAATGGCCTATGCCTAAATCTGTGAAAGAATTGAGAGGATTTTTGGGACTTACAGGCTATTATAGAAAATTCATACAAAACTATAGCCTAATCAGCAAGCCACTGACTGATATGTTGAGGAAAGATTACTTTAAGTGGAATGATGATGCCACTACTGCTTTTGACAGATTGAAACAAGCTGTCACAACTGCTCCTGTATTGATTTTACCAGATTTCAAGAAGACTTTTGTACTGGAAACTGATGCTAGTGATGGAGGTGTTGGGGCAGTACTAATGCAACAAGGCAGGCCCATAGCTTGTTTGAGCAAAGCTTTAGGGGAAAAGAATAGAGGGCTTTCTGTGTATGTGAAGGAGTTTCTAGCTGTGTTGTTGGCCATTAATAAATGGAAGCATTATTTACAGGGCAATCATTTTATCATCAAATCAGACCAACAAAGCTTGAAACATATGCTAGAACAAAGGTTGGGCACAGCTCTACAACAGAGATGGATTTCTAAACTCCTGGGATATGATTATGAGGTTTATTACAAGAAGAGGTCTGAAAATAAAGCAGCAGATGCTCTCTCAAGAGTTAATCATCCAGAGGAGCTTTGTAATATGATTACTTCAGTGGTTCCTAGTTGGGTAACGGAAGTAAGTGAATCATATGTTAATGATCCTATATTTACCCAAATTTTGCAAGCTAAATCTGTTGATAATGAAGCTTTTCCTGAGTACAAGTGGAGTGGGGGTTTACTAAGAAAGAAAGGCAAAATTTGTGTAGGGAATAATGCCCAAATAAGACAGAGAATCATTAAAACTTTACATGACACCTACTTAGGGGGTCATTCTGGAATGGTGGGCACCATTCAGAGGTAAAATCTATGTTTTCTTGGCCTAAGCTCAAACAAGATGTGGAGTTATGGATTAAAGAATGTGATGTCTGTCAAAGGTCTAAGCATGAAAACATCAAGTATCCAGGATTGCTTCAGCCCTTACCAATCCCAGATCAGGCTTGGGTGCATATTTCTATGGACTTCATTGAAGGGTTACCACATTCTGAAGGAAGAAATGTTATTTTTGTGGTGGTGGATAGATTTAGTAAGTATGCTCATTTCATATCTCTATCTCATCCATTTACTGCTGAAACTGTGGCAAGAGTATTCATTGATAATGTTTACAAATTACATGGGTTACCACATTCCATTGTCTCTGACAGAGATAAAATTTTTACAAGTCAGTTCTGGAAGGAGTTATGTAAGGTGTTGGGAATTAGTTTGGCCATGTCCACAGCCTACCACCCTCAATCTGATGGACAAACTGAAAGGGTAAACCAGTGCCTTGAAACCTATCTTAGGTGCATGTGCCATCTCAAACCCAAGTTGTGGAAGAAATGTTTACCTTTAGCGGAGTACTGGTATAACACAAATTTTCATACCAGCTTGAAGGTAACACCATATGAGGCTCTGTATCGGTGCAAACCAGACAAGAATATCTTAGGACCATACCAGGAGAAGTTGAGCATAGCTGTCAGTAATTTTTTGGAAGAAAGAGTGAAGTTTAATGCAATCTTAAAGGAGAATTTGGAATCTGCACAGAATCGTATGAAACATTATGCAGACAAGAACAGATCTGAGAGGAGTTTTGAAGTAGGAGATATGGTATATCTTAAGCTTCAACCATACAGGCAAACATCTCTGGCATTGCGACGAAATATGAAGCTAGCTCCAAAGTACTATGGTCCATATGAAGTAGTGGCCAAGGTGGGGAAAGTTGCTTATAGACTTGATCTCCCAATCAGCAGTGCAATTCATCCTGTTTTTCATGTTTCATTACTTAAGAAGAAAATAGGATCCAAAAGAGTCACTTGTGTGGAATTGCCAGAGTTAGCAGAAGATGGAACTTACAAAATCTTCCCAGCTGCTGTGTTAGGAAGGAGAATTGTGCCAAGAAATAATAGGCCAGTAGCTCAGCTGTTGATTCAGTGGGTCCATTCTACACCAGAACAAGCTACTTGGGAGGATTATAATGATGTGCTCAAGAAATTTCCGAAATTTGATCCTTGTGGACAAGGATCTCAATCAGAGGAGGGTAATGTAATATCCTTTTTGAATTTGACGGTAAAGGATTGGGAAAACGAGGGCCGTTGGATTACGTTATATCAGAACCGTAGGATTGGTTTTAAAAAGGTTGGAAACGGCGTCGTCTCAACTAAAACAAAGGAGATCTGGTCCGTTCATGATATTGATGCCGATCCAAAGGCTGGGAGTTATTCTGATGAAGGAGCTGCCATCGCCGTTGATCTGGACACATCCAAGGGTCAAGAAAAGAACTGGAGTTAACTGTTTGGAGGGGACCAGTGTGTGCTGATTGCGATGGAGATTTGTTCAGCTGGATTATTCTCTTTTTGTGTCTGTTAGTGCAGTAGGTTGAGAGGAGGGGGAGCACGTTATTAGGTTGTGGAGTTGTTTCTTTTCATTCAAGCAATTAGTAGAGTCCTTGTTCTTCCCTTGTTCTTACTTCTTTTCTCAACCCAATACTATGTTTCTCTTTGTTATGCAAGTTACTGTTTCATTAATACAATTCCAGTTAATCTTCTCAAAATATATGTTATATTGAACTTTAATCTTACATTGCAGCGGATTATTACTCGATTTAATGGGTTTGCAATGGTAGTGACGACAAAGGCGGAGATTTGGTGTGATTGTGGTGGCGGTGGTGACAATTTGGCCTAAAGGTAGTGAGGGTGGTGGCGAGTTGCTGAGTGTGTGGCGGTGATTTGGTGCGATAGTGGCTGTGGTGGTGGCGGCAGCGCGGTGGTAGCGGCGGCGGGGTCGGTAGTGAAGTAGGGTGTTTGGGATGGGTGGGGTGGGGTGGTTATTTGGGGAAGATGGTGTTAATGTATATATATTTGTTTTTTGGGGTTATTTGATGATAAAAGATATTATAAGGGGGTAAAATGATATTAATCTTAACGGAATTAGTTTTTGAGACGGAATATGCTGTTTGGGACGAAATTTGCAAAAAATAAAACAATACGGGACTAAAATTGCGAAATTACTAATGGTTGGGACCAAAATTAAAAAGTGGGTACATTACGGGACTAAAATAGCAATTTCCTCTCATATAAATTAACGCATAGAACCAAGAATCATGTGTAATTATTATCGCGAGAAATATATAACACACAACACAAATATTATCCATTGACACCAACTATTCCAATCAGATTTGAACTTTTTTTTTTCAATTTTGTGTCAAGTTTATTATCGAATAAAGTATTTTTGTATTTTCGCGTTTATGACCTTACCCGCGACCCTTTAGAATTCATTTTTCACAAAATCATTCAAGATTAATCATAACATGCCATCATAGCCAAACTGAAGGAAAAGTAGCGTGACATGCGATCCTAATTGCATACTGGAAACAGGTGCAAACTTTATTTCTCACATAATTAACAAGCTCATAATCAAGTTCCTACCAGCCCACAATGCAAGCATTTTTTCTCACACCCCCCTGTAGCCAGAGGGGATTCGAACGCCCACAATGCCAGCATGAACTCAACAGCATTCGATAAAATTAAGAGACGACACCCGTCAGGAAAGAACTGCACCGTAATCCCAAACCCTCATCATCATCATCAGACTGAAGAGTGCAGAGAAAGATCAGCATCGTAGTTCATGTTCCCGTAGAAATCATTCACGAACCACCTCATGTCATTGTACAGCTGCTGCGCCGCGGTCTTGTTCTGGAGCTCGATCCCATGGAACCCTCCCTGGTTGAACCGGTAGTAAACAGTGACCCGGTTATTGATCAAGAACTGGGCCAACTGAACGGAGCGGTCCACTAAGGGGTCGCCGTAGTCGCCCTTGATGTACACTTTCGGGAGCCGTGAAACCCGACCGAGGTAGGTGCCCCCGGAGATCGGGTTGCAGAACTCGTGATCCCGATTCAGGTTCTTGGGCAGGACCAGGGACCAGAGAACGTCGTTGACGTATAGGGCGACGTAGGGATCATCCTTGAGTCTGATCTCGGATTGCGTTCTCTTGACGCCCCCAAAATAGGCCTGATTGAGAATCAGGCCTTTGATTTGTAGGGGCCTGATGTTGAAATCCAGGGCCCGGAGAGCTGCGTGGTAGACAATGTTGGCCCCGGAGCTGCTGCCAAGGAGGAAAACCCTGGAGAAATCGACGTTCTCCATCCAGGGGTCACGGCCCCCCTTCCCCAGGGCCTGATTTTGTAAAGAAATGTTGAAAGATTAGACAAGCAACATAAATGTATAGGTAATAATGTATAAAAATGCCGGTAGCGTGAGTGGAGGCATTATGGTATCAGATCAATTGTTTGGAACAAAATCATGTATGTGTAGTCTCATCGTACAAAATCGGGAAAAAAAATATAGAATTCTCTAATATATATATATATATCAAGTGACTTTTTTATATAAATCTAACTGGATTTGCTTATTGTTATTTCTTCCTTTTTGTTATCTTCCAAAAAAATTTATGAAAATTTGTCATTTCAATGATAAATAAGAATCCATTTTTCAAATTCTTAGGATGAATATTTTGAATCTATTTTTAAGAATAGGGGATAATTTAAAGATTAATTGAGGTTTTTAATCATTTATTGTTATTAATGTACTTAGTTCTTGTCTCATTTTCTTTTAACTCTTTCTAGTTCCTTTCGAGCTGTACTCTTCTTTTATTTTTCTTGCAAGAAAAAGATTAATCGAAATATCATATATATACCTGGTCCCTAGCCCAAAAGATTGCATTGAGGGCATCGTCAAAGGCGGCGGGGAGGCGGTTCTCTGGCGCAAGCCGGTATTCGACGGAGGCAACAACTGCCGGAAACTGTTCGGCAATATCATTGCAGAAGTTATGGAAGATGACAGTTTTTACACTGAAAAGGACGAAATCTCCCCCATGGAGATATATTATGAGGGGTAGTTTTCTGCTCTTGGGAGGGTTAACGGGGCTGTAGAGACGTATATAGGCTTTGCTTTTGTAGCTGAGTTGAATGTCCTGAGAGAGGACGGTGGCATTGGGGTCGGAGTCGGCATACGGCGTCGGATCGACCATCGGAATTTGGACGGTTCTGTTTAGGGTTCCGTCTTTGTTCCATGCGATCCCGAGGGCTTTGAAGGCTTCTTGCCAGGTGTGTCGTTGGGCTGTGGCTGTGAGAGCTGACAGGGAAAATGTGAACAAGAAGAGGAGGAGAAAAGCTCGTTGATCCATTTTCTTGGCAATGGAGAAGGTGGTGTGTTTGTGTGGGAAGAAGTGGTGATATCTTGGGGCATTTTATAGGAGAGTGAAGGGGTTGTGTGAATGGTACGTGTTATGAAGTTGTATGTGGTCATGAGCATCACATGTTCTCATTCAATCGAGTACAACAGCAAGAGTCATGAGTATGAAAGGGTCACTCCATGATAGATATTTAAGAGGGTTGCGAACAGTGGAACGAGCTAATTTTAATAGTTGATATTATATGTATGGTGATAATTTTAAAATTAGGAGTTTATATACCCGAAGTAAGAGTCGAGAACTCAAGTTCGGGTTACTTCATGACATTTAACAAGTCATCACAAGCATCCAAGCACAATCTGATTTGTACTAGTAAATTTAAAATAGCAAGGTTTCGATTTCTTGATTTAATTAAATATTTTATTTCTTGTTTTATTCCTCCCGTGACAAGTGTATTGACAGAGTAGATGAAAGAATCTTCTGAATTTTTGTTTTTTTTTTTTCATGTCACTGTTGTTCCTCTCTTTGAGTCTAAACTATATCAATCAATATACTTAGTATGTGTACATAAGTGAGATGAAACCAAATTTAAAATAGTATTTGATTTATATATAGCTCCTTCAATTGGGTCTTCTGTTTTTTTTTTTTTTGGACATGCCTTCAATTGGGTCATTAAACATAGTAGATATGGAGGGCGCCACCACTTTAATAAAGAGAAAGATAAAAGTTAATAGTATAAGATAAAAAGGGAAAATGCCTTTAAATGTAGTACCATTAGGTAGCGTTTGGTATGCTTGTGAAGTTAATTTCTTTTAATATAGTTCGAGCTTATTAACTAAAATTAGGTAAGTATAATAGCACCTAATTTTGTGTTTGGTAGCTTTTAGTATTCCCTACTAAGTGTTTGTATCATCTAATTTTGTGTTTGGTATGTGCACATGTAACTAGTACTAACTTCATAATTTCCTAAACTACCCTTACATGTAAAATTGAACTATTTCACAGTACAAACTCTTGGGTGCTTGGTTCAATGGGAAATTGGTAATACATGGCCAATAAAAATGTTTATAGTATATAAAAACAAAAATAAAATTGAGCTTTCACTTTAATTTTCAATATATTAAATTTGGACGAGCCGTAAAATATGTTTAGTAGCATTTGTATTTCATTAGATTTTCTGGCCCATCCCCTGTCAACACATAAATACACTATATGAAAAGATTCAACATAAATTCATTGATAGAGCTTTATACAAAACAAAGGGATAAATGGTTTTAGACAGTGAAGCTACAAAACCAGAAGAGAGTAACATTCTAATCTTCTTTGAATAGAAAGACAAAGAACCTCTCAGTGAGCTGCCTCTTTAACAGCACCATATAACAGAGATTCCTGCCTCTTTGACAGTAATTATCTCTACGCAGATCGATTTGATTTGATTGGCCCTTAGTAACACACAGGAGATCATTGGTCTTCATGTTATTGTTCAACTCTTCGTCATCATCAGACATGTAACCATTGCTGGGGATATCCTGCATTGCAAGATCGTCGTATTCTTCATCTGATTTCATGGATCCTTCGTCCACAGAGCCTTCCAACTGAGAAAACAGTAATAATGGATGAAGTACAACAACCATCATGATGGAAAATGACAGGCCTAACTATGTGATGACTAGCATTAAGGACCTTATAACTATTTTTTCTTTCATATTACATATATATTACCAATACTCATACAAATACACAAATCCTTACCTCTTTTTCGAGTTATTGCTTCTCTCCATCACTAAGATCCTCATCGTGTCTACCTCCAATGGCTCATCCACCTCTTCATCACTACCATGGACAGACAGTTCTTCCTTGAGCTGCAAAGGAGCACGATGCAAAACTAAATGTAAACAGGAGCATAATTAGAAAATAGGCATTAATTATGCCAAGACATCCTGAGGTCTGACCCAAGGACTACCCATGAGGTTAGAGAAATTACAAGAACTTCCCCTGTCCAATAATTTTCATTACATCTGATTTCAGGAATTTCGATGAGATTCTCTAATTTGTTATGAATATCCTATTTACAACTGGCCAGGCCTTAGCTACAGAACCATCATTGTTCAGAAGTGCCATCAAATGTCTAGTAGAACCTTGCCTTTGGATCAACTGAAACATTCCTTTGGAACTCAATGAATTGGCAGTACACTGATTCCTATACTCCTCATCAGCAACTGAAAACTAAACAAGTCGAAAGTTCAAGAATAACAATCAAACATCATGTACTCAAAGAAGTATATTTGACATCTACAAGAACCATATCTAATGGGCAATAGACTTACGCATCACACACATTCAGCCTCTCCCCAAATGCCTTTTCAACATAAACCAAAACCGAATCAATTGACCCAATAACAATCTCAAATTAACAGCAAAGCAACAGCAACAGATCTGAAAGTGCAAGCAATAATAATCTACATCTACAAATATACAATAATCATCTAGTCCGCGGCGTTACCTGCTCCGAATTCTGCAATCACCTCGCTGCTGAACCCACTCTAAAATCCTGTGATTAATCCCACAAAACTAAATCCCAGGTCCCCAATACCACGCAGAGCAAGAACATGCGCAGTTTCTGCACTAATACCACTCGATGCCCCTGCAGTCGTAGTAACATGAGCAAATTTTAACTGAGGGGGATTGAAAATGAGAGAAATTAAATAAAATTTTAGGGGTCAAAAACGATAAATATAACTCTTTTTAACTAAAAATGTACATTTTATAGTGGGGGCAGGCGCCCCCTCATGCTCCCCTTCTGGCCTTCTCTCCGCCATTGGAGGTACATATTAGGAAGAAGAAGTAATTCCACATAATCAAAAAAATCATTCAAATTTTCAACCACTTACATTCAAGGTCAAATTGTAAAATAAAAGGCGTCTAAACTCCAGAGAACCTAAAATTGATTGCCAAGAAATACAGAAAACAAAGTGTGGCAAATAGCAACAATATAAAAAGGAAATCTTTTCCAAAGCTGGACCTGTAACAATGGCGTTCAGAAGATTGTATCTCTGTTCAATTTCAAAGTGGAGATGCTTCTGTAATGGAAAGCCGAAATCACAATGTCGAGACGTACCCGGACTTCGTCATCGCGCCGGACAGCCTCCCTTCCGTTTCGCCGAGATGCACAAAACCCTTCCCCTAGTAATTGTGAATTCCTCAGAGTACTTAGGGCGACTCAGGAAGGGGTACTTCCTGGAAACAAAAAAGTGCACAGTAACTCTGCAAATTGGGGTCAGATATAAGCAGACTTAATTTCAGCTCATTTCCGATATGAATATCACCACCTAATACTCAAATAGTGCTGGGCTTCTGCGGGCTGGGTATTAACTCATGTTGGCCCATATGGGCTAATATTCGATACCAAACATAAAATTAACCCTTCTTTCTAATATCTATGAAGCTTAATAGCGGTACCAAACGCTTCCTTACAAAATATATTCTATTGTGTACATTCTATTATGAATTTATACGTAATATATTGTAATAGTAAATACATAGAAAAGAAGATAAATGTTTTATTTATAATAACTTAAATATTAAGTGAAAAATCTTTAATTTTGTACGTATTTCTTTACATAATATATGACCCCATTAATCTATATAGATTCGTCACCTCATGAGTGGAATCACATGAAGAAGTATTACAATAAATTCATATGCAATACGCGATTGAAGCATTACGAACTAGAGAACTTTGGTTCGACACGACGAAGGATTAAATACATATTTTTATTCCTTAAATTCTTAAAGACGCGAAAATTAACATGAGCGTCTAATATAATCTATATATTATATATTATTATATGGGCAAATTATACCCAGGTTCCCTAAGGTTTCGAATAATTATAATTTATACCCTGTATTTTAAAAAATTACAGATTAGTCCCTAACTCTAACGAACAGTTTGAGATCCCTAACCTCCGTTAGGGTTTCGTCAAATTTCAAATTTGATCTTCCGAAAATGCCTTGAGGGACTATATTGTTGAATGACTTTTGTTAAGGAATCGTTTTGTTAGAATACAAAAAGTTTAGTGTCTATTTTGTAAAATTAAATATCATGATCTACGATAATTTAATAAATAATAATATTACTAATAATTATAAATATTTTTAATAATAATTAAATAATATTTATTTATTAATTATTTTAAACAAAATTACTATTAATTTAATGAATATAATATTGCTAATTAGTATATAAATATTTTTCTATTAGTCATTAAACGTTACCAGGGGTCACGCGCGGCCCCCCTTCCCCAAGGCCTGATATTTTCAAGAAAAGATGAAAGATTTGACGGCCAAATGCCAATGTAAATCTATATGAAAAAATGTATAAAATTCCAACATATATATACATTTTATATATATATGTATACCAAAACCCTATGTGATAGGAAATTCATTCCAAGTCTATTAGAATCTCTCGATTACCAAATAAACTCTAAACCATATTAATTTCGTAACATGAAAATCATCCATAAATCCAAGCATCACATATTCAATTCCAATCCAGCATCATTCCCCCACGAGGAAATTAGCTACTCATCATCAACAAAAACAAAACACGAATATGGTCTAAAATACTCATACTCATAAATAAAGATGAATAAAATCTCCAAAACAATTCATAAAACAAAGTCTAAAACCAAACTAAGAGACATTAGTTTGTAACTTTGCATACTTGTGAAATACAAAATACTATAATTAACTCAATATAGAAAAACCGAATGTTTGACTAGGGTGAAGAAAACTTGAAGTTCATCTTTCACAAAGAAATTTAACTTGACTCTTTTTAATTGGCCAATTCTAATATGTATATATTCAAGTGACTTTTTTTTATGGTCGGAACTGGCTTGGCTTATTGTTATAGTTTTTTTTTATTTTCTTTCAAAAAATTTATCAAATTTTGTCATTTTAATCTAATGGTAAATAAAATTTTATTTTTATATATTTTTAGGATGCATAAAAGAGGGATAATTTAGAGATCAAGTGAGGTTTTTGGTTTTTTTTTTTTTCTTTTTAATTGTTGAACTTAGTTCTAGTTTGGTTTCTTTTGATCTAGTTCTTTCGAGTTGTATTTATTCTATCAATTAGATCCTTTATTTTTTTTCTTGCATGCACCGAAGAATTAATTATCAATATATATATACCTGGTCCCTTGCCCAGAAGATAGCATTGAGGGCATCATAGTAGGCGATGGGGGGCGGTTCTCCGGTGGGAGACGGTACTCAACAGAGGCAACCACTGTTGGGAACTATTCGGCGATATCGTTGCAAAAGTTATGGAAGATGACAGTCTTTACACTGAAAAGGACGAAATCTCCCCATGGAGGTATATTATGAGGGGTAGTTTTCTGTTCTTGGGGGAGTTAACGGGGCTGTAGAGATGTATATAGGCTTTTCTTTGGTAGCTGAATTGAATGTCCTGAGAGAGGACGGTGGCCTTGGGGTCGGAGTCGGCATACGACATCGGGTCAACCATCGGAATCTCGACGGTTCTGTTTAGGGCTCCGTCTTTGTTCCATGCGATCCCGAGGGCTTTGAAGGCTTCTTGCCAGGTGTGTTGTTGGGCTGTGGCTGTGAGAGCTGACAGGGAAAATGTGAACAAGAAGAGGACTAGAAAAGCTCGTTGATCCATTTTCATGGCAATGGAGAAGGTGAATGTGTGTTTGTCTGTTTGAGCGGGAGAAGTGGTGATATGTTGGGGTTGTATGAATGGTGTTATGAGCATCACATGTGTTCAATCAGTCGAGTATAACAGCAAGAGTCATGAGTATGATAGGGTCACTCCATGATAGATATTAAAGAGGGTTGCAAACAGTCCAATGCTGCTAATTTTGGTTTTTTTTTTTAGCACACACACCCCAAATCCCAAGGGATTCGAACCTGCGACCTTGCCTTCGAGAAAGAACCCTCAGACCACTTGATCAACCCGTGTTGGCTGCTAATTTTGGTAGTTGATGTTATATGTATGGTGGTAATTTTAAAATTAGGAGTTTATATGGACGAAGTAAGAGTCGAGAACTCGAGTTCGGGTCACTTCATGACATTTAAGTCAGCACAACCAGTCAAGCACTATCTAATTTGCACCACCGTCAAGATATTAGATTTTTTTATTTCAGTTATATATTTTATTAATTTCCTATTTCATCCAATATGAGGCAAGTGTATTGATAGATTAGATGAAAAATATTTTAATTTTTTTTTTATATGACTATTATTTCTCTTTTAATCTAAGCTATCTACTAATATAGGTAACATGTGGGCATAAATGTAATACGGGGATGAAACCAAAACTAAAATAGGAGATGGAAACCCTTGATTTATATATAGCTCCTTCACTAATCACCTGACTAGAGAAAAACTCTTCAATTGGGTCATTAAGCATCGTAGATATATGGAGGCCGCCACAATTTTAATAAAGAGAAAGATAAAAGTTAAAAGTATAAGATAACAAGGGAAAATGCCTTTAAATGTAGTACCTTTCCTATATTCTAACGAAAATTACATCAAATTTTCAACAAGTTTTGACAAAATTACAATTCGATCTCTATTTTTTATATATTTATCATATAATGCCTAAATTTTTAGTTTGTTCCGATGGAAGTGCAAAAATACTCAAATATCCTTAACATTTGTGTATCGTTTTTATTAAAAAAAATTATCCTTAGAAAATTAAAATGACTATATATTATACCCCCCTCCCCACTCACTATTATACTCAAAGGGCATGGAGTGGTCCTTTGTTTTTTAAAGTACGTTATGTTTTTAGCTAGAGAGTGTGTGTGCGCGAAAGGGAAGGAGGTTGCCTTAATTTGAACATGATAAAGAAAGTTTGGAAGCTTTTTAATTTCCTTAATTAGTTCGCTATATATAATGGAAAATATCAAATATAATTGGTGGAAGTTTTGTGACTTGTTCTATAATTACTTTAAAAACATATACAAGGCTTAAAAATATTTATCAAAGTATTGGCGGGTAAGATGGCATGCTTTATTTTTAAAACATCTTCAGAATTAATGCATTGATTTTAAAGGCCAACAACATAACATTAAACACCAACCCTATTCAAAGGATGTTATCATTCAAGATTAAGCATAACATTACATGGCCAAATTGAAGGAAATTAACTAGGCTTAGTACATGCCATATTTGCATAAATGAAACAGGTGCAAACTTTTATTTCTCACATAATTAACATAACAAGCTCGTACTCAACTCCCCACCAGCCCACGAAACCAGCGGAAAACGATACTCGATAAAATTAAGAGACGAAACACCGTCCAGGATACTTCACCAGAATCCAAAACCCTAACTATCATCATCATCAGACTGAAGAGCACAGAGACAGGTCCAAGCCATAGTTCATGTTCTCGTAGATATCATTCACGAACCACCTCAAATCATTGTAAAGCTGCTGAGCCACCGTCTTGTCCTGGAGCTCGATCCCATGGAACCCTCCCTGGTTGAACCGGTAGTAAACCGTAACCCGGTTATTGATCAAGAACTGCACCAGCTGAACCGACCGGTCCACCAAGGGATCGCCGTAGTCGCCCTTGATGTACACTTTCGGGAGCTTGTAAACCCGGCCGAGGTAGGTGCCCCCAGAGATGGGGTTGCAGAACTCGTGATCGCGGTTCAGGTTCTGGGGCAGGGCAAGGGACCAGAGAACGTCATTGACGTATAAGGCAACATATGGGTCGTCCTTGAGTCTGATCTCAGATTGCGTTCTCCTGAGGCCCCCGAAATAGGCCTGATTGAGAATCAGGCCTTTGATCTGCAATGGCTGGATGTCGAAATCCAGGGCCCGGAGAGCTGCGTGGTAGACGATGTTGGCACCGGAGCTGCTGCCGAGGAGGAAAACCCTGGAGAAATCGACGTTCTCCATCCAGGGGTCACGGCCCCCCTTCCCCAGGGCCTGATGATATTGTAAAGAAAAGTTGACAAGGCGACATATATGTATATGTAATAATGTATAAAATTCCAACAGAAATATATATATATATATATATATATATATATATATATATATTACATCTAATACAATATGAATGAAAATTCTAATATGTTGAGAATGAGATGTAGTACAAAAATGGAGTAAGAAAAAATACTGCCAGCATGCTTGGGTCTGTTGCGCAACATAAATGTATATGTAATTTTCACAAAAAAAAATGTATATGTAATAATGTATATAGAGATAGATAGATAAATAAAAATACATTTTTTATATTCTTACAATGAATATTTCGAATTTATTTTTTTAAGAAAAGGGTTAATTTAGAGATTAATTGAAGTTTTAGATCATTTGTTGTTATTGCCCGACTTAGTTCTTGTCACTCTTTTTATTTTTCTCTTGTCACTCTTTTTTTTTTTTTTCTAGTTCCCTTCAAAATATAAATATATATATATATATATAATGCATAATTACAATGTAATTCATTTTTATTAGGAAATTATAATGTGTTTCTTCTAATTTATATATTCCGTTAGTAGTCCTTCCATTCCGTTAGGTTTCATCCTGATTTTGCCCTATGATGCTGAAAATACCCTCAAGTATTTTCACAAATTTTGAAATTATCAAAATACCCTTATATGAAATATTTGAAAAATATTACAAAAACATTCATGTCTATTATATATTCTAACAAAACGACCATTTCAACTTCAAAAACTGTCAAAATAATTAAGGGTATTTTTGGAGTCACAGAGCAAAATCATAGTAGTACCCTAACGGAATGGAGGGACTTCTAATGGAACATAAATTAGAAGGTCTACATTGTAATTTCCTGATAAAGATAGATTGCATTGTAATTAGACCTAATAGCAAAGTAGTTAGATGTAAATTATATATATATATATATATATATATATATATATATATATATATACCTGGTCCCTTGCCCAGAAGATAGCATTGAGGGCATCCTCATAGGCGTCAGGGAGGCGGTTTTCCGGCGCGAGGCGGTACTCGACAGAGGCAACCACCGCTGGAAACTGTTCGGCGATGTCATTGCAGAAGTTATGGAAGATGACAGTCTTTACACTGAAAAGGACGAAATCTCCCCCGTGGAGGTAAATTATGAGGGGTAGTTTTCTGATCTTGGGAGGGTTAACGGGGCTGTAGAGACGTATATAGGCTTTGCTTTGGTAGCTGAGTTGAATGTCCTGAGAGAGGACGGTTGCGTTGGGGTCAGAGTCGGCATTAGGCGTCGGATCCACCATCGGAATCTGGACCGTTCTGTTTAGGGTTCCGTCTCTGTTCCATGCGATCCCGAGGGCTTTGAAGGCTTCTTGCCAGGTGTGTTGATCCATTTTCTTGGCAATGGAGAAGGTGAATGTGTGTTTGTGTGGGAGAGGTGGTGATATCTTGGGGCATTTATAGGAGAGTGAAGGGGTTGTGTGAATGGTGTTATGAAGTTGTAAGTGGTCACGACTCACGAGTATCACATGGTTCAATCAGTCGAGTACAACAACAAGATTCATGAGCGTGGAAACCCAACTCGGGGTCTATTCATGATACTTAATAGGGTTGCGAGTAGTTGAACATCTTTTAAGTTCCACTGTTGATATATATGGTAATTTCAATATCATGAGAGGGTGATATGGTGGAGTAAGGAGGACTCTGGACTCCCGACAATCTATTAAAACACGTAACGTGTTTAAATTAATATAATAAGACATTCTATTAAAACACTTAACGTGTTTAATAAAATAAGACATAAAATATGCAAGTGAAATGAGAATGCCAAATACCAAAATTTTAATAAAGATTAGAAAGATAATAGGTATAATATAAAAAGGGAAAATGCCTTTACAAGCTGTAGCAGTACATGTCCAAAATATATTCCATTGTGTACATTAAAATTTTGAGTTTATATACGAAATATATTACAATAGTAAATACATATATAATCACTTAAATATGAAGGAGAAATTCTCTAATTTTGTACGTATTTTTTAACATTATATATATATATACACGTCACCTCGTGAGGGGTCGATTGAGCAATAATCAAAATAATTTAAAAAAATAATTATATCTGATTACCCTACATTTAAACTTAATTATAATGCAATTTATCTAAATTGAAAATTCACATTTTAGTCCCTAACTTTTGAGAATCGTTTGTGGTCCTTGAAATCCGTTAGGGTTCTGTTGTCATTCCAAAAATAGTATCCTGATTTGTTTTTAAATTCATAATTTGTAGGGACCGTTTTATTTATATTTGTAAACTTTAATGATGGTTTTGTAATTTTGATCATATATTCAATGTAACACTCATACAACCGCCAGGGCATAAATTTACTTTTACAAATTCCGTTAAGGACCTCTGACCAAACAAGATTTATAGGAACTAAATATAATTTCCCAATTTAAATAGTTTGCATTGTAATTAGGTCTAAATGTGGAATAGTCAGATCTAAATGACCCTTTAAAATGTCATATCAGATACAAACAATATGACATGAAGGATTTGAAAACATATTTTTATCCCTTAAATTCTCTAAAAATGAGAAAATAATTGTGTACCGAGAGTGCTAAATTCAATTTCTACTACTTTAATAAATATTTTTTAAATCTTATATTTTATTATATATAGTCACAATAAAAACAAAATAAATAATGAAACAAAATCTAGTGCTACCCTCCAAAGGACCACTTCATGCAATATTGAGCCTCTCATCTTTGATTGTATGGATCCCCATGTCAATACTAGCTTATCGATGATACACATTCGACTCTTTTATAAATATTATTTATTTTTTTATATTGTATTAAATATTTATTGCTTGATAAATTTATAAGAAGAAGTATTTTTGCTTTGCCACAATTATCACTTTGGTACAATCTTGTTCTTGGTCTTCTGTCATTTTTTTTTCCAGTATTTTTCTTTTTTTGGTTTAGAATATTTTATGCATTTATTTAGTTTACATAACTATATGTTGTACCTGTACCTGTTGATAAGTGTTTAGAGTATTGACAAGCACGGGATATAACGAGAAAACCTAAGAACATGGAGAATTGATTTTGAAATATCCTATTGGTCCTAAGGATGTCATCGACGTGGTTGCTTTAATTCGCCGGAAACTTGGCCCCTCCATGGCCGACCATGACTTAGCCTGAATGTTTGGGCATCTCTTTTGAAGGCCGATGAATGGTCCCCTTTAAAGTCGATGTGTAATAGGGACCTTTATTTAATCTATGATCGTCGATTGTATACTTCTATATTTATTTCTGGCATTTTGGCTTAAACTGTTTACTTAAACATGTGGCTTATGTAGCACTAATTACTTGTACACTTGATTAAAAAAAAATATTAATTAAATTGTGGTTTATTATTTATTCAATGGAGGGCGGATAACAAAATTACGTACATAAACATATCTAATTTGCATGTTGTAAAAATATTAACTCAGTGGTTCGATTACGATGATTTAACCGGATATATCTTATACACATAATTGGAATAATATGACTACACATGTATGGATCGTTATTTTTGTTAGATCAGAGCATTCGTTGTATATATACTATAATAATTAGTTTTCTGGTCGAATTATATATAAGCAACTCAATCAAAATTGTTATGCCCCAAAATAGCAATTCAAAGTTTCAAACCCATACCTGTCGTATGGATCAGAATTGATATAGGGATCCATTCAACCAAAGATGAGAGGATAGTATTGCATGCAGTGGTCCGTTCACTACTAAAAGAAACAGGATTAATAACCCATTTTCAATGACCAAACACCACTCCTTATCTAGTTTTTTGCAAAAATGACACCAAATTTTAATAAGATTTTTATTTTCTTACGGTGTGAGGTTATGGACCTTTTGCTATGACAAACCTCATCTGAGTCACGAGATTCCAGTGGTGAACCACTAGTGACAAGCTACCATAGACATTTTTAGACACGGTAGATTACATGTGGTGAGTCAAAGAATGTGGTATTTTCTTTGTTGTAGATATCCGATATACAAGGCTTTCTAATATATATTGTTGTTTAGAAAAAAATTCTCGTATCTTATCGTTTGAATGTAATCATATATTTCGTTTGATATGGAAATTATTTAATTGGGGTGAAGTAATATTGCCTTGTTGTCTAGGCATTCTAAAGAACTTCAAACTTCCAAGGTTTTCTTGCTTCAATTCCAAAGCATATTATGCAGCAAACTCGGGGATCTCCGACTAAGTTATCAGGTTTGCTTTGTTTCAAATAGCATCTTATATTTAGAAAGATTCTAGAACCTAAATTTGTTTTCAGAAATGGGGAAGTGATCACATTGAATTGGATTTGGAATTTGCCTTCACTAAATATATCTTCACTGAAAATACAAGCCAATGATACTCAGAACACGAAATGATGCTCTGCAGGCAAATAGGCAATCACTCAAACTTTTGTTCCATTAATGTTTTTGTGTATTAATGTATTATAAATTTTGTTGATTTGATTATTACTAATAAATTAACTTCATTTATTAGTGATTTGATCATTTGTAAGGATGATTATGGAGTTATCTTGGGATTTTATGTATTTAATTTCATGTTTTAGTTTTGTTCGTTCAGATTATATTTTTAATTAATGCATAATACACGAATTACAAATATAAAATACGAATTTTAATAAAATAAAATTAGGGCTGGCAATATGGGTTGTAGCCCATGGTTTCAACCCAAACCAATAGGTTTGGGCTGGTTTGGGTTTTAATTTTTTTTTATTGGGCTGGTTTCGGGTTGGTTTTGTATGGGCTAGGAAAAAGTTAGTTCAATAATGGGCCGAATTTGGGTTTGTTATGGTTTGATTATGGTTCATTCATGGTTCAGGCCTGTTTAATTAATTTTAATATGAAATGACTATTATACCCTAATATGCCATGGCCATCGGCAGCAGGCGGCACTGCTCCGATGATTCCCTTTTAAGTATGGTGTTCCCTGTAGCCCTTGTCTAATTTTTGGAATTTTTTCAGTAATTGGATTAAACTTAAGGTGAGATTTTTAATTATCTGTATATATTTTAAATTGATTAGTTGAGTTCAGATTTTATCAAATAAAAGGAGCAAGGTGTTCAGTTAGATTTTATCGGATTCTCTTACCTTGTGAAGTAAATAAACTTACAAACTTGATATTATTATAATAATGGCCTATTTATAAATATATTAAGTTAAAATTTATATCCTTCGATATTCTTTATCATAATTCCTAACTAATATTCTTTTTATTATTATCAATGAAACAAAAGTTTTATGACTGGAAGATGCTTTTGCAAGTTGCAAAATCAAATACCTTTCGTCTTCTGATCTTCTGTGTCTCCCGTCAATAATTATTGGGGAACGAATCATGTAACAGCACGTGTTAAATAATTATTGGGGAAATTAATCATGGTATTAATATGACGAAAATGGGTGAAATATATCCAAAATGTGTCAAACTAGTCTAAAATAAGTTAAACATATAAAAAAAATACGTGAAACGGGTCTAAAATGGTTCAAACGAGATTAAAATGAGTCGAATATGTCAAAAATAAATTGAACAAGTTCAAAATAGTTTAAACGAATTGAAAACGAATAAATAGGATCAAAAAGATTTAAAAAATGTTAAATATAGATAATGAGGGCATTTTGGACATTTAAATATTTGGTTTAAGTATGAACCAATTAAAAATCCATGGTTAAACCAATTTACAACTCACTAAAAACCATCATAACCCATTCCAAACCATTAAGGACCCAAACCATTAAAAACCAATTAATATTCAAACCATTTTTAACACAAACCATTTATGAACCAAACCACATTAGCCCAGCCCAAACCAACCCAAACCAACCATTTGCCACCCCTAAATAAAATCAATAATGAACTAAATTGGTCACAAAATAAATCAACGAGCTAGTTAATGCAACTAGATGGGTACAAAATAGAGTAATAAAAAGGAAACTAGTGACTAATAAATCGGTCACAAATTGTGTTGATAAGTTGATGAAAACATTTAAATTTAGTGATTGATTTTATGCAGTAACTGAATTAGTGACAGCTTAGTGACAGCTTAACCAAAAAATTTGGTTAGTGACTTTTTTTTATATTTGTGACCAATATATCAGTCACTAATTTAGTGACAGATAGAAGTCAGTCACTAAATATATTAGTTACGAGGGTTTTATGTCGATTAGTGACCAATTTTTGCTATATTAGTGACCGTTCTAACAGTCACTAATCTTTTTTTTTAGGTAGTGTTTATGGAGTGTTTGTGTGTTTCAACGGAAAGGGTTGCCTTAATTTGAGCATGACAATGAAAGTTGGAAGCTCCTTAATTTCTAATTTCGTATAAATTATTTTTAAGATTAGAACTTGTAATACCAAACAAAATAGGGAAAATTAGTTTTAAACACTTAATAGAAGGAGAAAATTTTATTTATTCTTCAATACTAAAATTTTAGTACTAAATCTTTATCTTCAAATTTTAATTTTTATTCACTCCTCAAACACCTAAATTGACTGTAATATTCATAATTTATTTTTTTATTATTTTAGATATTTTCACGTTTGTGAACAATATTATAATTATAAACCTAGGTACTTCAACTTTTATATACAAATAATACTTTAATTTAAAATGTAAGTACTTTAACTTTTACGAACACTACTCTTTTTTCTTTTACTTTTTCTTCTCATACTTCAATTTTAAATTTGAGTACTTGAACTTTTACGAATAATACTCAAATTTTAAATTATTTGGATATTTTAACGTTTCTAAATAATACTCCAATTATAAATCTAGATATTTTAATTTTTATGAATAATACTCTAATTTAAAATGCAAGTACTTTAAGTTTTACGAAAAATATTCTAATTTTAAATGTGTATACTTTATCGTTTTTGAATAGTACTCCAAAATATACATCACCAATTAATTTTTAACCCAAAATCCACCTACATACGAAAAAAAAATTAATTTTTACATATGAAGTACGAAAATTATATTCTGAAGTATTAACATACAAAATATAAGTATAAAGTTGTGTATGTTAGTTATTATGTTAACAAATGGTTTGCTGAGTTTTTTTTTTTTTTTCCTCTTAAAAGGTAATTGAGTATTTTTACACAAAATTAAACGTAAATAAAAATTGAAGTTGAAAATAGAGAAATAGTACTAAAACTTTTAACATTCTCTCACTGCTACGTGCATAAACTTGGTTGTCCCAATTAATATCACCCAAAATACTTTATTACATAATATTGCCTCAATAAATATTGTCATTCAATACCTTTGTCCTTGATTAAGACTCCAAATGTGAAATCAGGAAAAGCTGCATATGCAGGGCACATGTAATAGTACGAAACTATAACTAAAAATTAATATAATACAGTTTTGAGAATGTGAGTTCTCAGGCATGTGCAATTACTTTGCCCAAATAATTTTAGGTGTCTAAAACTTTTAAATAAAAACTTTTTAAATAAAGAAACAATTTTAGATACAGACAAATTATAATCATTAAATATGATTAGGTTAATCGCGTATATTTTGTTTACGGTTTTATTTTGTTCGGATGAAAAAATATAAATATTCTATAATATAAAATTTAGTATTCCAAACAATACATATTCACACAACATGTTCGTTCTTCTTAATAACTTTTAAGTATCAACCTTTTTAGTGAGAAAAAGAAAAAATGAAAGGAAAAGAAAAGAGAAACAAATAAGTTTATGAATTATGCATGTCCATTATGATGGGGTATGAATCTGGAAAAGCTCAAACCACCAACATTTAGTATTTGTTTGGGGGGAAGACCATCATCGACCAAAGGGTCTCAGGAGATGGGTATCAGGATAAGAGCATGGGTTCTACCAGCTAGGCTAACACCGTAAGTTAACTCAATGGTGTTTCGGGATGATGGAAGTAGAAGATGAAAGCAGAGCTGTGATTAAAGGTGTTTCCTCTAGGTGAGTGTATGTATTATGTTTACTGTAGAATGCTCTGTGTTTGATCCCGATAGCTTAGTGAGAGAGATGAGTACCTTGGGTATTTATAGGTTGAGGGTGAGGGCACAGTGGTAATTGATACCAAGTGGTCCCAAAATTGATGTTGCCCTAAACACGTGGCTCAATGAGAGCGATCTGAGTTAAAGCATCTGTAGGCTTGCCATAAAGGTGGTTGTAAAGCAATGGTGGCAGGTGCACTGCCAAGTACGGAGTGTCAGAAAGCACTACATGGTTGTCACCGAGGGGTTGACGCGCTCGGTGTGAGTAGGCTTGAGGCACCTTTAGGATGGAGGACCTTGAGGTGTCCAAACTTTATGTAGTCTAATGAGGGCCCGAGGGACTCAAGGGGACTCATCCTTATGTAGTCCAATGAGGGCCCGAGGGGACTCATCTCTATGCAATCCAATGAGGGTCCGAGGAGAGACTCGAGCCCGATGGGAGACATGAGCCCGAGGGGACTCGAGCCCGGGGGGAGACATGAGCCCGAGGGGACTCGAGCCCGGGGGGAGACATGAGCCTGAGGGGAGACATGAGCCCGAGGGACTCGAGCCCGAGAGAAGACTCCAACCCGAGGGGACACCACCCCGAGGGGTCTCAAGCCCAAGTGAAGTCACGAGCCCGAGGGGGCACGAGCCTGATGGGAGACATGTGTCTGACGGGAGACGTGAAACCGAAGGACATGAGCCCGAGGGGACTCGAGCCTGAGGGGAGACATGAGCCCGAGAGAAGACTCCAACCCGAGGGGACACTACCCCGAGGGGTCTCAAGCCCAAGTGAAGTCACGAGCCCGAGGGGGCACGTGCCTGATGGGAGACATGTGCCCGAGGGGAGACGTGAAACCGAGGGGACTTGAGCCTGGGGAGAGACATGAGCCCGAGGGGAGACTTGTAGTTTTCCCAATTGCAAAGCTTTAGTCATTTTCAAGTACTTTATGAGGGTGATTGAGTTGGCCCGATGATATAAGTGGCGAATTCATAAGGGCCCACGTGTCATGACGTGGCCTCGTTATATTTATGCTCCATCACATTGGTGTGAATTCTTGATTTATTTTTTATTTTGCTATAAATTTTTGATTTACTTTGAATTTTGTCGTATTTTTTCACATGAAAATTAGTGATTATATTTTTATTTTACAATTTTTTTGACAAATTTAATATGTTTTATAAGAATCCTAATCATATAAATTAGTCATTGTCTTGTAGGGAAAATTGCATTTTTGGTCCCATTCGATTTAGAGTGTTGCAATATTTTAGATCCACTCATTTCAAAAATCCAAAAAAGGTCTCATATTTTAACAAATTATTGCGATAATAGTCTCGCATACGTTGCAATTATAGTCCCGCACGTTGCAATAACAATCTCGCCGTTAACTAGATAACGGAATCGTTAACTAGGTGACCAAAAATACATGCATTGATCATATGTACCGTTTGAAATTATTTTGAAACATTTTTTTATATTTTTTTAATGAAAAATTATCTAATTATAATTACAAAAAACACTTATATGCATTATTTTACTAATTTTACTTCAATTTATTTACATTTCAATATCAATTAACATGTTAATTAGCCAACAAGGGTTAACCAAGTAGTTTGAGGGTTCTTTCTTAAAGGCAAAGACCCAGTTTCGAATCCCTCTGGCCACTTGGAGTGTGTGTGTTTAAAAAAATAATAATAAATAAAATTAACATGTTAATTAACATTTATATCAATTCTTTACGTATTTGGTGAATTTAATATTGTTGCTTCACATTTTTATTTTCAAATATTTTACGCAACATAGTACGAAAAAGTGACATTAGTAATTTAATATATTTGTATTTATTAATTAATTTAAAATAAAATATTTATAAGAATAATTGATATTACGAATTTAAATAAAATACATTAATATCAAATTGAATATTTAAAGTTTTTATAAATAACGTTATTACATTTTGCGTGTCGATATTATGAGAAAAATTCAATAGAAAAATTAAAATAAAAAATTTAAATTAATATAATATATTTTTTAGTAGTTTTATACAATTCTTTTTAAAAAATGTATATATAATCCTCAAAATATATATTGTTATTAACATGTTAATTGATAGTGAAATATAAATAAATTGAAATAAAATTAATAAAATAATGAATATAAGTGTTTTTTTAATTATAATTAGATAGTTTTCGGTCAAAAAAATGCTTCAAAAGATCTTTTAGCGGTGCACATGATCTATGCGTGATTTTTTTTGTTACTTAGTTAACGGTTCCGTTATCTAGTTAACGGTGAGACTATTATTGCAATGCGTGAGACTATTATTATAACATACCACTACAAAAAAACAGCCGATTTCCGGCGAAAATTTCAGACGAAAATTTGGTCTTGTTCGTTTGAAATCCTTGATTTCCGACCAATTTCAAACGAATCACCGACGAACTCAAGTTGGACGGAGAAACCCTCGTCAGAGTTAAATTCAGACGAAATTTCCGGCGAAAACTCCGACGAACTATTTTTCCGATGAAATTCCGACGAATTTCGGACGAAAAATAATCTCGCCCGAAATCGGCAATTTTCCGACGAACTCATTTTCCGGCGAAATTGCGACGAAAGTACCGACGAGTAAATATAGACCAAATTTTCATGGTTTAATTTTCAGACGAAATTCCGACGAAATTATATTGGCCAATTTTTCCTCTTATCTTTTTCCGACGAATTTGCGACCCCAGGTTATCGTCTGAATATCTTTTCCGATGAAATTTCCGACCAAATTTCAGACGAAAAAATTTATATTTTATTAATTTTATGTTATTTTTCAGACGAAATTTCAGACGAACATCAATATATTTCAGACGAACTTCAGACCATTTTCAGACGAAAATCTGACAATTATTCAAAATTTTAGAATTTTTTCAGACGAATTTTCGTCGCAATTTTCGTATTATAATTAATTTTTGAATTTTTTTTAAAAATTTTGAACCTGTTTTTCTGAAATTATATACCCCAAAATAAAATAATAAAAAACATGAAATTCAACAATAATGTGTAATAGACCAACAATAATTTAGAAATTCAACTATGTCCATAAATCTAATAATAATGTAATAACATATCCAACTACACAAAATTCGATAAAATCTACCGAATTACAAAATTTTCATGTATTATTACATAAATCCATATTTTGCAAACACTACGTAAAATACGCAACACTAGATATGAAGCGAAAACTTCTCTCCACCGTTTGAAAATTTACCAAGTGTTTCTACATTGTCACTTAAGCCATTTGAAGTGCCTGATCTGTCAACAAAAACATTAAACATCCAAAGGTTATCTGCTGACTAAGGATTTAATCTTTAAACACACGTAAATGCATGGATATATAAGGTAATGCATAAAAATGATAATAAGTTAGCATATTTTAAGTATGAATATACAAATAGAGAAATTAATATTCATTAATACTGAAAGTGAAGTATTTTTGTAATAAACTTGGAAAAAAAGGATCCAAATAGATGTATTATATCATGGCAGACTAGTATACAAAGAGATATACCTTGTGCTTGTAACAAGAGTTATGCTGCTTTGTGACCAAAGGCTGGAAAAAATAAAGAAGATATCAGATAAAAATTTGTTTCGTAGTACAGTTATTGCAAAATGAAGGACGGGCGAAAAGGAATACGATACTAATAACTAATAAGAGGGTGAACAGATAGAAGAGCAAAGAGCAATATCCCGCAGGAGTAATTTTGTTCATACAAGCCAACAATTTGTACAATCAGTTAAATAAGACTTTACCCGTCAAATCATCCTCAAGGTATCTCAGACAAGTAAAATATTTACCTTAACCAAGAATTAGAAGAAAATACTAACAAGCTTGCATACCATTTGAATAGGGGCTCAAAAAAATGATACAGTCTGGTATAAAATTTAGGACCAAAATGAGTCCTAATCTAAATTCAACTAACAAGATAACTACAATGTGATGGCAGCTTGGATTATGGGAGGCCTCGTACACCTTCGGGTGGCACAACCGAGTTTATGCTAACCTGAGATCTACTAGCTATTATGTGGATGAAAGCAGGTTTACAGGCTTGTTACAGAAACCTCCCTTACATATTGTTTATTACACTTACACCCCCTGGAGTAGGTGTCTGATCATTGGATGAAAGGGTTTTATTTGCTTATAGCTTTAATGTCAGTTTTCTAGATTTGGTAGGTTTATATGCATGTCCATTCTCCACCGTAATTTCCTCAATTTTAGAAATTAATGAGATGTTAATCAAGGATTATAAGTCCTAAGTTGCTATGATATATATGAATATTCGTGCAGATTATAATGTTATGTCAAGATGAATTGCAAGCTCAAAACTTAACTAGTTCATCTTTTGCTTAAAATCTTCATTGAAAAGAAGACTATAGAGCCAATTACCTTATCTCTTCTCTTCCTTTTACAATAGGAAGTAAAAACCTTCTGTTTTAAACCGGGACAAGTGATCTCTTGCTCGTACCTGCACAACCAGAAGTTGAACACTTAGAAATTATAAGTTAGCAATTGATGAATATACAAATCTGACAGTTTTATACAAACAAAAACAACAAAGAGGCTCGAAGGGCAACATGCTTAAAAGCATAAACCAAAAAATCTCAAACTAATAAAGCATCCTCAAACTGATCACAACCACATTCACTCATAGCAACCATCAACATAGCATTCCCAATCAACAACAACTTCAGCTCAAATTTTATCAAACCGACAAGAAAAATTAATGATGAAAGCCCCTAGCATAAGAATGTTCATGAGATTGTACCTAATAGAAGAACAATGTTTTTCAGCCCAATGGAATCCAAGTGCCATGCAACTAAAGAACTTAATAGTGCTCTATTGAAGGCAGATTGCCAAAACTTGGAGAACATCTTTCAGGAGACCTATTTCCTATATGAAATAAAACTAACAGATTCATTAGAATATAGCAATGGTCTCGTCTATTTTATCTAGTGCACAATATTTTTGAATAAGAGTTCCACGAAATCATAATTGATCAAAGATGTAACTAATAATTTCACATATACATCAAAACACAATTTTACAATGACAAATTTTTCTTTAACAATACCGTATTATAAAAATGAAGGTTCAAGGATGAAAATCAAGTTTGGACTATTTTAGTCCAAAGAAAAATGAGGAAGACCTTTTAACTCAATCTCTTTTAAGGAAGAACATGAAGGTGAGAAAAATTCTTGTGAATTGTGGTTTAAATTTTGAGAGCAGCATTCTCTCTGTCGGCTAATCAAACTGCGCAGAATCAAAGTTGTCTCATTTTGCAAGGAAAAGAGGTGCCAAAGGAGTTAAAAGGTATGGCCAAAATTGATCAATGTGGTTTCACAAATTTCAGATTTAGGAGAAAACTGGCTTAGGTGGTGTTATGAATTTAGTGGTGTGTTATATGTTGTACTTCTCCTCTGGTGGTTGTTACTTTCTCAATTGGTGGCACGATAAAGCTTATGCCAGACAAATATGAGAACTGTTATTTGATTTATGCATCACTTCATATATTTTTTCCACAATAAGCAGCAACATCATGATACAAACATGATTAATTAACATAAAAAAAAGAGATACAAACACAAATTTTAAAAATTCCATAGATAAAAACATGCCTTCATTACATATGCCACCTTTTTTAGCATTCAAATTCCACCCCCAACTTAAAAACATAAAATTCTACAGAATTCCAGAATATGCAATAGGTTCTGATTTTCAAGGGAGAATTAAAATTCAGAGCTAATCTTATAGAACACAACCCAAGAAAAAGGAAACTTATAATTTTGTTTAAGTAGAAGTTACCTATACAAAGATGTGGAAGTATAGACCCAGAATCCAAAGAATCAGCAACTTTCTAAAATTTTTTTGATATAATTGAGCAATCCTCTATGTCCAGACTATAGAGATCTGCAAAACAGAAAACTTCTCTATGAAAAAACAGATGTCTATGAAGTATTTATGAGTCCTTAGTTCAGTGCAAGTTCAATTGACACATAACTGAAGACATTCAGACTTCATACGATTAACATATAGAAAGAAAACTGGCACTCAGTGACAATGTGATTCAATATGTTTAAAGAATTGTGAATTAAGCAACAAGTTAAGAGGCCACACCATTACAGGTCCGAAGCACGGTAGAAAGGTAAGATGTGGAAACATCAGTCAAACAATTTCCTGAGATGTTGAGAACTTCCAATGTAGCATATAGAGATGGACACTCACAAATCTGTCAAAAAGGAGCTTACTATTAGGAAAATATGGAAAAAATGGTGCCATTCTGTGACTTGTAGAAAATCTATGGCTTGGAAAAACCATGAAAAGAATAGTCCAGAATTAATCAAATACATTTTCCATAAAGTTTTCCATATTATTCTTCTTAAAGAGACAATTTCAGTTCATTGAAAACCAATACAATTATAACTATTTACATCAACAGAAGAATCAAATGCATACTTACCTTATTTCAAGAACGACTCATTTCCTTAACGTTCCAGTCAATAGATTGTGTACTTACCTTATAAAGTGATTGTATGAGAACTTTCTCATCAAAAGCCCAGTTGTAGAAGCGCTTGGAAGGAGCTAACGAAAAACATGATAATCAGATACGGGGTTACATACTTATATTCTCGGTTTATGGTTTGATACTTTAGTGGATAGGTGAACCTGAACCTGAAGAAGATGACTAGGAACTAACACTACTCATATCAGAGGAGACGGACAAAGTTCTTCGAGGCTTGAGAGGATTGTTAACTTCTTCAACATTCCTATAGGAGTAAAATGAGATATTTAAGTAATATTCCGTTAAAACTGGCAATTTTACATGTGAGCCAAGATATATCCAACTGTACCTTATTGTAGAATCAGATCCACTGTTTTGCCTCCACAAAGAACCTTCAGTGCAACAATTTAAAGTAAAAAACCATCTTTGTCTAATATGGCTACTCCAGCAATATGAAAATTAAAGTCGCAGATCAAAGTCTAATTTTGAAATTGTAGCTGTATATTTTATATGTAATCTGAAAATGATAAATATCAAGAAACGAGAAAAGGATCATGAATTGTGTGTATACCTCTATGATCATCCCTTGATGAAAGAATAGAGAAAGAAGTAAGAAAACCGGACATTCGTTCTAATGTTGATTCCGAGATAGACCGTTGGAGAGACTGCATCAAAAATAAACTAGAATCAGTATAATCTTCACTCTAAGAACACCCGGTTATTTATCTCCTAAGAAACACATAATCAGAAACAGGTCTTACGGAGTCTTTCTTGGTAATACCATACTTGCTCTGCATCTGGATCATTCCTCAGATAAAGCAAAGAAATAAAACAATTCAGCCAAAAAATACAAAAAAAATTTTAGCAGCAGTATGAAATAAAGACATCAAACACACAACCTTGAGTGAAAAGTCAGATATATCCAGAAGCAGGAACTTTGCCTCAAATCTATGTTGCATGGACACGGACACGGCGACACGGACACGACACGACACGGACACGGCGACACGGATTTTTTCAAAATTTTAGGACACGACACGGCTCCGACACGGCTATATTTTATATAAATAAATATATTTTATATATAAATAAAAATATTTCATAGAAAAATAAAAATATTTTATAAGTATAATCCACGTAACATAGAATATTTATAAAAATATGTAATATTAATAACTAAAATAAGTTTTGTTATTTCAATTTTCTCTCCAAAAAATTCAAAAAATATTAAAAAAGGCATAAAAAATTCAAAAAAATTGTCCAGCCGTGTCCGAGCCGTGTCGGACACTCCACCTCGCCGTGTCCGACACCGTGTCCCAAATTTTTTTTTTTTTTTTTTTTTGGGACACGCCTTCAGCCGTGTCCGACACGTGTCCGAGGCGTGTCCGAGCCGTGTCCGTGTCCGACACGTGTCGGACACTGCACGGACCATTTTTTAGGCGTGTCCGTGCTTTAGTGCCTCAAATTGATGTGCTAGAGCCTTAGAGAGCATTTGCAGGTATAATTCTATAAAAGGTATAACACGAATACACGATAAAATCAGCAAGAGATGAAGACAAATGTTGAGATTTAACCCCAATGCATCATATAAAAGCTGCAAATACCTGTTGGCCCTGACAGCAATATAGCCCTACTTGCAGGGAAAAGATTTCGAGTGTGCTTAGAGACATCTAAATGCTTTAGATGAACATACGCTGAACTCGTTAGCAACACGCGTGTTCGATCATTGTTCATCGAAAAGGGAGGATTTGTAATGAAAAAAAATTCCAACTTTTTCAAGATTTCAAAGAGAATTCTCAGAAAATCACAAAAAGATCCGCTTTTTATCCATTCCTTGCTACCTGATATAATATGGGAAGTCATCAAACGTGACGTTGCTCTCCTTTCCATCTCCGACCGATCTAAGAAGCTCAAGCTCTATTTCATCACCGGAGATGCCTTCCGCGGCGGCAGCGGAAGTGGAGGCCCATCGGCCGATTGAGGAGCCGGAAACCAAACCGAGGCCCACACCAAACCTTGCTTCGTAACCTTCTGCGTTGCTACCTCCTCCAATGGCTTCCCGTTCTCCTTCTCCTTCTCTTTTCCCTTCTGCGCCGGTGAAACGAACGAGAAGATCGGGAAGATTGGAACGGAGCAGAGCTTGCGATTGGAAAGGGATGATTTGGGGAAAATTGTGAAGAGAGGGAAAGAGTGACGCGGGTAAGAGAAAGGAGGAAGAGGAGCTGCGCTCACTTTCGGGTGAGAAAACTAGGGCTACAAATTGAAATTTTCAGACGACTTTGAGACGAAGGATTCGTCTGAACATAAAATATTCACATTCACTTATAATTTTGGCACAATATTTCAGCCAACCTTTTCTTTTGAGAAGTGTTCAAAAATTTTGAAAATAATTTGCATAATACAAATATAATTTTTTTTAGTTTCAGACGAAAAAATGGTCGGTGTTTCGTCTGAAATTAACAAAAAGAATTATAAGATCTTTTCAGACGAAACCTTTCGTCGCAATGGCGCCGGAAAGATTAAATAAGTTAAAATTTCCGGCGAAACTCAGACGAGTTTTCGTCTGAGTTTTTAATTGAAAATAATTATTCCTTTTTCAGGTGAAATTTTCGTCGCAAAGTTCGTCTGAATGTTATAATTTAATTTTTTTTTTAAATAAAATTTTATGTTCGTCGCAGTTTCACCGGAGTTTCGTCGGAACGTTTGTAGCTTAGGGGAAAAATAAACATTTTTATGTTTCGCCGGAATTTCATCGGAATTTCGTCGGAAATTTTCAGACGAAACAAGTTCGTCGGAAAAGTTCGTCTGAATTTGATTGTTTTCTTGTAGTGTACATGCGGATTATTATCAATAATTTCTTAAAGTATTAAATTTTTTTTGAATTTTTGAAATGAGTGGGATTAATATTTCAATCCTTTAAATCGAATGAAACCAACAATGCAATTTTCCCTTGTCTTGTATTTTTAAAATTCTATATTTATTGAGGTTTTTATGATAATATTAATAATTGAAATTTTACTTTATATAAATTACTGTTTATAAAGAAGATAATTAATTGTCTGTGAAAAAAAAATTTACAGACGGCTGTGATATAAGCACAACCCACTAAATTTTTTACTTTTTCTAATAAAAAAAATAATTATCAAACAAAAAATGGGACACTATAAATATCGAAAGATTGGAGATATCAACGTCCACCTTTATGAAACAAAGTTCAATTCTTAGCAAGACTATAAAGCAATCTTATACTCTAGTCAATGAAGCACACAATACGAAAGACTCGCAATGAGAAAATCTCCTCAATATATATCACAAATAATAGCATCACTAATGGATAAGTTTCCGTTGAGGTCTTTTAACTTTTTTACTATATTTTTTAGCATTCTCTTTAAAAATACTGAAATTCGAACACTTTCGAACTATCAACTTAGCCCCCTCTAATATCATAATGACCTCTATCACCTTAGCCGCCTCTAATATCATAAGGGATTTTTTTTTTTTTTTTTTTTTCATCTCAAGGGTGCTTTGTACTTTATTACTCAATCTTTCAAATTTTACATTTTAGTACCCAACCTTTGAATTTTGTTTCACACTACAAGAAAACAGGCGAATTTCGAGGGAAATTTCCGAGGGAATTCATTCCCTCGGAAAAAGCCTCCTCGGAATTGGTTCCGAGGGAAAATTTTCCGAGGGAATTCCGAGGGGAAAAATCAAAAATTTTAGCCCTCAGAATTCCCTCCGAATTTGCTTGGTAACATCATTCCCTCGGAATTATCTTCGAGGGAATATCCGAGGGAATTCCCTCGGATTTCCCTCGAAATTATTATTTATTCATTTTTTTTTTTTATGTTTCTGAGGGAATTCCGAGGGAAAATGCTCTCGGAATATATTCAGGCGCTTTTTTTCTTCATTTTTCCGAGGGACAATTCCCTCGGAAAATTTTTAGATTATTTTTTCCATTTTTCCGAGGGAATTCCGAGGAACTTTTCCCTCGGAATATTTTTTCGTCTTTCTTTTTGTTATATTCCGAGGGAGTTCCCTCGGAATTTTCAAAATAAAATTAATTATACTTTTTATTTTTATTAATTATTATACCTGTACAAAATATGCATTTATTTTACAAGCTATAACCAAATGTCACTTCTTATTTCCAAACATCCAAGCATATATATGTAGTCTTCAAACTAGTCTTCCAAATCATACTAGTCTTCAAACATTACTCCCACTAAATTCAAGTCATACTACACAAATTATGTCGAAAACACCAAACATAGTAATCTTACAAATTCATAATTCAACCAACTTATACAAAACCATAAAGTTGAATCTCGTTCACTACTCCACGAGTTCTCTTTTTTCCAACACCCAATGTCATAAGCTTCCCTCCTGAAATACGACAAACTCAATTAAGCCACATATACTAGAATGCAAGAACTCACACAAAAGCTCTCTATTAATTAGTACATATACTAGAACATAAGAACTCATACAAAACTTCAAAGCCCTTTCAACATGTAAAACTTCCAACTTAAAAATCATTAGTGTCGTGTGTGATTTCTTTTGTCTAAATAAATTCACTTACATTTTTCGCTAATAATTAATTATCTCCTTCATCTCCATTGTTCGTTCCATCATTTGTAGGCTGATCTGTGTCAAGATGTGGAGTTTGGAAGGGAGTTTGATTAGTCAAATGTGGAATCCCTCCTAGCAAACTCATAAAGCCATACAACATTTGCTCTATCCGTTGTATTGCATCTATTTGCTTCTTTTGACACTTTCTTTGTTTCTCTTGATTTGCTTTAAGATCTTGCAATTGCAATTCAACTTGACCAGATGGATGAGACGATGTGCACTCCTGAGAACCACTAGAATGTGAATGTCCATGTGATGATCCACCTACCATGTAGTTCATCGAATACATGTGACCTTTGTTGTTTCGGCCCCCTATAACTTGGACAAACAGCTCATTTCTAGATTGTTATGTACTGGCAATAGCTTCCTCTGCAAATTCTGCCTCGTGTCTTTTTAACATATCCATATCATTATTCTACAATATTCAAAAATAATTGGTATATTAGATAAATTTAAAAAACAAAATTTGATGTTGGAAAACAACAAAAAACTAAAAGTAAAAGGTTTTTATGTACCCATGACTGTTCTGCACGGGGCTCTAGAAAAGTTTGATCTGCCTTAATACTATTTTAATACGTACCATTATATTTCTTAATTCACTAATGATGTTTATAATTGTCGTGGATTGTAACTATGTTTAATAAATTATGAGTTACACTTTAAATTTAAAAACGAATATTATAAATTCCGAGGGACATGTCCGAGATTCCCTCGGAATTCCCTCGGAATTTAGAATAAAGTAAAATTTTGAAAAAGAGAAAAACTTGTTTTTAATTACTCAATTTAATAACATAAAGTCTTATTTGTTCATAAATTAAATAAAGAAAATTTCATACTACAAATATGTAAAAACGAAATTCGATTTCATTTAAAATAATATTAAACACCAACATATGCATTAATGATATCAACCGAAATAGTAGTTGAGAGTTTAACTACGTATACACATATGTATATAACTTGTAATTTACTATTTTAATACGTACCATTATATTTCTTAGTTCACTAATGATGTTTATAATTGTCGTGGATTGTAACTATGTTTAATAAATTATGAGTTACACCATAAATTTAAAAACGACTATTATAAATTCCGAGGAAATTCCGAGGGACGTCTCCGATTCCCTCGGAATTCCCTCGGAATTTAGCATGAAGCAAAATTAAACACTAACATATTGCTCGGAAAATATACTATAGTTGAAAGTTTGACTATGTATATATATATATATATATATATATATATATATAACTTGCAATTTACTAATTTAATAGATATCATTATAGTTCTTAATTCACTAATGATATTTATAATTATCATGGATTTTACCTAAGTTCAATAAATTATTATATAATTTATAATTTAAAAAATAACTATTCAAAATTCCGAGGGAATTGCGAGGGGGGTTTTCAAATTAATTTTCGAGGGAATAGTTCCCTCGGAATTCCCTTGGAAATTTAATTTAATTTAAAAATTAAATAATTTTTAACTTTCCGAGGGAGTTTCCCTCGGAATATGCTAAATTTAATTATGTGAACATTTCCGAGGGATTATTTCCCTCGAAAATCCCTCGGAACGTAATTTTAATTTGAAAATTAGATGTTTTTCAATTTTCCGAGGGAATTTTCCCAAGGAAATTCCCTCGGAATATACTAAATTTATTTATGTGAACATTTCCGAGGGATTATTTCCCTCGGAAATCCCTCGGAATGTAATTTTAATTTAAAAATTAGATGCTTTTCAATTTTCCGAGGGAATTTTCCCTCGAAAATTCCCTCGGAAAGTAATTATAATTTAAAAATTAAATCAATTTTATATTTTCGAGGGATATTTTCCTCGAAAATCCCTCGGAAAACTTGGCGCCTTACGTTGGCACTAATATTTCTAAGGGATTTCCGAGGGAATATTCCCTCGGAAATTAATTTGGTGAATTCCCTCGGAATTCCCTCGGAATTTCTGAGGGAATTCTGAGGGATTTTTTCCCTCGAAATTCGCCTGTTTTCTTGTACTGTCACTTAAGTGCCCAATTTCAAATCCAACCAATAAGTGCAAAACACATGTTATCTTTTTTAATGGTCGGATCCGAAATTGGGCATTTAAGTAAAATAAAAATAAAAAATTGGGTATTAAAGTGCAAAATTTTAAAAGTTGAATATTAAAGTGCAAAGCACCCAAAGGGTGGGGTGCAAAAAAAGATTAACCCATATCATAATGACCTCAACTTCCTCCGACAAAAACAATCCCTTTCGGCTAAGAGAATGCCAACCACTACCCCAACATTCAGAGATAGAACTAGGATTAATAGGGGGTTAAAATTAAAATATTAAAAAATAAAAAGGATAAAAATTTTAATTTGAAAATAATAAAATTATAAATATTTTAAAAAATAAACATAAAATTAATTTTTTTTTCAAAATTTAGGAGGACCTATCCCATGCCCTCTTTGATTCTGTTACTATAGTAACATAATCAAAGAGGGTGTTAGAAGATTGACGAGAATATGGGGATTGATTTTGTTTCCTTAGATAGAATTGATCTTCCCCTGATTAGTAGGAAACCCTCTATTTAACTAAGAGGCGTTGTAATCCTTTCTTGCATCAATGAAACCAATTACATTCTTTACAATTTAACATGGTATCAAGAGCAGAGTTTCGATCCTTGAGACTCAGCAAAACAACATCATCGTCTCCTAACCTTTCCCAAACCAAATCAGCCTAAAACCAAGAAAAGATCACTGCCAAAAAAACCGGAAAAACCATGGCAGAAGAACACGAAACCAAACCCGAAACTGACCTCTCAATCCAATTCGCAAACCTGCTAAAAAACAACCCCCAACCTCAAACAAACCTGACCAGCTTCGAGAACCTATCGATTGGATTCAAGTTTAACAGCGACAATTACCCAATATGGGCAAGATTGATGAAGATGGCAATCGACGGGAGGGGATGCCGGTCACATATAACCGGAATACCCTCGGCTCCAAACGAAACAGATCTAACATATGACCAATGGGAACAAACAGATCAGAATGTATTCACGTGGATTATACAAAACATTGAAGTAAATCTCGTGAATAATATCTTACATTATCCAACGGCGAAGGCACTATGGGACGGCTTGGCAACAACATACGGGAGTGGTTCAGACCCATTACAGCTCTTCGATCTCCATCGAAGGGCAAACACGCAGAAACAAGGGCAAGATAGCCTAGAAGACTTCTGGAATAAACTCCAATCAATTTGGATAGCCATTGATCGAAAGCAACCCAACCCAATGAGGTGTCCCGAGGACATCACCACATTCAATCAGCTCACCTAAGAACAACGCCTCTACCAATTTCTCACGTGGTTTGATGAGAAATTTGACCACATCATGAATGATCTCTTGAAGCAAGAGACGAAGCCATCACCGGAATCTGCCTACGCCACCATTAGACGAGAGGCCGCACGTCTCCATATTCTAAAAACGACGGCCGATGGTGACGGAGACTCCAACACAAACGGCATCGGATCTGGCCTCGTAGCAAGAAGAGATAAACTGGGGCGGACTGGAAGATTGATGCTCTCAGAACCTGCCAGAGATGCCGGTCGACGGTCATCAACGCGCGACAATAGGAAAAATCTGCTATGCGGGCACTGTGGGAAGCCCAAACACACAACGAATGAATGTTTTGAGGTCGTGGGCTATCCCGATTGGTGGTTGGGAACCCGAAAAACTACCACCGGTACGGTGAAGGCAAACGGCGGTGGCAGGAGAGCAAACACAGCCATCACAGAAAATCACCCAGAGGCAGGGGTCGTGGGCGGCGACAGGGTTCAAGGCGGCGCCGCCAACGCAGGCACCGTAGGGAGAGATACCGGTGCGGCGGCTGGCGGAATCCGGAGGGCGAATGTGGCTTTTGCCGAAAAGAATGGAAGCACAGACATGGGAAGCAGCGGTAGAGGTAATGGATTTGGGGGTAATGACCCAACACCTAGTTCTTTTGCTCTTAAGAACTCACATGTTCCCATAATTACAAAAAAAAAACCCAAGAGTTTGAAATTTTATTATGCCCCGAATTCCAAAGAATCTGACAAACAGGCCCAATGGATAATTGATTGTGGTGTAACCAATACTATGACTTTTGATCATCATGATAGTCACGACCCTATCACTCCAGAACAATCTTTTATTCAAACAGCTAATGGGGCTCGAATGGAAGTTGAAAAAGAAGGGAAAATCTTTCTTACCCCAAAGATAAAATTGAACAATTACCTCTACGTGCCTTCATTATCTTGCAAGCTCTTATCTGTTAGTCATCTGACCAATGAGTTGAACTGCACTGTTCTGATATATCCTCATTTCTGTCTTATACAGGACATTCATACGAAGGAGATAGTTGGGCTTGGTACTGAGCGAGGTGGACTCTACTACATTGATGAGGTGGATATCCCGTCCAAAGCATTCTTAACCAGAGGCACCCGAGACACTCAAATTTGGTTGTGGCATCGTCGTCTAGGTCACCCGTCCATTGGGTATCTTCGGTTATTATTTCCTAGGTTGTTTCAGAATAATGCGCATGTTAATCTTTCTTGTCAAACATGTTTAGTTGCAAAAAGTCACAGAACTACTTTTAAACCCACAGATACTCGGGTTCAGACAGCTTTTTCCTTAGTACATTCTAATGTTTGGGGGCCCGCCCCCGTTACGAGTCATAATCGATTTCAGTATTTTGTGTTTTTTATTGATGACTTTACTCGAATGACTTGGGTTTACTTTCTGAAATATAAATCTGAAGTGTTTGATACCTTTGTCAAATTCTTTAACATGATCCAAACTCAGTTCAATCGAAAAATTCAAGTTCTTAGGTCAGACAATGGGCGCGAATATGTTAATCAAAAAATGGGGGATTTTTTTTTTATACAAATGGTCTTATCCATCAAACCAGTTGCCCAATACACCACAACAAAATGGTGTTGCCGAAAGAAAAAACCGAACCTTCTTGAGATTTCTCGAGCCATCATGACAGAATCTCAAGTCCCTAAACATTTCTGGCCTGAAGCAGTTGCCACTGCAACTTACCTTACCAACAGATTACCTACAAGAATCCTGAATCACCAAACTCCCTTATCCGTTCTCGAAACAAAAACACAAATCCCACCTCACCTAACTATGCCATCTCGGATTTTTGGGTGTTCCGTGTTTGTCCATATTCCTAAACATGAACGGTCCAAACTTGATTCCTGTGCCATTAAGTGTGTCTTTGTGGGATATGCCTCCAACCAAAAGGGATATCGGTGCTATGATCCTGTGACGCGCCGTATTCATGTTACAATGGACTGTGAACTCTTGGAAACCGAATATTATTATCAGCACTCTCAAAAGGCTCAGGGGGAGATCCGAGAAAATCCTTTTATTTGTGCAGAACCAGAATCCACCACAGGTGCCTTACAAGTTGAGCTCAGTACCGCTCCTAATGAACCTCCTCCGGATGATGTCCTACCTGAGGTAACTGTATATGAAATTCCTCCTTCTGATTCAGATAATATTGATGATAACTCAGGTGCTGTTAATCCTGTTTCTGATGATACAGAAAGTCACAGGTATATTTTGCCACACCGGAGTAACCGGGGAGTGCCCCCAAATAGATATTCACCTGATCGAGTGTCTCAGAATTCCAGATATCCAATGGGAAACTTGGTCAGGGGGAGTATGTCAGAAACAACAAAGGCATTCATTGGGCATCTCTACACTGAGGAGATCCCCAGGACAGTGACAGAAGCCATGGAAAAAAAGGAGTGGTCTGAAGCTATGAAAACCGAAATGAGTGCCCTAGTGAAGAACGGGACATGGGAAAAATGTGAACTACCACCAGGAAAGAAACCAGTCGGGTGTAAGTGGGTGTTCACCATTAAGCACAAGGCAGACGGAACAGTCGAACGGTACAAGGCTCGACTAGTGGCAAAGGGATATACTCAGACATACGGGATTGACTACTCAGAAACCTTCTCTCCTGTGGCTAAGATTGATACAGTCCGGGTTCTTCTATCTGTTGCAACAAATAAGGATTGGCCTCTTCACTAGTTCGATGTGAAAAAATGTCTTCTTGCATGGAGATCTGACTGAAGAAGTGTATATGGAGGCCCCACCTGGCTTCACTGATGGGTTTAATGGAAATGAAGTCTGTAGACTTCGGAAAGCCCTTTATGGACTCAAGCAGTCCCCACGAGCGTGGTTCGGGAGGTTCATTGTAGCTATGCAGCGGTATGGGTATAAACAGAGCAACTCTGATCATACCCTATTTCTGAAGAAGAGAGGAGGTTTGATCACGTGCTTAATCATCTACGTGGATGATATGATCATAACTGGCAGTGATAAGGAGGAGATCGGAAGACTCAGACAGAATCTGTTCCAAGAATTTGAGATGAAGGACTTGGGGGACTAAAATACTTCCTTGGAATAGAGGTTCTAAGATCCAAGTAGGGATCTTCATTTCCCAAAAGAAATATGTACTTGACCTGCTTGCTGAAACAGGAATGGTGGACTGCAAGCCCGGCCCGCTGATACTCCGATCAAAGTAAATCACAGGCTCAAATTGGACGAAGGTGGAGAGTTAGCAGACAAAGGGAAGTACCAACGGTTGGTGGGGAAACTAATCTACCTATCCCACATACGGCCCGACATTACCTATGCTGTAGAGGTAGTTAGCCAATTTATGCACCAACCGCAGAAGAATCATATGGAAACAGTGGTGAGCATATTGCGACATCTGAAAGGCATGGTGGGAACTGGGATCATGTTTGGGCGACATGGTCATTTAGATATTGAAGCCTATATAGACGCAATTGGGCCGGTAACCCGAACGATAGAAGGTCAACCTCAGGTTACTTCACATTAATTGGGGGAAACGTAGTAACTTGGAGAAGTAAGAAGCAAAAGGTGGTTGCCCTCTCAAGTGCAGAAGTTGAGTTTAGGGGCATCGTTAAGGCTATAACAGAGATCATTTGGCTCAGAAAGTTGATGAGTGAGATTGGGATGAGTCCAAGAGGCCCTGGGTGCCTAAGGTGCGACAACAGAGCTGCGATCAGTATCTCTGAGAATCCTGTTCAGCATGACAGAACCAAACATGTGGAGGTTGATCGTCATTTTATAAAAGAGAAGCTTGAAGATGACACGTTAAAAATTCCCTTTGTGAAATCAGAAGACCAGCTTGCAGACATCCTAACTAAGGTTGTTTCAGTTCAAGTGTTTCAAACAGCGTTGAGCAAGTTAAGAATCGGCGATACCACTACTTAACTTGAGGGGGAGTGTTGGAAGATTGACGAGAATATGGGGATTGATTTTGTTTCCTTAGATAGAATTGATCTTCCCCTGTTTAGTAGGAAACCCTCTATTTAACTAAGAGGCGTTGTAATCCTTTCTTGCATCAATGAAACCAATTACATTCTTTACAATTTAACAGAGGGCATGGGATAGGTCCTCCTAAATTTTGAAAAACCAACACCAAATACATTCTACCATATAAATAGAGTGTCATCAAAATTAATTTTAACGGATAATTTATCCAGCAATCGCTACTTTGTTAGTACTTTTCTACTTGCATCCATGCTTCCAAGAAAAATAAGTAAATATTATAGATAAAATAGGAGAATTCTTTCAAAAAAAAAAACTAATATAATAAGAGGGAGAACCAATTTGGTTTATAAAACTCACAACAAATGTATGAGTTTAACTTATCCAGCAATCGCTACTTTGTTAGTACTTTTCTACTTGCATCGATGCTTCCAAGAAAAATAAGTAAATATTATAGATAAAATAGGAGAATTCTTTCCAAAAAACTAATATAATAAGAGGGAGAACCAATTTGGTTTATAAAACTCACAACAAATGTATGAGTTTAACTCAGCACGTGTATGTTATAGTCAAATAGGGAATTCATCTGAAAGGACTAGCCTAATAGGAGAGGGAGTCAATTTGGTTTATAAACCCCTCATCAATTATCCATACAATTGATGTGGGACTAGTCTCAAACATTGCAATTGATCTCATGACATTCGCCTCCTCTTAACCTCCATGTCCTTGTCGGTCACGATTGGCTTTTCCCAGGCTACTACTCCGTGGAACACTATTTCGAATCAGTTCTGATATCAATTATTATAGACCAAATAGGAAAATTTATCCCAAAAAACTAGCTTGATAAGAAAGAGAACTCATTTAGTTTATAAAACCCTCATCAATTGTCTATATAACCGATATGAGACAAGTCTTGTAATTAGTTCGGATCCATGACAGTAGATTATAGTTGTGAATTAGAAAACAGATCACTAAGTGTTAAAGGAACAAAATATAGTATCAACAAAAATTAGAGATAGAAATCCGCTAAGTGGAGGGATCACTGTAACGTAAATTCTTTGGCATGTAATTTTGGAAGCTCATAAAAATTTATCTAATATTATCAATCTCAGAGCATGTTAGTTTTTAATAATTTTTTTTATATTATTTTACTATATTATATTATATTAAATATTTTTTATAAAATAAAAAATTAAAATAATATATTATATTTGTATCTGTCATGTCATTCATGTCTATATCAGATACAACTATCGGAGTTTTAATTCGATGTCTTTCCACACAATGACACAATAATCCACTGGCCTATAAATCTATTAATTAAAATATATCGATAGGAAAGACAAAATATAATAAATTTGTTCACAACTAACCAACCAACCAACCGCAATAAACATCAATTCACCTTCCTCAGCTTCAGAATGTTAATTTATATAATTTTATTTTTTTTCGGTCAAGCTTTTTTTTTTTTTTTTTTTTTTTTTTTGTTCAAGGTTTATATAATTATTTAATTAGCTATCCAATAATAGATATGAATTCAACTTTATTTTATTGTTCATATTCATATATTTTCAAAATATAAAATATATTCTATTAAGGAGGGTGTAAACGAGGCCCAGAACATGGGAAAATTAAATTTGAAGAATAAAATGGTGTTTGATTGAGTTTATAAAACCAAATTATAAATATTTAAGAATTTATAGAATGACCTAAAATTTTCATTGGAAATTTTATTAAATATACACATTCTTAATTACCAAAATAAAAGGCAGTTAAAAATTTAAGATTTTAATTGGTTTTATCAATTTCGATCATATTAATTACTAATTAAATTATTAATACTAACATCTTATAATAAAAATTACAAAAATTGGGGTAAAATAAAACAAGAAAATAGATATGACACGAGTTTGCAAAGTTTGCATTATATTAATAACATAAAACAAAACAAATTATATAATGTAAATAAGAAGATAAATATAGGGATATTTTTGTGTTACAAGGTCGATCCTTGATGATCTTCAGTCACAAGGTCGATAGAAGGCGCTCGCTTGAAAGGGAACCATGGACATTTGATAAGAATTTGCTAGTACTCTCGTAAGTAGATGAAGGAGAAGATCCTATGCTTGTGAATCTAAACTGGTGTCGATTCTAGATTTGTAGTCCATGATCTTCCTCTACAGAGTTGGACGAGGAATATGGCCGTAGCAATCGGAAATGGCATTGGACGATACGTGGATTGGGATATTGATAATGGAGGGCGAAATTCATTAGCAGCAGGCATGAGGATTCAGGTGGACATTAATGTTACTAAACCTCTGCGCCGTGTGTTGAAGATCGAACATCATTTAAACTATTATATTAAGTGAGAGAGACAAATGTAATATTTTTTTTTTGTTTTTTGTTTTTTGGTTCTATAGCTCATTTTCATGTATCAAAGTGGGACGAACCACTTAGAATGTAAAGTTTTCCCTACACAAATGTAGCGTTACGACTCTTGGTCTTTTTTTTCTTTTTCTTTTTTATTTATTATTTTTCTTCACCGTTAAAACATGTCGATTAATTCACACTTCTGCTATCTCCTCTTTTGTCTTGCCTCAATTTAAATTTTTTTTTTAATAAATTTTTTAAAATTAACTTTATCATTTTTCCTCCTATTTTTTAACTTATATTTTAATATTATTTTTATTCATGTAATGTCACATTTATTTATATAATTTAATAGATATATAAAAAGTAATTATAAAATATATATTAATATGAAGAATTTAATTTTAATAAAATTAAATAATAATAATAATAATTTCGCTTTACCTGCATTGAATGTGCAGAAAATTAGTAGTATGGGAATAAATCAATAGTCTCATTCACATTAGTAGTTACGAAACTTTTGTTCACATTAGTAGTTACGAAACTTTTGTTATTATTCTGGACATCTGGATCACATTGCTAGATGTCCATCTCAATATGTCGAGGGATTCGTGGACGCGGCACCCAATTTTCCGTTTGGAGCATGGCTGCGCGCAAAGACGGAGAGTAATGTTTGAGGCTGGTCGGAAGGTGTTTGGGGAACGAGGAGGGTGTCGTCGGAAAGACCTCTATTCTGACGACCAGGGACGGAGCCAGGGGGGACATGGGGTGGCCCCCGGCTCCCCCCCCCCCTAAAATTTGATTTTTTTAAAAAATTTATATATATTTTTTGAAATTTTTATATTTTCGTCCCTCAAAATTAAAATTTCGCCCCTTTAATTTTGAATATTTTAATTTATGTCTCTCCTATGTTAAATCCTGACTCCATCTCTTCCGACTACGGTTAGAAACCCACGAATTTCCAAAATTCAAATCTTCTGTTATCACAAGGCGAATGAAACAGTTTTACAGCACTACGAGGTAAGTTGGGTACAACTGCGTGCTGGGACGGGAGTTATGAGAAGAGGTAATGGAACCATGTAATGCTGTCAACGGGTCGGATTCGGACCGGATCAGGAGATTTCGGATCCGGATCCGGATCCGAGTCCTATAGGATTTAGATTCATTGTTTTTGGATCCATAGATAATCGGGTCAGACCATATCCGATAAAAGATCCGACCCGATTAAAATAAAATTCATTTTTTTAAATAACAAATTTTGATAAAAAAAAATAAATGTAATTACATAATATTTAATAAATAATTATTATTTAATGGATTATTTGATAGTTTTGTTTATATTTATTTAAAATAGGTTAATTTAAACTTATTAATAAAAGTAAACATATACTTTTAGAGTGAAAAAATTAAATTTTATTATTGTTTAAAATGATAAATATGTGAAAATTTTAATCTTAATCATTTTACTTAGTATTATGTACTAGTAAATAATTTATTTAATTAAATATTATATATAATGTCGGATTCAGATTCTTAACGGATCGGATTTCTTAAATCCATATTCGCTCCATTTATTTCGAATAACGAATATTTATAATCAGATATGATCCATTAGACATTTTTATTGGATGAATATGCTAAAAATCGGATCGTATTCGGATTAAAATCCGACCCATTGACAACCCTAGAACCATGGAAGTTGGATGATAATTGTGCAAATGGATCAAGACAAAGAATCAATTGATTAAGTGTGCCCAACTTTAATGTACAGTTGATCCAATCCAATACCCACATGGCCCGCCATTGGGCTGAAATGATGGACATCAATTCCTCAAATATTGGGTCAACCACTAATTCAAATTTACAAGACCCAATGTCTTTAAGCAAAGTCCAACAAATAAATCAACTAATTGTTTAAATTAATGGGCCGGTGCATTTAGATAAGACCAACCTACCTGCTGACGTCTTTTGCTAGCAAACTGTGACCGATCAGGATTCAGGTGGCATTATCATTGATGACCATTTGCATTATTTAATAGAATTCGCTAGGAGAACAAGCGAACAGAAGAGTAGTACGATAGATAAATTTTCCAGATGATAAGTATTTCATAAATTTTCCAAATGAAATGTACAACAGGACACGATGTGATATCATAATAAGTTCTAAAATTATTCTTTCATCAAATATGTATATCTATACTATCGGTAGATTATTGTTGATAAAATATAATATCACGTAAAAATTACATAAACATGTTTAATTTTGAACGCAATGAAAATATTAGTGCACTAGTATGATGTTATGATAATTTAATAGGAAAGTCTTGCCTAGATATAATTTGAATAATTTGAGAATGCATATATTGAATCAGCATTTTTGTTTTTTTGTCTAGATGATCCGGTACTATATATCATCAACTATAATGACTAGTTTTTTCTTTAGTTTGTATGCAATTTATTATAAGGTGTGACAACTGATGAGAAAATTTAAAATTATTCTATCCAAACTTGAAATTTGAACCTCTGGTATTTAATGTAAAATAGATGAGTCTCTTCCGATGATGCATGAATACAAACACAGCAATATGAACATGAAACCATTCGAAGATGACGATATGATTTTATTTTATTATTTTGAATTTTTCACTTGAGAATTGTCGATACGGATATCCAACATGATACGACGCGACACGATAAAATAATATTTTTATAAGTGTTAGTGCATTAGAAGTGTGATAATGGTAAAAATAAACTTGGGAACCCGTTCGGACTTCAGACATCTCCTTGGACTTCATACCCCTTGAAATTGGCTAAGGCATCCGCTCGGCCTATGAGTGCTCGGCCCTTGAGTGTTCGGCCAATGAGTGCTCGGTCATTGAGTGTTCGGTACACGCCCAACGTCCTTGTGCACGACCATTACCCGCACTTCTCAAACACTACACGATCCAAGCACGTGGTCCGCGATATCCGCGCCCACTAAGTCTGGTCGAACAAGGCGCTGACTCAGGCCTATGGTATAAATACCATTTTCCTCATCGGAATCTGGACACGCACACTTTACATATCGAAACTCCGCCAAAATTTCTATTCATCGCTTCCCATCCAAAACAATCAGATTGGTTAAAAAACCCACACTTAATTGATCCGTCGGAGATTCGAAGCCGATCACTTGTTCAACTGCAACCAATTTCCGGCGTTATCAGTTTGGCACCGTCTGTGGAAATCGAACCCACGACATGCAATCAAGTATGAACAGCGATTCATGCAATCAAAGCTGAGAGTGACAATATGGCATGGAATGGTCCTTTGTTTTTTAAAGTACGTTATGTTTTTAGCTGGAGAGAGTGTGTGTGTGTGTGAAAGGGAAGGGGGTTGCCTTAATTTGAGCATGACAATGAAAGTTCGGAAGCTTTTTAATTTCCTTAGTTCGCTATATATAATGGAAAATATCAAATAAAATTGTGTGGAAGTTTTGAGACTTGTTCTATAATTACTTTAAAAACATGCATATATAAGGCTTAAAAATATTTATCAAAGTATTTGGAGGATAAGATGGCATGCTTTATTTCTAAAACATCTTCAGAATTAATGCATTGATTTTAATTTTTAAAGGCCAACAACATAACATTCAACACGAGCCCTATTCAAAGGATGTTATCATTCAAGATTAAACATAACATTACATGACCAAATTGAAGCTGGAAACTATGCTTAGTACATGTCATCCTTGCATAAATGAAACAGGTGCAAACTTTTATTTCTCACATAATTAACATAACAAGCTCATACTCAACTCCCCACCAGCTCACAGACCAAGCGGAAAATCGACCACACTCGATAAAATTAAGAGACGAAACACCATCCGGGATATATACTTCACCGGAATCCAAAACCCTAATCATCATCATCATTAGACTGAAGAGCGCAGAGATATATCCACGCCATAGTTCATGTTGTCGTATATATCATTCACAAACCACCTCATATCATTGTACAGCTGCTGCGCAGCCGTTTTGTTCTGGAGCTCAATCCCATGGAACCCTCCCTGGTTGAACCGGTAGTAAACGGTGACCTTGTTATTGATCAAGAACTGCGCCAGCTGAACCGACCGGTCCACCAAGGGGTCGCCGTAGTCGCCCTTGATGTAAACTTTCGGGAGCTTGAAAACCCGGCCGAGGTAGGTGCCACCCGAGATGGGGTTGCAGAACTCGTGATCGCGGTTCAGGTTCTTGGGCAGGGCTAGGGACCAGAGAACGTCATTGACGTATAGGGCAACGTATGGGTCGTCCTTGAGTCTGATCTCAGATTGGGTTCTCCTAACTCCGCCGAAATAGGCCTGATTGAGAATCAGGCCTTTGATCTGCAATGGCTGGATGTTGAAATCCAGGGCCCGGAGAGCTGCGTGGTAGACGATGTTGGCCCCGGCGCTGCTGCCGAGGAGGAAAACCCTGGAGAAATCGACGTTCTCCATCCAGGGGTCACGGCCCCCCTTCCCCAGGGCCTGATATTGTAAAGAAATGTTGAAAGATTAGACAAGCAACATAATTGTATATGTAGTAGTAATAAGTAATGTATAAAATCCCAACAGCAACATATATATATATATATATTACATTCAGATCAAATTAAAACACTGCTGCAGTCGGAATAATTTTTGGCAAAAACCTCACATAAATCTCAAGCAAATTTTGACAGTCATCTTCAAGTTTTCAATGCTCTTTTTTTTTTTTTTTTTTTTTTTTCAGACTTGTTTAAAATTCTACAGGATATCGTGTTTTTTTCTACTTTATGAGTTGATATTGAATCAATTTGTTCTTTTCTTCTCTAAATTTTTAACTTTTAAAATTTGTTATCTTTTTTATTCTCTAAATTTCTAATGTTTAAAATAATAGAACTTGTTATTTCTTTTTCTGATTTCTTGAAAATGAGGTTATTTTTTCTTCTTCCTTCCGTTAATCGAACTCTATCAGTGTTATTTTCCTACATTAACAAGTTAATTCTATCGGTTAGCAAAATCTCACAATGTTGTATGTGATGAAGGGGGATTAGATTAATAATCTTACTTAAACAGAAGGGGGATTAGATTAATAATCTTACTTAAACTTATGTTTACCAATATTTTTGCGAGTGCGGAATTAATGATATGACCCGAGATGATATTGAATAAAAAATTGATTATTCATCCCATATTCCCCATTGGATGAACAATCTACCATCACATCCCACCACTCATCACATTACTCATCAATCTCATATCATCTCAACCAACAAAGTAAACATGCAACTAATGTGTTGAGTATGAGATATAGTACAAAATGGAGTAGAAGATTCGGGCCAACAACATAAATGTATATGTAATAATGTACAAAATTCTAGCAACAACATATATATATTTATATCTATATATGGGTTAATTACATTTTCTCATCCTAAATATCATCTTTTTTATATTTTGCTATCTCAACTTTCTAATATTACCGATTACTACCTGAAGTATGACAAGTATTGCAGTTTAGTACTTGAAATATTTTTTCTGTCATTTTAATACTTTTTTTAAGAACAAAAGGTAATTTAACAATATTTTCACCCAAAAAATAAATTTATAGAGATAAAATTAGGATATATACAAATTAAGATCAAATCCTAATATTAAAAGATCCTTTTTTTTTTTTGAAATGGGTTCATGATTGTTACTAAAATGGCTAGAAATTAAAAATATTTCAAGTACTAAACTGCAATACTTGTCATATTTCATGTAACAATCGATAACATTTGAAAGTTGAGGTAGCAAAGTGCAATGATGGTGATATTTTGGATCGGAAAATGTAATTAAACCTATATAGATAGACAGATAAAAATTCAATTTTTATATTCTTACAATGAATATTTTGAATTTATTTTTAAAAAATGAAGTATTATTCATTTATTGTTATTGCTAGACTTACTTTTTGTCTCTCTTTTTTTTTTTAACTCTTTCTCGTTCCTTTCAAGCTATGTAAGTATATGTATGTATACCTGGTCCCTTGCCCAGAAGATAGCATTGAGGGCATCGTCATAGGCAGCGGGGAGGCGGTTTTCCGGCGCGAGGCGGTACTCGACAGAGGCAACCACCGCCGGAAACTGTTCGGCGATGTCATTGCAGAAGTTATGGAAGATGACAGTCTTTACACTAAAAAGGACAAAATCGCCCCCGTGGAGGTATATTATGAGGGGTAGTTTTCTGTTCTTGGGAGGGTTAACGGGGCTGTAGAGACGTATATAGGCTTTGCTTTGGTAGCTGAGTTGAATGTCCTGAGAGAGGACGGTGGCATTGGGGTCAGAGTCGGCATACGGCGTCGGATCGACCATCGGAATCTGGACGGTTCTGTTTAGGGTTCCGTCTTTGTTCCATGCGATCCCGAGGACTTTGAAGGCTTCTTGCCAGGTGTGTTGCTGGGTTGTGGCTGTGAGAGCTGACAGGGAAAATGTGAACAAAAAGAGGAGGAGAAAAGCTCGTTGATGCATTTTCTAGGCAATGGAGAAGGTGGATTTGTGTTTGTGGGGGAGAAGTGGTCATATCTTGGGGTATTTATAGGAGAGTGAAGTTGTTGTATGAGTGGTGTTGTGAAGGTGTGTATGGTCACGAGCATCACATGTGTTCAGTCAGTCGAGTATAACAGCAAGAGTCATGAGTGTGAAACCCTAGCTGGCAAGTAGTCGGGCATTGTCTGATTTCCACCATCGATATTATTCATATTATGGTAATTTTAAAGTTAAGGAGTGATATATGGCGGAGTAAGGAGTCGGAACCGTAGTTCGGGGTCGCTTCATGATATTTAAGAGGTGGTCACAAGCAGTCGGACACCATTTGATTTCTAATCGTTACTACATATATAAGTGGTAATAATTTGGAAATAAGAGGGATGTCATCGATTCATCTCTCATCAATCTTGATTGATATATGGCTTCGTAATCACTTACCTGTTTAAAAGAAATTAACTCTTCAATGGGGTCATTAAAAATTGATACACAATGAAGGGCGCCAGAATTTTAATAAAGAGAGAAAGATAAAGTTAATAGGTATTCCATTTTGTACCTTCAATTTTCGAATTTATACGTAATATATTGTAGTAGTAAATAAATATCATTTATAATCACTTAAATATTAAGTGAAAATTCTCCAATTTTTGTACGAATTTCTCAACATAATGTATACACAATAATTCGACATGAAGGATTGAGCAACACAATGCGACATGAAGGATTTAATACATATTTTTATCACAATAATTTCCAATGCCATACCAGATACAAACAATGCGACATGAAGGATTTAATGCATATTTTTATCCCTTAAATTCTCTAAAAATGAGAAAAATAAATGTGTACAAAGATTGCTAAATTTAATTTCTACTGCTTTAATAAGTATTTTTTAAACCTTATATATATATAGACATGATGGAAACAAAATTAATAAAGAAACAAAATCTAGGGCTACCCTCCAAGGGACCACTTCATGCAATATTGAGCCTCTCATCTTTAATGGTATGGACCCCATTTCAATACTGGCTTGTAGTTATCGATACACATTTGTTTCTTTTATAAATATTAATTTTTTTATATTGTGTCGTATATTTATCACGCCATAAAATTTTTTTTAAAAAAAATGAACAATATTGCTGTGTTGCCACAATTATCCCTAGATTGGTACAATCATATTCTTGGTTTTTTGTCATTTTTTTCTAGTTTTTTCCTTTTTTTTTTTTTTTTGGTTAAGAATTTATTTATTTATTTAGTTTACAGCATCATATATTGTACCTGTGGATGTGTTTTTACAAGCACAAGATATACCGAGATAGAAAACATACGATCCTAGAGACTGATTTTGAAATATATATATATAATCAGTTATTTTGAAATATGTCTATAATCTCTAATGCACGGATACTTTTGAAAATATTATCTTGTCATGTTATATCCGATACCGTATCCCACGCTCCTCACATAGAAAATTTAAGAAAAAATCTGTTTCGCTATATATATATATATCGTGTCGAGTCCATTTCACCGTATTTATGCCCGTACATCATAACCTATAATCATGGTCATATTATTATTGATTAGGAGTGTCGATGGTTCGGATTTGAGAAAGATCGATCGGTTTATTCGAATTGGTAATCCGATTTATTTGATGCATGAGGGGACCAAACTTATCCATTTGCAAGTACGCTGTCCACAATTTCATTGAGCGAAATGCTCTCATATCAACGAATGAAAGATAGGGTTTCGCTATTGACTACATTTTATCAAAAATATTTATCGGCAAAAATGTAAAATCGGTTTAGTAAGCTTTCTTATTTTGGTAATATGGTTTTGTCGGAATCCTATTTTACAATTAAATTTTATAACTTTAAAACATTTATAATGTTGGTCCCACTTTTTTTGGAAAATTAATTTGTCGCCGAAAATATCTACGTGGCAGCCATGTTAGAAACATGTCTAAGAAAAATGTTGACTCAATAAAATGCAAACTCAAAAAGTTTAAAATTTTGTCCTGTAATTTTTTCATTTTGATAAATTTAATCATGTTCATATTATCATTAGCTATTAAAACCCATAACTTTTAAAATTTCACAATATATTTCTGATTCTCTTCTGGATTTCCCCGATTTATATTGTTAACGTGGCTGTCACGTAAACATTTTTGGCGACAATTAATTTTTCACCTAAAATTGAACCAACATTGTAAATTTGTAAAAATTATAAGACTTAATTACAAATAGAATTCTAGCAAAACAAAATTGTCGAAATTAAAAATTTATAGGACCAAATTTACATTTTTATCAATATTTATTCATTATTTCATAATTGCGTGGTGTATATGATTGGAGTACATGCAGTTATAATGTCGGATATGTATACTGATAGAATAATATAATTTTTTCTAAATTTTTCCACGTGATAAGTTTCGATACAATATGATACAACAATATAATAATTTTTAAAATTATTCGTTTATCAAATTTGTATATCTATCCTATGGATGTATAATTACTGACCGAATACAATATTAAATAAAAATTATTAGAACGTATATGTTTTGTTTAATTAAGTAGGACTTAGTTTATTATTCATTCAATGTGGGATGGAGATAACACACACCCCGAGCGGCGAGCGCCCAAACGTCCTGAAAAATTGAAGACCAATTTAGATCATAAAATTTAAAATGTAGGATACAATTATCTGCTCTGATACTATGTTAGAAAATATGTATGTTTGACCTAACTTACTTTAAAAGCTTGCTAATGAGGTGAGGTCGTGAGGATTGTCAAGTCTTTAATTATTAAGTAAAACATAGCCTATTATTTATTCAATGTTGGTTTGATATTATGTTAATTTAACCGGATGTCTTATGCACATAATTGGAATAATTTGAACAAACATATATGGGTTAGTATTTTTGCTAGATCAGAGCGTTCATCGTATTAAAATAACTAGTTTTCTCATTTAATTATAAGCTAGCACATTATAGCGTGGAACAACTGACCAAATAATTTAAAATTGTTCTACACCTAAATAGGAATTCAAACCCCTAATAATTAATTAAAGATTTACAATTTTTTTCCTCTCAAACACATCCTCATGTTACTACTATGTGGTGTAGTTTAGCAATTCGGCACTATATTAGATTCATCAGAAGCCTCATGTTCGAGCTCCTCGAAATGCAATTGTCATTGATAGAAAGAGTTTTGTACCTTACTGATCCGATCCGACTCAACTCATATAAATAGACAACAGAATTTGGAAGAAAAAAAAAATCCTCGTATTGTATGGATCAAAAATTGATGGATCCATGGAATCAAAGACGTGCGGGTAGTATTGCATGGAGTGGTCCTTTGGACGGCCCCACTCCTTTTTGTTTCTTCTGGTTTTAGAAAGTTTGTGTGTGAATATGGAAATTGGGAAGGGTTGCTTTAATTTGAGCATGACAATAAAATTTGGAAGTTCTTTAGCTCCTAATTTCGTATATATTATTTCAAATAAAATTGGAGTTTTAAGACTTAATTCTATTATTACTATATGAACATAAGGTTAATTTAAAAATATTCATTAAAGTATTTGATGTTTTTTTTTAATAGAAACAGAAACGAGCAAATACTAGTTATTGATCACTACGCTCTCCCTCGCTAGCTCTTATGATTGTTGATCCCAAACCTTCTTCTTATCATTCATGTTTTGGTCCAATCTAGTCAAAGCGTCCACGAGGTTGTTGCCCATTCATCTTATATGCCTTAAAGTGCACTTCAAGGTTTCCGGATAAGTTTTCAACAATCCTCAATTATATGCCCAAGAGGATGATCGATCATGTCACCATCCTTAATCAACTGTTGAACTTCTTTGAGTCGCACTCGACTTCAATCTTTTGAAACCCCGTTCTGAAGCCAATTTCAAAGCCTCCGAAAGCCCCATGATTATAATATATATATATATATATAATTTTCGTTTAGCACTTTTAATAGCAAATCAAATATCACCCAATTAAATATTTTATTACATAATTTATTTATTTTTTATTTTATTTTATTTTATTACACAATATTGTTCCTCAATAATTTTTTCTTTTTTTTTTTTTTTTTTTTTTCTTTGGCCATTCAATATGCCGTCCTTAATTATGACTCCGAATGTGAAATCACCAAAAGCTGCATGGATATGTAGGGTATCCTTTAATTCAGTATGAAACTATGACTAATAAACAATATAGCTTTGAAAATTAAATGTATGGGTTCTCACGCAATTATTTTGGCCAAATAATTTTCGGTGTATTGCTTCAACTACTTTCTGCCAAGGACTATAGAAGCTTTATTTAATATGAAAAAAAATAAAGAGAGGAATTCTCCTTAAAAGTTAAAAATGTCTAGTACAATATTAAGCATTTTTAACTTTTGAGGGCCAACGGAAACCTTTATTATCGACCCAAAAACCAAACAAAAAAGTCGGACATTACAAATGCCGAAACAAAATTAGTAAGAATATCGAAGTTCCCTTTGTGAATACAAAGTCGAATTCCTAGCAAGATTATGAGCAACCTTAATTATATCCTAGTCTACGAAGCATAGAAATGAAAGCTTTGAAATTAGAGAGAATCTCTTTAATATCGCAAATAATAGCACTATTATTGAGTAGATACATCACTCTCTTTTAAGTTTTAACGTTATCTCTATATTTTGAGCATTCCTTTAAAAAATAATGGAATCCCAACCATTTCGACCTATCAACTTAGCCGCCTGCACCTCCAATGCCGCAATGACCTCTACTTCCTTAAAGAAAAAAAATCCTTTTTCACAATTTGAACACCAACCAATTATCGTTCCCCCACTATCGATTTCTAGTCATTTATGTTGCACGGATACGAACACGACCCCGATACGAATATAGCGATACAGATTTTTTTTGAAATTTTCACGTGAGAAGTGTCAAACACGAAATCCAACACAACACCATACAGTAAAATAATATTTTTAAAAGTACTAGATACATACATTAAAAGGAAAATTGCAAATTTGGGACAATAACCAACCCTATTTTGCATTTCTGGACTTTAACTTGACATTTCTGATTTTAGAGACACTTACTTTCAAAATTTTGCAATTTTGGCCAAATCTCAACCGGATCCTTAATTCAGCACCGGAAAATCGCACGTGACCCCATGTGATCGCCTGAAATCGGTTGAAATCCCGCAAGGCAAAATAGACTGGGCCACATAAGCAAAAGAGTGCATCAAATCTCAGTCGGATCCCTAATTTCGCACTGGAAAACCGCACGGGACCCCACGTGATCGCCCTGAAATCAGTTGAAATCCCACGTGACAATGCATTCTTTTGCTTATATATGTGGCCTAGGGTATTTTGCCATGCGGGATTTCAACCTATTTCAGACGATCACGTGGGGTCACGTGCGGTTTTCCGGTGCCGAATTAAGGATCCGACTGAGATTTGACCAAAATTGCAAAATTTTGAGAGTAAATGTTCCTTGTAAAGTGACCCATTCAAATTAATCTTAACAGGTAGTTCCTCTGGCCATTGCCACGTTCTAATCACATCTTAAGTCGTGACTCTCCCCCGATGTTAGTTTTCAAGAAAGATACGTTAGGATCTAGCATAATTATACTAATTCCTCCCAGATTTGAAAAATTACAAAATGTTTTATTTGAGTTTTTCTAAGATTTGACTTAATGCGTACTAATATAGTGGTGAATTTGAAAACAAATATCGATCTCTAGCTTTAAAAACAAAATATAGTACTCATACATAGGAGATCTGCAAAGTGAGTACTGTAATTTAAATGTTTTAACATGTAGTTTCTAAACCTCCTAATGATCAGTTTTCACTGTAAATATACTTTTAAAAATATTATTTTAAAATATTATGTTGTATTGAATGCTATGTTAGACACTTTCCAAGGTTTTTTTTTTAAAAAAAAAATAGGCATCCGTCTCATATAATTGTATTCATATTTATATCCGTCTCCAATATAATTATATCCTTCATTAATTCGATGTCTTTCCACACTATTCATTGGCCAATACATCTCTCAATTAAAATATGTCCACAGGAAAGACAAACTATAATAAATTTGTTTTCAACTAACCAACCAACCGCAATAAACATCAATTCCTCCTCAACTTCAGAATGTTTGTACAAATATTTAATTAGCTTATCCAATAATAAATTTATTGTTCATATTCATATATTCTCAAAATATAAAATATATTTTATAAGGATTGTGGAAACGAGGCCCGAAACATTTGAAAATTAAATTTGAAGAAGAAAACGGTGTTTGATTGAGTTCATAAAACCAAATTATAAATATTTAAGAATTTATAAAATGACCTAAAAATTTATTAGAATTTTTATTAAAAATACGCATTCTTTACCAAAATAAAAGGCAGTCCAAAAATTAAGATTTTAGTTGGTTTTATCAATTTCAATCAAATTAACTACAAATAAAAATATTAATATTAACACCTTATAATAATAATTACGAAAATAGAGGTAAATTAAAAGGAAAATAGATGTGACATAAGTTTGCAAAGTTTACATTATATTTATGAAACATATTATATAATGTAAATAATAAGATAAAAATGAAGTAAAATAAATTAAAATTTTAGTGATGAGTGAGTTATATTTTCAAAATAACAAGGTGCTCAATTGAAATAAACTTTTTATCGGTGGCTGATGTGAGATTTTTGAATTTCACAGGGATCCGAAATACAAAAAATGGAACAGAAAACCTGAACCACTGTTAAAATAAGTAAATCTTTCCATGCCAAAATTCTTGCATTGCATTTCTCATCATATACATATATCAATCAACCCTTCCAATGTTCTTCCTGTAATAAACTTATATACAAATCATGTCAATGTAAGTAGTTTCTACGATGACCTCGACGTCGCTTCTCTTGAATCTCCTGTCTCCATATCAATGGCAATGGAGTCCGTGATGCTTAGATTATCATGTGCATGTGTACGAATTGGTAGCATCCACTGTCGCGAATGCTCTGATAAGATCTCAGAACTGTCGAAAGATCGAATGGCAGCAAGGGCAGCTCTAGGGTTGCGTTTTCTTTCGAGGGAGTTGTCTTGTACTATAAGACGGCATACAGGGCAGGTACACTGTTTCCTCAGCCATATGTCGATGCAAGAAAGATGAAAACTATGGCCGCATTTTGGCATTATTCTCAACACTTCTTTCTCTTGGTACTCCGCCAAACATATCGCGCATCTGTGATACGGAAAGAATATGAGTCGAGCGGTTACAGGGATCGAGCCAGAATTAGTTTCTTTTTTCGGGGGTAGGGGCTGGGGGGTGAGAGGGTCTGGAAATTTAAATTAAATTTTTTGTACCAAAAATAAGAGTTTAAGAAGTAAAACAAAAATAAGCTTTTAGCTTTTAGCTTTTTTCTCTTCTCAAAGAACAAAAGATTGGCCGTGGAACCAGGACAGAGGCCACCATTCCAGTTCCATGGCATGTATGAGTTTAACAAACTTCATTCCTTCAATATAATTTGGTATTTTCCGGAAACTTCCTTCTCTAAATATTTGTAGATTTCAATCATATACTTCTAGCAACGAATAGTAATTTCACATGATGAGCCAACATATGCAAATGCGTTATACTTACGGCGTATCTTCAGTTGAACTGAAAGCGTCACGATTGAACTTCATAGTAGGAATAGCAGCGACTACGAGTGGTGCAAGACCACGAGGCTGGTGTTCTGGCTGCCATAAAAGAGATACAAAAGATAGTGAAAAAAATAGTAAAACTAATTTCGGATTACAGAAATTAATAAACACTACAAAAAGAAGTTCATTACGAGAGGTATCCTTACTTCTCATAATCTGTTTATAGTTTTTTATCAATTTTTTTCATAAAAGATCACAAACATTAAGCTGACTAGTTTACAAGTTAGCTCAATTTTAATTTGGGATGATTACACTAGCATACCCTGAGGTTTTGCGTTATTACACAAACTCCCCATCATGTTTAAGAAATTACAAAAACTTCCCCTGATATACCTTGCAGATTGGCCTAATCAATACTATAATAGTTGTGAATTTAAAGTTAAATATTGACAGCAACTGTCAAGAGGCAAAAGAGGATGCCTATAACAAACTAGAGATGACATCGTGAAAAGTTATCGGTTCCGGACAAGTTTGTGGCGGAAGTTGATGTAATTTAATCCGGTCAAAACTCAGGGTATGTCGGTGTAATTTCCCTCCAAATTGAAAGTTACAAACAAGATGCTATTGCTAACTACAACACCAGGTCAGAAGAGAGAGCAAGCAATTGCATGGGAATTGATGGAACGAGGAATAACTGAGAATCATCAATAATCAATGTTATAAATTTCACATAATAATTAAGAACTATAAAATCGATTGAAAAGAGGTAAAAGGACACGAAAATTCGAGGGGGCGACAACCCCCCCTGCTACTCCTCCTTGGCTCAGTTTTTCTTAAAATTCAAACCTCAACCACACACACACCAAAAAGATTTTGTGAAAAAATCAATCTTGCCCCCAAAATAGAAGTTTATGACTGCAGCCTTGCTCCATATGAATCTATAAGAGAGAGATGAGTTCATAGTATTATGTAAAGAGCAGAAGTGCACTACACAAGCACACAATGGCATTCATGTTGCAAAAATCGCGCAAGCTCCTTAACGAGAAGGAATGACGATAATGACATTGTGATTCCATCATAGGTAACTATGCTTCTCCTCAACATAAGCAACAATAAACCGTAAACGAATTTGCTTAAACGAAAGAGAATCTCTCAGATAATACAGAACATACCAGCTCAAGATCAATCCTCAAGTCATTCTCCAACATCTGTCGAGCCTCCATGCGACGAAGCCTCCCACAAATCAATCTTGTGCAAACAAAAACAATGAAAGTAGCACTCATCCCAAATCCAATTATTGTTGTAACAAGATTCATTGAGCCCATAACCAACACTCCCACTTCCTCAAACCCGATACACAATGAAAAGAAGAAATTGAAGGCAAAAACAAGAGAATTCAAAGGAATAAACCCAAAAAAGAGAAGATTAGTCTGAAGGTCAACTGTTAGGTGACAATCCAGCACAAGAAAACATCAAAAACACCAAAATCATCGGTTCAGCTGAAGCCCACATCACGAATTCACATGAATGAGAGCATAAAAAGTGCAATTTTGTGTGGGGGGAAAAACAATAATGAGGTAACACGCATAGCCAGAAAGAACTAGAAAACAATCCAAAACGAGTGAATATTCAGAGGCAGCCAATACCACCACACAAACACTCGAAAAAGCCAAAAGGCAAAACAAGTATAATTACACAAGAATCCAGATTGCACACATACACACCATTTACAAGCCAAGAATCGAAAAGGGCAAAGAGCAAACACAAAAAACTGCCTCAAAAATGGAATCTTTAATCCCTTTGAAAGGACTCAAAGGGAAGACTTGCATTTTCATGAGGGCCCACTACGTGGGACCTTGTGATTTCTCATCAGACGGTTGAAGGGGGAGGTTATATGTGGAAAATGGCGGCTAAAAAGAAGAACCTGTAAAGGGGTTTGGGATTCTGTGGGATTCCTCAAGTGAGAAAGGGTGACAAAGATTGTTGTATTATCAATTGTTTTGTTTTGTTTTCCTAGTTTTGGATAAAGGGCCTAAATTTCTTGTCCCTTCAATTGATTTGGTCAAATTTTAAGGGTTTGGTGCACAAATAATGAAGATATAGTGTTGAGGGAAAAATTCCATGCTAGATAATGTTGTGATGGGACTTTCTTGGTGGGGGGAATTTAATTTCTTGGAATTGTATTGAATTTGGGAAAAATTTTACAAAAAATATGTGGTAGTAGAGGTAAAGTTTAAAATATATAATATATGGATGCCGGAAACCGCACAAATACAAATTCATAAATTTTGTTTTAAAGAAATTATCGACCACGAATTAATTCACATATCAAAACAATATTTTTTGGAGTAATAGTAAAATATGATTAAAAACTCGCAAGTAATTATTTTGTACAAGGAAAGACTAAAACATATTATGATGTTTTACGGAAAAAGTTGATGCAACCTGAATTAAACTTAATACTGATGGAAGCGTGTTTAGAGAGGCATGTAGAGCTATTGTTGGAAATCTTTTGTGTGACCATAAAGGCGAATGAGTCAACTATATTGAGAAATTAAGTATCGAAGTGGACTCGTGGTCATCGTTAAGCTTAATTCATGAGGGTGAGACTCATTTTCATCTATTGAGAGTGGTCATTAGTGATTGTTGTTTTTTTTCTACTTAAATCTTTAGAGGTTGCGCTTCACCACATCGGGAGAGAGTGCGATGCTTTTGCTAATTTATAAGCTAAGAAGAGTCACTAACTGGACAAGTAGAGAATGATCGAATAGAACGAGCCATATGGGGACAGTTTAAGTTTTTCACCTTAATAATTTAATCCGATTCAAACTCGTAATTAAATCTAGATATGAACACGAAATTTAAGTCGCTAAAACCCGGTAGCTCGGTAAATGCATTATTTTCCAATAATGTAAATTTTGTTTGATAATTGATATTAACATGTCAAGATTAATTCATTCGGTCCATAATTTCAAAATTATTAATTATTCAGTAAATACTAAGTGTTATTAACCAAAAAATTATCGTCTACAACTAATATAAGCTGTTCTTATATTCTTCCACTTAGATATGTGTGTAAAGAGGGTCAGTTTCATAAATTTTTAGTATTCTTGTGGGTCAAAATTCTATAATTAGAAGTTGTTACTTAAATTCACGCATAGAATGTTATATAATTATGTTTAATAAAAATCTGTTCTATGGCTATTATTTTAAAAATGTGTTTCTTAAATCTGACTTTTTGAAGATGTTGGTTGAATTAGTCATTATAGTAAATACGTTCTTTTCATAAATCGTCATCTGTCGTTATTTATTGAGTTTTCTGTATGAAAATTTAATTTCTTCGTTACAATTTAATTTTATTATTATCTACTCGTTCCTATAAAAGTTGATTAACTTATTCGCTTTCCACAATTATAATTTTATCTAAAGTTTGTTCCTTGCAATTTCGACTTACATTATTTTAACTTGTGCCGAGATTATTGTATTTTTTAATTTAATAATATATTAGTTGATATTTCTTCTTATTAAAAAAAAAAAAAAACTTAAAGACTCCATGAATCCCAAGTGGGAATTTGTAAAATGATATAAATATTAAGGTATATGTTATAACTTTTGGAGCCACGAAAAGTTCAAAGTAATTAAATAAATAAAACTTGTATTATCCGCAACTAACTCATTTTTATTAAATTAATTATTAGCAACTAACTCATATGGTTTATTAAATTGCATAATATGTATTATAATATAAATAATCGAACTTTTAGTTTTAAAGTTAACTATATGAGTCTTCCATTTATATATCTTGAGTTCAAAGTGGACTTCAAGTTTCTTTAAACTTGAATCTAATTTTTCGCACTTCAATATTATAAGATTTAATCAATATTTTTACTCTAATTTATTTCTATCTCTTGGTATAATTACCTTTTCATTTTTTAAAAAATAAAAGAAAAGGGAAAACCCGTTAACGAGAAATAAATCATTTATCAGGAAGTCCTTCAAATTTTTTGTAGGAGCGTCATCAAGTCATTCACATGTTGATAAAGTTTGGCCAATTAATCGATATATTTGTTGCCAACTCAATTTTCTTGACCGAGTTCAAGATATTGGAATAAAACTCCAACGATTATTCTTATAAATCAGATCAATTTGTCTCAGCGAGTTGGAGTTAACTAACAGATTCAATATTGCACGATTTATTGAACAAATGAACTTATATGCTCTTCGTGTATGTTAGTCTACCTATTCGAAATGAAAATATTTTATCAAGATTTCACCTCTTACCAAAATCCATGATATCCTTAAATTAAAGAATGAAATCATACCATATATATTTTGTTAAAAATTTAATATTCTTTTGGAATTATAACATCAAACTATATATTTTATGAAATTCCTAATATATAGCATACCAACCTATGGTCGTATTTGGTGGATTGACTAATTCTACATTATGGATAGATTATTAATTTATTATCATTGTTTTTTATTTAAGACTAATGCAAGTATATATTCACTTACATTAATTTTTTTTTTAACTATTTAAATAAAATATATATATATATATATATATATATATATATATATATATATATATATATATATATATAGGGTTAATTACATTTAGACCCTATGGGAGTATAATAAACTACAATTTGGTACCTCTTAGTCAAAAAATTACACTTACACCCCCTCATGAATTTAATAATTACATATAACACCCAATATTGTAAGAATCGATTAAAAATCTAACAGAATATTCCTTAAAATTGTGAAAGTCCCGTTATGTCCCTGCTAAAATTGAACTAATTTTAATTATATAAAAAATTTATTAGCAAATGACTAAAATACCCCTTATTTTGCTCACTTTACGTCGTGTAAAAAGAGTCATTTTTCTCTTTCAATAGTACTCCCTCCCGCCTTCATCAGAACACCATGAAACCATTTGTGTTACCACCTACGGGACCAACAAAATATCTCTAAAAATTGATTTTTTGGAAACTTAATCCACCGTCTGGAGGTTGGTGGTGACGAGACAAGCTTCTTACAATATTAACGAGACTTTCACAATTATAAGGAATATTTTGTTAGATTTTTAACAAATTCTTACAATATTGGGTGTTATCACTACAAGAAAACAATCAAATTCAGACGAACTTTTCCGACGAACTTGTTTCGTCTGAAAATTTCCGACGAAATTCCGATGAAATTCCGGCGAAACATAAAAATGTTTATTTTTCCCCTAAGCTACAAACGTTCCGACGAAACTCCGGTGAAACTGCGACGAACATAAAATTTTATTTAAAAAAAAAATTAAATTATAACATTCAGACGAACTTTGCGACGAAAATTTCGCCTGAAAAAGGAATAATTATTTTCAATTAAAAACTCAGACGAAAACTCGTCTGAGTTTCGCCGGAAATTTTAACTTATTTAATCTTTCCGGCGCCATTGCGACGAAAGGTTTCGTCTGAAAAGATCTTATAATTCTTTTTGTTAATTTCAAACGAAACACCGACCATTTTTTCGTCTGAAACTAAAAAAAATTATATTTGTATTATGCAAATTATTTTCAAAATTTTTGAACACTTCTCAAAAGAAAAGGTTGGCTGAAATATTGTGCCAAAATTATAAGTGAATGTGAATATTTTATGTTCAGACGAATCCTTCGTCTCAAAGTCGTCTGAAAATTTCAATTTGTAGCCCTAGTTTTCTCACCCGAAAGTGAGCGCAGCTCCTCTTCCTCCTTTCTCTTACCCGCGTCACTCTTTCCCTCTCTTCACAATTTTCCCCAAATCATCCATTTCCAATCGCAAGCTCTGCTCCGTTCCAATCTTCCCGATCTTCTCGTTCGTTTCACCGGCGCAGAAGGGAAAAGAGAAGGAGAAGGAGAACGGGAAGCCATTGGAGGAGGTAGCAACGCAGAAGGTTACGAAGCAAGGTTTGGTGTGGGCCTCGGTTTGGTTTCCGGCTCCTCAATCGGCCGATGGGCCTCCACTTCCGCTGCCGCCGCGGAAGGCATCTCCGGTGATGAAATAGAGCTTGAGCTTCTTAGATCGGTCGGAGATGGAAAGGAGAGCAACGTCACGTTTGATGACTTCCCATATTATATCAGGTAGCAAGGAATGGATAAAAAGCGGATCTTTTTGTGATTTTCTGAGAATTCTCTTTGAAATCTTGAAAAAGTTGGAATTTTTTTTCATTACAAATCCTCCATTTTCGATGAACAATGATCGAACACGCGTGTTGCTAACGAGTTCAGCGTATGTTCATCTAAAGCATTTAGATGTCTCTAAGCACACTCGAAATCTTTTCCCTGCAAGTAGGGCTATATTGCTGTCAGGGCCAACAGGTATTTGCAGCTTTTATATGATGCATTGGGGTTAAATCTCAACATTTGTCTTCATCTCTTGCTGATTTTATCGTGTATTCGTGTTATACCTTTTATAGAATTATACCTGCAAATGCTCTCTAAGGCTCTAGCACATCAATTTGAGGCAAAGTTCCTGCTTCTGGATATATCTGACTTTTCACTCAAGGTTGTGTGTTTGATGTCTTTATTTCATACTGCTGCTAAAATTTTTTTTGTATTTTTTGGCTGAATTGTTTTATTTCTTTGCTTTATCTGAGGAATGATCCAGATGCAGAGCAAGTATGGTATTACCAAGAAAGACTCCGTAAGACCTGTTTCTGATTATGTGTTTCTTAGGAGATAAATAACCGGGTGTTCTTAGAGTGAAGATTATACTGATTCTAGTTTATTTTTGATGCAGTCTCTCCAACGGTCTATCTCGGAATCAACATTAGAACGAATGTCCGGTTTTCTTACTTCTTTCTCTATTCTTTCATCAAGGGATGATCATAGAGGTATACACACAATTCATGATCCTTTTCTCGTTTCTTGATATTTATCATTTTCAGATTACATATAAAATATATAGCTACAATTTCAAAATTAGACTTTGATCTGCGACTTTAATTTTCATATTGCTGGAGTAGCCATATTAGACAAAGATGGTTTTTTACTTTAAATTGTTGCACTGAAGGTTCTTTGTGGAGGCAAAACAGTGGATCTGATTCTACAATAAGGTACAGTTGGATATATCTTGGCTCACATGTAAAATTGCCAGTTTTAACGGAATATTACTTAAATATCTCATTTTACTCCTATAGGAATGTTGAAGAAGTCAACAATCCTCTCAAGCCTCGAAGAACTTTGTCCGTCTCCTCTGATATGAGTAGTGTTAGTTCCTAGTCATCTTCTTCAGGTTCAGGTTCACCTATCCACTAAAGTATCAAACCATAAACCGAGAATATAAGTATGTAACCCCGTATCTGATTATCATGTTTTTCGTTAGCTCCTTCCAAGCGCTTCTACAACTGGGCTTTTGATGAGAAAGTTCTCATACAATCACTTTATAAGGTAAGTACACAATCTATTGACTGGAACGTTAAGGAAATGAGTCGTTCTTGAAATAAGGTAAGTATGCATTTGATTCTTCTGTTGATGTAAATAGTTATAATTGTATTGGTTTTCAATGAACTGAAATTGTCTCTTTAAGAAGAATAATATGGAAAACTTTATGGAAAATGTATTTGATTAATTCTGGACTATTCTTTTCATGGTTTTTCCAAGCCATAGATTTTCTACAAGTCACAGAATGGCACCATTTTTTCCATATTTTCCTAATAGTAAGCTCCTTTTTGACAGATTTGTGAGTGTCCATCTCTATATGCTACATTGGAAGTTCTCAACATCTCAGGAAATTGTTTGACTGATGTTTCCACATCTTACCTTTCTACCGTGCTTCGGACCTGTAATGGTGTGGCCTCTTAACTTGTTGCTTAATTCACAATTCTTTAAACATATTGAATCACATTGTCACTGAGTGCCAGTTTTCTTTCTATATGTTAATCGTATGAAGTCTGAATGTCTTCAGTTATGTGTCAATTGAACTTGCACTGAACTAAGGACTCATAAATACTTCATAGACATCTGTTTTTTCATAGAGAAGTTTTCTGTTTTGCAGATCTCTATAGTCTGGACATAGAGGATTGCTCAATTATATCAAAAAAATTTTAGGAAGTTGCTGATTCTTTGGATTCTGGGTCTATACTTCCACATCTTTGTATAGGTAACTTCTACTTAAACAAAATTATAAGTTTCCTTTTTCTTGGGTTGTGTTCTTGGGTTGTGTTCTATAAGATTAGCTCTGAATTTTAATTCTCCCTTGAAAATCAGAACCTATTGCATATTCTGGAATTCTGTAGAATTTTATGTTTTTAAGTTGGGGGTGGAATTTGAATGCTAAAAAAGGTGGCATATGTAATGAAGGCATGTTTTTATCTATGGAATTTTTAAAATTTGTGTTTGTATCTCTTTTTTTTATGTTAATTAATCATGTTTGTATCATGATGTTGCTGCTTATTGTGGAAAAAATATATGAAGTGATGCATAAATCAAATAACAGTTCTCATATTTGTCTGGCATAAGCTTTATCGTGCCACCAATTGAGAAAGTAACAACCACCAGAGGAGAAGTACAACATATAACACACCACTAAATTCATAACACCACCTAAGCCAGTTTTCTCCTAAATCTGAAATTTGTGAAACCACATTGATCAATTTTGGCCATACCTTTTAACTCCTTTGGCACCTCTTTTCCTTGCAAAATGAGACAACTTTGATTCTGCGCAGTTTGATTAGCCGACAGAGAGAATGCTGCTCTCAAAATTTAAACCACAATTCACAAGAATTTTTCTCACCTTCATGTTCTTCCTTAAAAGAGATCGAGTTAAAAGGTCTTCCTCATTTTTCTTTGGACTAAAATAGTCCAAACTTGATTTTCATCCTTGAACCTTCATTTTTATAATACGGTATTGTTAAAGAAAAATTTGTCATTGTAAAATTGTGTTTTGATGTATATGTGAAATTATTAGTTACATCTTTGATCAATTATGATTTCGTGGAACTCTTATTCAAAAATATTGTGCACTAGATAAAATAGACGAGACCATTGCTATATTCTAATGAATCTGTTAGTTTTATTTCATATAGGAAATAGGTCTCCTGAAAGATGTTCTCCAAGTTTTGGCAATCTGCCTTCAATAGAGCACTATTAAGTTCTTTAGTTGCATGGCACTTGGATTCCATTGGGCTGAAAAACATTGTTCTTCTATTAGGTACAATCTCATGAACATTCTTATGCTAGGGGCTTTCATCATTAATTTTTCTTGTCGGTTTGATAAAATTTGAGCTGAAGTTGTTGTTGATTGGGAATGCTATGTTGATGGTTGCTATGAGTGAATGTGGTTGTGATCAGTTTGAGGATGTTTTATTAGTTTGAGATTTTTTGGTTTATGCTTTTAAGCATGTTGCCCTTCGAGCCTCTTTGTTGTTTTTGTTTGTATAAAACTGTCAGATTTGTATATTCATCAATTGCTAACTTATAATTTCTAAGTGTTCAACTTCTGGTTGTGCAGGTACGAGCAAGAGATCACTTGTCCCGGTTTAAAACAGAAGGTTTTTACTTCCTATTGTAAAAGGAAGAGAAGAGATAAGGTAATTGGCTCTATAGTCTTCTTTTCAATGAAGATTTTAAGCAAAAGATGAACTAGTTAAGTTTTGAGCTTGCAATTCATCTTGACATAACATTATAATCTGCACGAATATTCATATATATCATAGCAACTTAGGACTTATAATCCTTGATTAACATCTCATTAATTTCTAAAATTGAGGAAATTACGGTGGAGAATGGACATGCATATAAACCTACCAAATCTAGAAAACTGACATTAAAGCTATAAGCAAATAAAACCCTTTCATCCAATGATCAGACACCTGCTCCAGGGGGTGTAAGTGTAATAAACAATATGTAAGGGAGGTTTCTGTAACAAGCCTGTAAACCTGCTTTCATCCACATAATAGCTAGTAGATCTCAGGTTAGCATAAACTCGGTTGTGCCACCCGAAGGTGTACGAGGCCTCCCATAATCCAAGCTGCCATCACATTGTAGTTATCTTGTTAGTTGAATTTAGATTAGGACTCATTTTGGTCCTAAATTTTATACCAGACTGTATCATTTTTTTGAGCCCCTATTCAAATGGTATGCAAGCTTGTTAGTATTTTCTTCTAATTCTTGGTTAAGGTAAATATTTTACTTGTCTGAGATACCTTGAGGATGATTTGACGGGTAAAGTCTTATTTAACTGATTGTACAAATTGTTGGCTTGTATGAACAAAATTACTCCTGCGGGATATTGCTCTTTGCTCTTCTATCTGTTCACCCTCTTATTAGTTATTAGTATCGTATTCCTTTTCGCCCGTCCTTCATTTTGCAATAACTGTACTACGAAACAAATTTTTATCTGATATCTTCTTTATTTTTTCCAGCCTTTGGTCACAAAGCAGCATAACTCTTGTTACAAGCACAAGGTATATCTCTTTGTATACTAGTCTGCCATGATATAATACATCTATTTGGATCCTTTTTTTCCAAGTTTATTACAAAAATACTTCACTTTCAGTATTAACGAATATTAATTTCTCTATTTGTATATTCATACTTAAAATATGCTAACTTATTATCATTTTTATGCATTACCTTATATATCCATGCATTTACGTGTGTTTAAAGATTAAATCCTTAGTCAGCAGATAACCTTTGGATGTTTAATGTTTTTGTTGACAGATCAGGCACTTCAAATGGCTTAAGTGACAATGTAGAAACACTTGGTAAATTTTCAAACGGTGGAGAGAAGTTTTCGCTTCATATCTAGTGTTGCGTATTTTACGTAGTGTTTGCAAAATATGGATTTATGTAATAATACATGAAAATTTTGTAATTCGGTTGATTTTATCGAATTTTGTGTAGTTGGATATGTTATTACATTATTATTAGATTTATGGACATAGTTGAATTTCTAAATTATTGTTGGTCTATTACACATTATTGTTGAATTTCATGTTTTTTATTATTTTATTTTGGGGTATATAATTTCAGAAAAACAGGTTCAAAATTTTTAAAAAAAATTCAAAAATTAATTATAATACGAAAATTGCAACGAAAATTCGTCTGAAAAAATTCTAAAATTTTGAATAATTGTCAGATTTTCGTCTGAAAATGGTCTGAAGTTCGTCTGAAATATATTGATGTTCGTCTGAAAAATAACATAAAATTAATAAAATATAAATTTTTTCGTCTGAAATTTGGTCGGAAATTTCATCGGAAAAGATATTCAGACGATAACCTGGGGTCGCAAATTCGTCGGAAAAAGATAAGAGGAAAAATTGGCCAATATAATTTCGTCGGAATTTCGTCTGAAAATTAAACCATGAAAATTTGGTCTATATTTACTCGTCGGTACTTTCGTCGCAATTTCGCCGGAAAATGAGTTCGTCGGAAAATTGCCGATTTCGGGCGAGATTATTTTTCGTCCGAAATTCGTCGGAATTTCATCGGAAAAATAGTTCGTCGGAGTTTTCGCCGGAAATTTCGTCTGAATTTAACTCCGACGAGGGTTTCTCCGTCCAACTTGAGTTCGTCGGTGATTCGTTTGAAATTGGTCGGAAATCAAGGATTTCAGACGAACAAGACCAAATTTTCGTCTGAAATTTTCGCCGAAAATCGGCTGTTTTTATATGTAATTATTAAATTTGTGAGGGGGTGTAAGTGTAATTTTTTGACTAAGAGGTACCAAATTGTAGTTTATATACTCCCATGGGGTTTAAATGTAATTAACCCATATATATATATATAATTTTGTTCTTTTCAAGAAGAGTTCGTGCCATTTACTATAATTTTTCATTGTTGATTTGCTATAATGTTTCATTCATAATTTTATTCGACATAAATGAGACAAGTGAAATGAAAATTTGATATGAAGGGGACAAAATGGCAAAATACAATAATTTAGTAGATTTTTTTTTATATTAGTCATTTCAAATGCAACATATGTAGTAGGTGTAACGAAATCGGCCGAAAATAGGTGGGCCGATCAAAATGCAAACGAACAAATCGTGTCGCATATCCAAACTCAAATAAGAATCACATAAATCGAACTCGTGCTGATCGTGTCGGATTCGGATCGATGACGTGGCCGTGTCCTGTAATGATCGACTCGAGTCACTTGAGATTTGTTGGTGGGGACAGAGCTCGATATGGAATTGACCTGGGGAGAGTGACAAACGTAAACTTCGGACCGACAAAGGACGGGAGGGGTGATTCCCTTTGTCGGCACTCCGACGCTCAAGTTAGTATCGAGTGGCTGGGAGCTTATCGAGTAACTTGTGCGCTTTTAATGTGGTAGTTGTGTGTTAAATGGCATTTATGGGGGGGGGGGGGGGGGGAATGATTACCTGTACAGTGCGACTTGCAGGCACATTAAATGCGTCACCTGCTTCGTACGGCCTGTCAGGCCTCATTAAATGCTGGAAACGGCGGAGTGGGCCCCAGGGGGAGGTCGACCCCAGTTCGACCTAGGAACTATACGGTCGAGTACTCGCCGACTTGCCTTGGGCACAGTCGAGGGTGTTTCGACTATTCCTGAGGGTAGTCGAATCGACACGGTTGAATGGTCAGCACTTACCTTCTTGAAGGGTTTGCCGTTGGTCGTGGCTGACTGAGAGGCTTGCGTGGCACCTTTGACCAGTCTGCCACTCGACGTGGCTCGTGGATAGTGGTCCACGTGTCGCCAGCGTGGCTGTACTGGATAGGACCACGTCATTAGCCCCCGGAAAGGCGGTGCCACGATGACGTGGCAGTGTCCTTTCGGTTTTCGAGAAGTGGGCCCCAGGCGTAATGATGGCGACGGTTCGCCTTCGATTTTCCCGCCCAAGGTAACCCCTATAAATAGCCTCTTACGGCCTTCATTTGCACCCTTCACTTCTTTAGAAATCTCCAGAGCAGTTCGAGTCCTTAAAAGCTTTTCGAGACCAGCCTCCGGATACTTCGAGTCGACCAAATCATCTGCGAAATTTTCCGGTAAGCCTTTTTCGACTTAACTTCTTTCTCTCTTACCGCTTTAATTTCTTTATTTTCTACCTGTTGGAGAGTCTGGAGTCGAGTGAGAAGAACCCCATCTCGAATCGCTTTCGACTCGATCCCTGACACGAAAAACCTTAACCCTTATTTCAAGGAGAAGGCGAACTTCAAGGGAATCCAGTCGAAGAACTGTTGAGCGGTGGGATGACTTCTTCTACCTCGACTAGTTCAGACCTGTCAGATAAGATCCCGGGCCCTGGGGATGATGTACACTCGCTCTCCTCGACGTCGAGTGAGGAGGAGTCGGTTAGATCGCAGGACTCCGATAGGGTAGAGGTATCGGCAGCATCGGGGGACTCTGAGGACAGACAGTCGGCCTCTCCTTCGAGTCTCGTAGCCTCTGCAGAACCCATAACGGTGATTCCACCAATTGGGATGAGCCTCGGCCCGGAATTCGCGGGTCGAGTAGGAGACGCGGGGTCGTCAAACTCGGATAATCAAGGAGAGGGTGACGTACATATCCCTTATGGTAGGAAATCCCCTAGCCGAACTTTGAATAAGGACCCTAGGCTAGTCGAAAGCAAAGTATCGGCCAAGATGTTTGAAGAAATGAGAGAGATTTTGTTTGGGGGAGATGTTGAGCTGGGGGGATACAGTTTAGTTCGACCTCGAAGGGGGGAATCCATGACCGACCCCCCGAGAAATTGCATCACCGTAACTTGGAAGATGATCCAAGCAGGGTTTCGAATCCCGATAGATGATGACGTCCTCGACATTCTGAACCACCTGAATATCAGCCCGGTCCAGTTAATGCCGAACGGTTATGCGATGCTTAACGGCATCCGAGTTCTGATGAAGTATTTCGGGATTCCCATGCTTGGGGTAGCCAAGGACCTTTTTAATGTAAGTGTGACCAAGGAGGGGTCCGGATCGGGTTATGGGTTCGTGCAACTCTCGTTTAAACAGAAACGCAAACTCACAACGTCGCCGACTTCTTCAAACGGACAATCTTGGAAACACCAATTTGTATATGTCGAGAGCGAGTCGGGTTGGCCGAATTTATGGAACAGACTGTGGTGTTGGAGGCCGAGCTCGACATTACCGGTTGCAGCTACACGGTGGTCTAACACTTTCATCCGGGACATGCTATCCCTCGGCCAGTTTGACTGCAAAAAATTGATCGAGACTAAAGTACTGGTCGATTTTGGCTTAGCCCCCGGCCACAAGAGTCGGACGTTCGACCCTGGTAAATCATGTGGTCGAGTCAGGCTGATCGTTTTACACTCATAATTGCATTTCTCATCTTTTTAGTCGATTCTAACATTCGCCTTTCTTCTTCACAGATAAAGTAATAATGAGTCGCTTGGCGAAGATGAGGGCCGACATGGAAGAGCTCGCGGCTAAACATGCTCTTGCGAAAGCGGCCGAGGTGGCACAGCCCCACAAAACCATGGATGCCGTTCTCCCGAGGGGGGCGGATAAGGCAGGGGCCGAGCCGAGTCAAACGCCGCAGACCCAGAGCTCGAAAAGGGAAGACAAAGGGATCCGAAATGAGCGTCTGTCCCCAAGCCAGCAGGACACATCGATCCTAGTGCTGGGGGTAGCCAGTCGAGGGGTACGAATTCCTCCGGCTCGATCCCGTCGACTCCTTCAGGGACCGAAAAGGCGCCGGCCCCCTTCTCCTCCGAGGCCATTAGATTGGCACACCTTCCATTCCACCCCCCAGCGGAAGATCTAGCCGACTTCTTCAAAATGCTCAAGATCTCCGAGCCGCACCTTCCTGGGGGCTATAAGCTGATCGGGGACGATGGTAAGCCTCGAAGGATAGGGTCGATCCCGAGGGACAACCGTGCTGCCGGGGCGGTGTATCACTGTTGCCAGGTCCCAGTCGACCATGAGTCGAGATGGAAAATGTCAGAGGTGGAGCTGGAAATGTCGGCTGCGGTGAAGATCATTGGGGTAAGAATCCGAGCTCTTCCCCATCTATCGGTTCGCTTTAAGTCCGACCATTAACCCCCTTTTCTTTTCGTGTCACAGCTTGCTCAGGATGTCTATCACATGAGTCGGAGGGCCCAAATCTATAAGGAGGGGAGGACACGTTTGGAGGCTAAGGCAGGGATCGACTCGGAGGTCGAAATTTTGAAGAGGAGGGTGCAGGAGTTGGAAACGGAGAAGGCGGGACTCGGTTCGAGCGCGAAGGCGGGGAAGGAGAAAGCGGAGAGGGCCCTCGAAGAAACCAAAAAACTGCTGGAGGCCAAGAAGGCGGAACTGCTCGAGGCTCTCCAGAAGCTCGACAAAGAGGCCGAGAAGACCCTTAACGCTTTCAAAGACGGAGAATCGGCAGGGGAGGTGAAAGGTGCAAGGTCTGCCATCGAGCGATGCCAGCGAGTTTATGACCAAATCATCGCCGACTCGGAGCAGTTCGGGGCCTACCGATTCATGAAGTCGACGGCCTTCAAAAGATCGACTGCCACCTTTGGGATTTCGGACATGAAGGAGGGGTTCGAGTTATGCTTGGCCCAATGTCGTGCTGAGGGTTATCTCCCGGTCGATTATGATACGACCAAGGTTGGCCTCCTATGCCCAGATCCGAGTCCTCAGACCGAGCAAGCTGCTGAAGATCCCGAGGAGGATTGGTCGAAGCATGAATTTGGGTTCGCCATCCCTTTGGCACAATCTATAGTCGGTGGAATCGAGGAGGATGCCAGTCGGATGCCCCAAGGGGTCGATCCTATGGTTCTGAACCATGCCAAAATATTCCCAGAGCTCTTCTTCGAGAAATCCGCGAACACTCCCTCCGATGAAGAAATAGACTAGGCCTCTCGATTTCCTGCACCGACTCTTCTTTTAATGTAATTTTTTCCTATTTTAAATTTTGAATTTTGTAGTAAGTCGACCCAGGATGGTCGAACAATGTTCCCGCTGGAAAATCCAAATGTAATTGTCTTACCAATCTTAATGAAATTTGCTTCAAGGTTAAATTCGAATTAGCATTTTCGAGTATGCATGTTCAAATCAAACAATACCCTCAAGTCGACAACATAAATTGCTCTAGCCCCTTGCGAGAAGGACGTCAAGCAGTTAGGTTGATTTTGAGAGATAAATTTAGTCGAGGATATTGATTAGGCTATTTAACCCATTAAGGATATGACAACCTTTTAGGTCGAAAAACTACTCCAATTTTATTGATTGACATGTTGGAGACTACATCTTTTCAAACATAAAAAGCCCTAAGGTTGTGGGCGTTCCATGATCGAGGTATAGGATTGCCATTCATTTCTTCGAGGTGGTAGGCGTGGTTTTTCCCGACCTTGGAGACTCGGAAAGGACCATCCCAGTTGGCGTCGAGCTTTCCGACATGTTTCGTCACATCGACCCGTTTCAGGACGAGATCACCGACTCGGAATCCTCGATGAAGGACCTTTTTGTTGTAGCTTCTGGCCACCGTGGCTCGATACTGCTGCATCCGTCGGAATGCCCGATCTCTTGCTTCTTCAATCATGTCTAAGTCGAACTGTCGATTCTATTGCGATCGAGTTGATAATGGGACACCCTATCGGTTTGGTGTATCAACTCGGCGGGGACCACCGCCTCGGAACCATAGACCATTGAAAATGGCGTCTCCCCGGTAGCGGTTCGAGGGGTGGTTCGATAGGCCCATAGGACACCGTCAAGTTCCTCGGCCCAAGCTCCTTTGCTCCCGTCGAGTCGGGTATTCAGATTCTGCACGATTATCCGGTTGGTGACTTCGGTTTGGCCATTGGCCTGAGGATGGCCGACCGAAGTGAAACGCAAACTGATGCCGTACTTGGAACAATAATTCTTGAACATCTTGCTTCGGAATTGGGGGCCATTATCGCAAATCAAAGTTTTTGGCACCCCGAATCGGCATATGATGTTTTTCCATAAAAATCGAGTCATTACTGTATGGGTGATCCTGGGGACAGAGACTGCTTCGACCCATTTAGAAAAATACTCCACGCAGACAATAACGAATTGGTGTTGTCTTGGGGCGAGGGGAAAAGGCCCGACAATGTCGATTCCCCATTGATCGAAGGGCCACGAAATGTCGACCGGGGTCATTTCCCTCGGGTGTTGGTGAGTGAGGTTCGAATGTTTTTGGCAGCTGGGGCATTTCTTTACCAGATTGATCGAATCTCGCAGGAGGGTCGGCCAGTAGTAGCCGGCCCGAGATACCTTCTTAGCGAGTATTCGGCCTCCCGAGTGGTTTCCGCAGGATCCGGCGTGCACCTCTTCGAGGACCTCCTTGGCTTGGGAGGGTCTTAGACACCTCTTGGCCTGTTCATTGACGGACCTCTTGTATAACACGCCTTCTGGGTTGAGTGAGTAGCTTGCTGCCCGGGCTATCAATCGACGCCTCTCTGCTCTGTTTTCGGGCAAGAAGCGGTCCCTTAGATGTAAGACCAAATCGTCTAACCAACATGGCTCGACGGGGTCGATGCTGTGTACCGGCTTTCCTCCTTCTTCGATCGATCTAGCTGTGATTGTGAGGAAGGTAATCGACCTATCCCTTGTTCCCCTGAGTCCATTGGCTACCTTGGAAAGGACATCGGCTCTCTCATTCTCCTCCCTAGGTATCTGCTCAAGCCTAAAGTTTTTGAATTTCGCGGCCCATTCCTTGACCTTCTGCAAGTATTTGGCCATCGATTCTTCCCTTGCCTCATAAGAGCCAGCATATTGGCTAGCAACCAACTGTGAATCGGTTAAAGCCGCCAGGCTCTCGATGCCTTGTTCTTTGGCGATTCTCATGCCCGCTAAGAGCGCCTCGTACTCGGCCTCGTTGTTCGTGGCGGGGAAGTCTAGACAGATGGTGAAGTCGAGCTCATCGCCATCAGTACTTCTCAATGACACCCCCGCACCTCCGCCGGATGAGGTCGACGAACCATCGAGTGATAAAGTCCATCGACACGCATTTTCTCTGAGCGGAGCCAAAGGTTGCTTCTCGACCAAAAAGTCTGCCAAGACTTGGGCTTGGTATGCTATCCTCGATTTGTAGGATAAGTCATACTGGCCCAACTCGACAGACCATTTAACAAGTCGACCCGAACTGTCTGGTTTGGACAACACCTGTCTGAGAGGTTGATCGGTGAGCACGATGATCTTGTGGGCCTGAAAATACGGCTTCAGTCTTCTGGCCGTGTGCACAAGAGCAAGGGCAAATTTTTCGATTTCCAAATATCGTGTCTCTGCCCCGTGCAGAATTTTGCTAACATAGTAGATCGGCAGGTGCTTCCTCTCCCTTACAGCAACCAGGACCGAGCTGATCGCTTCATTCGACACGGCCATATAGAGGTATAAAATTTCTCCCTGTTTTGGCTTAGCTAGAAGTGGGGGTGACTCGAGGTATTTTTTCATCGCCTCGAAAGCCTGGTCGCATTCCTCGGTCCACTTGAATTCTTTAACATTCCTCAAGATTTTGAAAAAAGGAAGGTTCTTTTCGGCTGACCTGGAAATAAACCTGTTAAGAGAAATAATTCGTCCAACTAAACATTGTACCTCTCGAATCGTTTTCGGGCTGGACAAGTTGCGGATAGCATCGCTCTTCTCGGGGTTTGCCTCGATCCCTCTCTGGCTAACCAGGTAACCCAGGAATTTTCCTCCTGACACCCCGAAGGTGCACTTATTCGGGTTGAGCTTCAGGTTGTACTGCCTGAGCAGCTCGAACGATCTCGTTAGGTCTTTGAGGTGGTTGCTCGACCGTGTCGACCGTACAATCATGTCGTCGACATAAACTTCCATGGTTTTACCAATCTCTTCCTCGAAGATTCGGTTGACCAGCCTCTGGTATGTAGCCCCCGCGTTTTTGAGTCCGAAGGGCATCACTCGGAAGCAGTAAATACCCTTCACCACTATAAAGGCGGTCTTATCTTCGTCCTCGGGTGCCATGAAGATTTGATAGTAGCCTTGAAAGGCATCCATCATACTCATTAGCTCGCATCCCGCAGTCGAGTCGACAAGCTGGTCGATATTTGGGAGGGGATAGGGGTCCTTCGGGCATTGCCTTATTTAGATCTGTAAAGTCGTTGCACATACGCCACTTTCCTCCTGACTTGGCTACCAGAACCACATTACAAAGCCAGTCGACATACGTGGCAGGCGTGATGTATCCAGCGTCCAATAGCTTGTTCACCTCTTCCTCAATTATTTCATTCCTTATGGCGCTTTGGGTTCGCAACCGCTGCTTGATTGGTTTGAAGGATGGGTCGACATTGAGGTGATGCATAATCACGGAGGGATCGACTCCCACTAAATCGTTGGCACTCCATGCAAAGACATCGGCGTTCTCTTGAAGAAATTGAATTAGGAGTACTTGCTCGTGTTCCTTCCCCGGTTCGGGGAGCCCCACATGAGTGATTTTCTCTCTTTGTCCCGGAAGGAGCTCGACTTCCATCGTTTGAGTGGATGCCTCGAGTCGATTATCCGAGACCTTTTGCTTCTTCTTAGCTTTCTTCGATTTGCGGATAGGCTCGTCACTAGGAGCTTCCATATCCTCGATCTGATCCTCATCTCCGTCGGGTAGGCCCAAAACGGGGACGATCCGGCGGTCGGGCAGCTTCACCTTCTCCATGGAAATTGAGTAACAAGCCCAGGACACGGGCACATCGCACCTCAATTCGCCTATCCCGGCGGGGGTGGGGAGCTTAATCAATTGGTGGTAAGTAGAAATAACTGCCCTGAAGTCGATTAATCCAGGCCTTCCTAAAATGAGGTTATATGCTGAAGGCTGATCGACTACAAGATATTCCAGTTCGAGAGTCGATCTCTTAGGGAGCGTTCCCATGGAGGTGATCAGTCGGACTCGACCTTTAGGGTATACCTCGGACCCTCCAAACCCTGTTAAAGGGGTTTTGAGAGGCTCCAAATTCAAACTTTTGGTAAGATTCATGCGATTTAGAGTCGAGAGATAAATAATATTTACAGAGCTTCCATTATCAACGAGGGTTTTTGATACAACATAATTGGCCACGTCGAGCGTAACCACCATCGGACAACTAGGCGTATCGCCTTCCCGTGGTGGCATGCCGACTAGGTCCTTATTGTTAAAGCTAATATCCTGATCTGCCCACTCTTTACCCGACTCGATCTCCATCACCTCGTAGGGGCCGTAGTAGTTTCTCTGGGCTTCTCTGCGGGTCCTCTTTCGGGCAGTTTTTGTGTCACCCCCAGCTGGCCCGCCGGCGATCATGTCGATTCGACCAAGGCAGGGGAGGTTATGATCATCCCTCTCGGTCGGGGGTTTGGCCTCCCTACGTCGAGGCGGACTGCGATCGTCGACTCGGGTGGCTAACTCATCTAGCCTTTTAACGAACTCTTGGAGCTCCCCTCCTCTGATCAATCTCTCGATTTCATCCCGCAGGGCGAAGCACTCCGAGGTGTTGTGTCCGGACTGTCGATGGAAATGACAGAACTTCCCCGAATCCCTGTTCTTCTGAGTTTCCTTGATGGCTTTGGGACTCTTGAACAGCTTTTTGTTGGCGATGTTGTAAATCTCCTCAATCGACCGATTTAACGGCGTATAATGCCTTTTAGAGCTGCTTCCGGAGGTGTGGTCAACTCGATTCTTCTGGTCCTTCTTGAGCTCACCTTTCGCTGGCCGGATGGCTTCCGATTTACGATTCGCGGCCCCTTTTTGTGCCAACTCGACCTCCTCCACCCTCATCCAGGAGGAGGCGATATCCAGTAATTTAGATATCGAGGCAGGATTTTTCCGGACGATGTGTCGAGCACACTCTCGATCTCTTAAAGCGGCGTGGATGGTAGGTATAACCATGTCCATACTTGGAGATTGAACTTGTACCGCCGCTTGAGAGAATCGAGTGAAAAAATCTCTCAGGGTCTCATCCTCTCTCTGCACAATGTTGTAGAGGTAAGTGGCCGGCAACTTGTCGCCTTTTACAGAGGAGAAATGAGCCACAAAGCGCTCTATCAACTCATCGTATGATTGGATACTTCTCGGAGCCAGCCTTGAGAACCAGTCCTGGGCTGACTCGACGAGAGTGGTGGCAAAAATCTTAGCTCTCACATCGGACGAATGGCCGAACATACTTATCTCAATTTCAAAGCGATCTACGTGCCGCTCGGGATCGGACACGCCATTATACGTCGGGAGATTGGTGGGCATCTTATCCACGGCCATGGCTGCCAAGATCCTTTCACAAAAGGGGGATCGCATTTCGCGAGAGCTCCGGTATTGATGAGTCGGCCTCCTTCTGGGTGGGGGTGACCGATTGTTGTAGGATATTTCCTCGTCATCATCGACCCGAGAGGGAGTTTTACCATGTCTGGACCGCTGGGGGGAATCTCCCCTTCGAGGCAAGCGATGTCTCAAATCCTTCCGCCCCACGGGGAGTCCTCGGTTCGATAATCTGGGGGCTTCCGGAGAGGCCCTAGCCCCCAGTCGATCGAATACCCTGGAGTTTTTTGGTCGCTGCTCTTTCTCATGGTGAGAGGGGCTCCTCGATTCCCTCGCATCCCTCGATCCTCGGGCGGTCCTTGGTTCTCCTCCCTTTCCCTTGGCTCTTGACCTAGCACCTTGATGTTCTTGATCGACTGGGCGCTTACCTGGGTGCCGAGCCGATTGGACCTCTTGGTCGGGAGGTAATACCTCGGTCTGTTGTGGCTCCTGACCTGCCCCTTGCCGCTGGTTTTGACCAGGCGGTGGGGGCATGCCATAGGGATCTTGATGGTATACTATAGGGCCGGGCTGATACCCCCAATGGGGAGGGGGCGGATACCCATAATGAGCGGGCGGCCCGCAGTAGTATGCATACTGGCCTGTCGGCGGGACGGCCGGTGTTGCTTGAGGTTTCTCTAGGAAGACTGGGGTTCTACCCTCGGCCGCCGCCGCTACTGCCTCGGCTTGACATTTCTCTAGGTAGGTGTCTAAATCGGGAGTTGCGTACACCATTGGCGCAGGGGCGGCCATTATCTCGGCCCTTGGTCGTCTCGGGGTCTGACTCGGTCCGTCCACCATGTGTTGGGTTTCCGTATCGGGGATGTCACCCTCCAGAGTACGATGACAGCGTAATTCCATTTCCCTTCGACTTCTCGCTCGTTTCCCACAGACGGCGCCAAAATGATCGTGTCGGATCCGGATCGATGACGTGGCCGTGTCCTGTAATGATCGACTCGAGTCACTTGAGATTTGTTGGTGGGGGCAGAGCTCGATATGGAATTGACCTGGGGAGAGTGACAAACGTAAACTTCGGACCGACAAAGGACGGGAGGGGTGATTCCCTTTGTCGGCACTCCGACGCTCAAGTTAGTATCGAGTGGCTGGGAGCTTATCGAGTAACTTGTGCGCTTTTAATGTGGTAGTTGTGTGTTAAATGGCATTTATGGGGGGGGGGTATTTATACCTATTAAGGTAATGATTACCTGTACAGTGCGACTTGCAGGCACATTAAATGCGTCACCTGCTTCGTACGGCCTGTCAGGCCTCATTAAATGCTAGAAACGGCGGAGTGGGCCCCAGGGGGAGGTCGACCCCAGTTCGACCTAGGAACTATACGGTCGAGTACTCGCCGACTTGCCTTGGGCACAGTCGAGGGTGTTTCGACTATTCCTGAGGGTAGTCGAGTCGACACGGTTGAATGGTCAGCACTTACCTTCTTGAAGGGTTTGCCGTTGGTCGTGGCTGACTGGGAGGCTTGCGTGGCACCTTTGACCAGTCTGCCACTCGACGTGGCTCGTGGATAGTGGTCCACGTGTCGCCAGCGTGGCTGTACTGGATGGGACCACGTCACGTGCACAAATACTTTCAAAAACCAATCCAAACGACTGTTTGCGAACGACTCGGTTTGTTTATGTCGTATGCGTTATTACTAAAAATATTTGTTTAAATGTGACAAAATATGAGAAATCATTTATAAAATTAAATATTAGTGTTTTGAAAATTGGATTGGACAGGCCAGTTCAACCGATTCAATCGGTGATCGGCAGCGTGTCCGGTCTAGACAACTACATAAAACCAATGAGATTCAGATGAGTCCAGAATCGGAAAAACCACCCAATTAATCGATTTGTTTTGGTTCTGAAAATCCGATTAAATTAAAACGGATAAAAGTAATATTTATTTATAACGTCATACTGATTAAATCGACAATCGAACCGATTAAACTGATTGAACCGATGATCAGTAGAACCACTGATTTGACCTCCGGTCCGATTTTGAAAACATTGTTAAGTATACAAACAATTCATCACATTGCTGTGCTTGAACGTTTCTAGGTATAGAACCGTTGACTAGAAAGTTTAAGTTTGAAAAGTAAGAAAAAAGTGAAGAACCAAACAGGCCCTTACAGACCCCACCCCACCCCACCCCAGGCCGCCGCCGGCCTAATATCTAAGCCATCTTCGTCAATAAGTTCTTCTGCTAATAATTGTGAATTTCAAGAAAGGAGGTTTCCAGCTCAAACTTAGGTAAGTTCGTATTTAGGTGTTCATAAAAGCCCTAATTTTTCCGTTTATTTGTGAA